>CAUOFW020000963.1:0-158925 GCA_963454935.2 Ilex paraguariensis | reverse complement strand
CCGAAAGTCATCATGAATATATACTGTTAATTGAAAGATACAAGCTTAAGGAGATTGGTGGTCATGTGTATTTGTCGAATATTGTACACTTCATTAACCATAATGTTACTTTACATTTGCCACAGACATGAACTTCTAGCTATGACGAATCTAAAAAACTTAAAAACTACCAATCCCCTTACCCCATTTTCACAAAACCTTTGCCATGTTATTAGTATATCACAAAACAAAAGTACTAATGTCCCAAGGCCAAATCTAAAAAGCCATGGTTTTTTAAGGATGGCAAACAAATAAATTGTTATTAATGACTTGTATTTCAAGTCTATTTGAATTTTTTATATGGAGGATTTCTCATGCGGCCAATTGAGAATAGGAGGGTTGTATCTCGCGCATATTCTACATTATAACCTGCAATTGATTCAACTTCCGCTTCTGGAAGATCAAACGGAGCTCGATTGGTTGAATTTCCAATCTTCGGGCCTCAACACCGGAGTTCATCTCGAGGCCGAGGTACGTAGTTACGTCTTTTGCTGGGCCTTTGATAAGGAATGATCGGTTTGTTGGCCAACTTTCTTCATCACTACCTGCACCTCATAACATTCTTCGCCTAGTCATTCGACTATTTTTTCTTGCCACAAGCCCGTCAATTAGTTAATTGGGATAGGTCGTGCGACATGAAGACATTGATAGCAATATGGGAGAAGTTCCCATCAGGCAACAACGGTTCTGCCTAACCTTACTTAGAAAATAATTCAAAACGAGCTTTCATAAAAAATAACCTAAGTCACATGAGAATAATCATTCAGGTGGAATTTTCTGAAAGAGTGTCCTTTTTCCAGCCTCCAATGGAATTGGGTCAGAGCAGAGGACTAATCACGACAGTGGTATAAATGTTTGGGTTAGAAACTATCTCAATTATAGTTTAGCAATGTGCAGGACACGTTTTTTGGGTTGAATGGGTCAATAGGTTTTTATGTCCTAGTTGAACTTGCTTGGATTTTGACTTTAGTGGTGCCAACCCTTAAAAGAAATTCTCTTCCGTTTGTCCAGAGACTTGAAAATTAGGAGAGGTGTTCAACAGGTTGCTCTCAACAAGGACGAAGTTGATGACTTCTCTTCAAAAAAATTGGGTCTTGCTCTATTTTATTAATTCAATAAATATTGTCTTATTAGAATAAAGCAGGTGGAAGTTCTCTCCTTCTTTTGGTTTCAAGAATTTTATAACCTCTAACATTTGATAATAAGATCTTGTCGCTGTGCTTTGTTCGGGGACACATACTTGTTGAGTCGAACCGCGACGTTTCGTTATTATTTATTTGTGGCCTTTGATCATTTAACATAAATGTTAAATGTAAGAGATATAATCAATGATGCTTCTTTTAATCAATCTCTGAAATTGAGCAAGAGATTCCATGGTATTACAAACACAAAATGAGTTGACTGCTGCCCATGGGGATCAACGGGCATGTTAGTAAGAATCAACAAAACTATTTTCAAAAAGCAGGGGTGGCGGAGTTTGGTGTCCCGCGCCACGAGGGCTTGGGTGATTTCCATAATCTGCCCTAGGGTAAGGGCACTTGCAGATTCATATCCCTTTCCCTCATAGCATGTTTGGATGGAATTTGGGTGAAGGATTGGACTGATTTTGATGAAACCCTTATACATGGGTTTGAGAGAATCTGAGTCTGTTTAAATCTCAAGTCTTAAAAGAGCATCCAAACATGGACTATGACAATGGATTGAACTATTTTTTTAAACCTCCTCTATAGACTCGCCCAAACCCTTGTAACAAACAAGCCCTCAGTGATTTTGCCTTCAGTTTTACTAGCTTCCATATTCAAATCACCTAAGACCATCTTGATAGAATCCTTTACGGAGCTATGAGATTGAGCAGCAATTGAGTTGTCGAGCTTCGTTCAAGAAAAATGAGCAATTGAAAAGGTGAAAAATGGTGAAAAGGGTGAGGCGCTTGAGACTTCCGGCTCTCTTTGGAAGGAGGTTAGAGAAAGCTTGTTTATTGTATGGAAGTATAAATTAATGAGAAAAAAGTTTATTGGAAGTTGATTATGTGAACGATGTTATTCTATTCTTCAAATTTTCTGCATGTTTACCATTAAATAAGAAACCTTTATGGGAACTTAACTAGAGAATGTTTTGGTATTCTTAAGAAGAACAAAATTTTTTACTACTGCCAGTCATAAACCAGTCAGTTAGAAACTTTCTGATAATTTGCCTTTTTCGAGATTTTTTATGATTCTATTAGCGTCTTTCTTTTCATGGAGGTCACTTCACTCACCTAAGACAAAAGTATCAACGTCAGGCCAAGTTTAACAAACTAGATTTTTGAGATGATAAATAAATATATGGTAACTAGTACAGATAATCAACCTATGCCTCGTTTTATTAATATCTGAAAATGTATGAGCTCCATGGTATGACAGAGAGAGAGACAATAAACTTATAGCTACCTATGGAATCAATGGGCATGGCAGTATAAGAAATAACAAAACTAATCAATTTCCATGACCAGGGCTTGGAGGTGGTCCATGTGGAGATTGATGATGTCCCTGTCCCGGAGGGCTCGGGCCAGCCTCCTTAATCTGCACTAGGGTTCGAGCAGTTGTGCCTTTAGTTTTGCTAACTTCAAAATTCGAACCTTTCAAGACTTCCTCCATTGCTTCCTCAATGTTGTTTGGAGGCTTAGAAACATCTAGTGGACGAGCTTCGAAAAATGAAGATCCAAACAGCAGAAAAACCAGGAAAAGGGTGAGAGTACACTCGAGACTTCTGGCCATCTTTTTGGAAAGAGGTAACCAGTAGATGACTTGTGAGAAAGCTTTGTTTGTAGTACTATGGAGGGTTGTATATGTTTCATGTCTATTTATAGTGCATACATGCAGCTGTATTTGGAATCAAAGAGTTTTTATTTAATCTTAACTTCAAGAATTTATTTTAGGATGCATTGTCCATAATATTGTTTCCTTACATGAAAATAGCATTAATTTGCCTTCCAAAAATAAAAACTCTAATAAATCAATAACAATTTGTAATGTTAGAGAAATGTAAATTAAAATATTGTTATGAACAAAAGTCACAAATAAATAAACAGAACGAAATAAAAAAATTTAGATGAATTAACTCGAAAGCCTACATATACGGCCGAAGCGCAGCGACAAATGTTCACTATCTATAAAGGAAAATTAGACAAAATTCTCTAACCTAAAGAATAGAACCAAACATGGATACTCAAAATTGAGGGTCAAAATCCTCTGAATTTGGAGAAAAATTTAAAAGAAACTTTGTGGTCTATAATTTATTTATAAACTCAAAATACTTTGTCTCCTAATATAATAGGATTTCTAATTTGTCTTTGATCTAAATTTCAAGACATCCATCTTTCTAAATCCCTAAGGAGAACAAAATTCAAATCAATTTTCTATTAGAACTGGAATACAAGACACTCATAAAAAATCTCCCCCTTGACTTGTATTCTTGACTTCTATTCCATCAGGCCATCAAAACAAAAACGAATGATATAGTTGCCTTCTCCACAAATCTCGTGAAGGAATACAAATATTATAAGCATCCATAATAAATCTCTACCTTGACTTGTATGCCTACCAAGTCACCAAAACAAAAGTGAATAAAACCTATTGTCTTCTCTAGAATAGCAAATATTAGTGGCAACTAATAAGCATCCACAAATCTCGTGAATCTCTATTAGTGGCAATCATAATGTTTGATTAAGAGTTTTTGTAAAATCATTCTGTCAAAGCAACGATATATATATCTGAGTTCACCATAGAGTAAAACTGTTCTAAACACCAAATTTTTTTACATAAAATTTTGTTGTAGCCAACTCGTAACCGAAACTCTGATATCAGTTTATTATGAACAAAGGCCACACACAAATCAAATGAAACAAAATAGAAAAATACAGAACACAAATTTATGTAAATCAGCTTGAAAGCCTACATCCATGGGCGAAGCGTAGCTTCAAAGCTTTGTTATTAACAAAGGGATATTACACAAAATCCTCTAACCTAGAGAATACAGCCAAACATGGATCATGGATGCCCAAATTTGGAGGTCAAAATCTAGTTCAAAAGAAACTGAGTGATCTATAATCTATTTATAGACACAAAATACTTTATCTCCTAATATAATAGGATTTCTAATTGGTCTTTTATTCGAAGTGAAATTCTAAGGCATCCACCATTCTAAATCTCTAAAGATAACAAAGTTTAAATCAATTTCTTACTGGAACTGGAAATAAGACACACAACAAATTTCAATCTAATTGAAAGATTCTTTAATCATTAATGTCATGAGAAATTGTATTTAAGGGTGTCAAACGTGTCGGGTTAAACAGGTGACAGGTAAAAAACATGTAAACTTATACACAACTCGTTTAATAAACGGGTAAAAAATCTAACACAAACCGTTTAATAAATGGGTAACACGATACGACTAGTTTAACATGTCTAATTTTAAACGAGTCAGGTTGGGTAGGGTCGGGTCGGGTTACCACGATAAACCACCTGTTTGACTCATTTATCCATTTATTTAAAAATGCTATATAACTTTATAAACCTAACAAAGAGATATTACACCATATTACAAAGTACAAACTACAATCCAAAATAACCAAATTCTATCAACAAGCATATTACAATTCATAAATATAATCCGAAATAACACAATTACACCAAATAACAATCATATTACAAATTACAATGTCAAACAACCACAAATTTTATGATTCATAAAATTGCCATATTCCATAATTCACAAAATCTTGTGAAAGAGATCAAAACTCCAAAACAACCAACACCAGAATAGATCAAATCTCCAGAACACCCACCCTTGATCTTCCTTGTATTTTCTCAGCAACCCCGAACACCCAACACCATAATAGAAAACAAAAAATTGAGTTAGAAATTGTGTTTGGAAGAAAGGAAACTGAACCCCTCAACCCAACACCCAGAACCACTAAAAAATACCTAGAAAATTGTGTTTGGAAGAAAGGAAAATGAAAATAAAAAGCCTAGAGAAAATAATGATAAAGATAAAACAGTGGATTTCTCTCTCAGAAACAAAGTTTTATCAAGTAAGAGGCCCTCGCAAGAACAAGAAGAGGTAGAAAAATCGCTTTATGTGAAAACCTCCAAAACACACTTTATGTGAAAACCCCCAAAACACACTACTACAGAACAAGTCCGGCAAAACAAACAAAAACCCACCAAAACAAAATACACCCCGTTTCAGATCAGCCATCATAAACATAAAAAACACAAAACAAACACAAGGGTATAACAGAGATTTAGTACCTATTTTCACTTGTCTAAGATCTGAAATGTCTTTGCTCGAAGTCTTCGTGGTCAGCGACTCAGCCTGGCCCAAGAGTCCAAGACAACAACTGTTTGCAGCTTGCTGAGTTGCTGTCGAGCAAGAGGGAGAGAGAAAAAGAGGAGCAGAAGAGTGGAGACGCAACAAGGCTTCAGCCGTTCAACGATGAAAAAATTAGATTAGGGTTAGGGAAATATAATTTTATATATTTTCTACGTGGTTGTCACTAAAAAAATTTTTTTGGTTAATTTTTTAAAAATAATTATTAATTTATTATTATATTAATTTTATTTGAACGCGTAAACGGATTGACATATCTCACCCGAACACGGCCTGTTTATTAAACGTGTTAATCATATCAATTCGTTTATCACCCGAATTCGTTAAGGTCTCACCCAAACCCACTTAATTTGTTTCGATTAATTATATCATGTTGAATTTTAACAGGCCTAATTGTACCCAATCCAAATAAGGGAAGCAGGTAATTTAGAGACAAAAGGTAGACCCTCAATCTAAAATTGTAGAGGTTAATATGTTATGTGAGAGCGACTACTATTGAAACTTGAATTTTTTAAAATTAATGGGGAGTCCAACTACGTTCCGTCACCTAGTGGGCATGTTTGACAATACACACAATCATACCTTTAAATGTAAATGTCATTTGATGATACCAAGATTAAAATCGTCATATAAGACAGATTGGCAGCATAGCAGAGGGATCATTAGCTCTAGGTACCAAGCAATCGACCCGCAAGTAAGGGGTCAAGACAGTCCAGCTCGGTCACAATTGAAACCAGTTCAATTATTTCCAAACAAGCTTGACTAGTCTAAATCAATTTAATCCACAAGAAGAAGAGTTATAAAGAGTAAAGCACAACATCAAACCCTACCCAAAGAGTAAATATCATGTCACCACCTTCTAGAATGTCATGTCATGATTAAGGAAATGTAACTTTTAACGACTATATATTTCTTCCTACATCTTAACAAACAAGGGTACTAACCCATGATTGCTTGAGGACTATTCTATTAGTTAATATAAATAGGCAAACCCTTGCCTTGTACCAAGGGATATGAGTAATTGCATGTCAAAATGCTGTAACTGTTTTCTTCCTTACCAAGCAATACATATCCTAAGAGCGAAAGATTCTATTAGAATGAACTAGTTAAACTTTTCAACTAATGAACTACTGAACCTCCTGTGTTCTTCAATTTCTATGGATAATTTACTTGTACATACCTCACATCCCACAAAATCTGCACGTTTACACTACCGGAAGACTCTTTAGCCTCCTTAACTCGTATTTCTCAATTTCAAACATTTGAAGATGGACTACCCAACGCATGTGAAACATTTGGGCTTGTTATATTACATCAGGTAAAAAATGGCCACTGCGTCAAGTAAGAACGATCGATCTTTGAACAGTTAAGTGACACAATAGTAACAGAGATATAAAACAATAATCATTTGCTTATGTATCAAAGCACAAACACATTATGAATTAACATACACCGTGTTCTTAATTTTTGCAATTAATGATTATAAATAACATAAAACGAGATGAATGGTTGAGAATTATTTTAGATAGGGTAGTAAAAGGTTAAAAGTACCAAAAGCTTTTAGATATTGTTGTTGACAATCGCAAATGTCCAATCACTTTGCCAGATTATCAACCAATGCTTCTTTTTATTAACAGCTGAAGCTCAACAATCGATCACACGGTATTATAGGGACGTGAGGCTGACTATAGCAGATGATCGGAAGTTTAATTTTTGGGAGTGAATGTAAAAAGTTCAGACAATGAATTAGATGTGAACATTCAACCAAAGATGTTTTGGAGATTGACAATAACTAAAGTATTATGATCACAATTCAAGAAGTAACTTAAATAAAAACATCAACCTTATCCAAGCAGGGGCAGCCCAACTACTACGCTCTAGGCTTGGGCCCCCACTCAGATTGAAGGTCCCAAATTTTTGAGTGTATTAATATTCCATATCAAAATTTTGCATTTATAACGTGTTTAGTCCTAACAAAAAGACCCCATAAGAATATAACTCAATTAGAAAATTTTATGTTTAATAAATAAGACCCATAAATAGAAATCTATAAATGATTTAGTTGTATTGTTTATCGAGAATGTTATATGAAAAAAAAAAAATTAAAATGTCACAACTTAATTTTTATTTACTCATTTCGAATTGAAAAACAAAAAATATATATTTCAAATGAATACAATTTAATATTTAATTATTATTATTATTATTATTATATTAAATATTAATATGGTTTTATTTATAAATTTTACTTTAGACCCCAATTTCATTGGGTATCGAAGGATCTACTAGGCATTAGTTTTAGGATAAGTGATACCGAATCTGGATATGGATTGTGTTAGGTTAATTGTTTTGTATTTTTGAACCATACCACCCCAATTGCATAGCAAGTTTTTTTTATTCATCCTTACTCTGTTAGAGGTGGCCATGGCAGCTCGGCCTGGAAAGTCTAGAGGATGGGTCAGCTTTTTGCTCCAATGTCCAGATATTAGCCCAACACTGTTCCGGGATGCTTTAAGTAAGAATAGTGACACACAATTTTTTTTCTTATAAGACATTTTTCAAGTTTCTGTCTAAAAAAAATTAAAGTTAGGTACCAAAGATGCGAAAGTAATAATCTATGGACGAACCTTGGCCATGAGATCTTATGATGATTCTAGTTTGGAAAATATTTCTGCGACAGAGAATACTAGGAGGACCCAAATTGGCCTGGGCAAAGCCTAATTAACAATGGAACCTCCTAACCCAAACAACTTGCCCCATGCAAAAAGGTCTCTTGTTTTCTTTCTCTTTTTTTGAAAGAGTAATATTATTTCAACATAAAAATTTGACCTGATTTATTGATATAATGATGTATCTTTATAGAAATCATTGGATTAAGACCAAGTTCTAATATTTGATGGGTGTCTGTAATTAATCTAAAGGTTTTAATGAAGTAAGTCAACAAATTATGTCAATAAATAATGTTACAGTGAATTAGAGTAACAAATTATGTTTCAATAACTATAACGCTTTTTTGGAACAGATGCTAAAATTTGACCCTTTCATTATAAATTGCATTGTAAGGCGTGACTTAATCCTCAGATGAGTCAGAAACATGTTCTATTCACTTGTACATTAGATGGATGTTGATCTAAGTGATTACAAAGACAACTTTAATCCTTTTCCCTGTCTCTCTATGCAATAAATCCCTGGGAAGTGCCAGAAATTGTGGGGCTCCAACATAAGAAAAAACATTATCTAGAACTCGACAACAGCTCTCATCTTTCTTCATCTTTGTTAATTTCGAGTCCGAATCCCCTGTTATACAGCAGGATATTGTCCCTCAAAACGATATCATTTATATACAAAACTATGTTTTTTCATATGTAAAACTGTGTGGTTTCCATTGATATCCCCTCAGAAATCGGCATAACAAGAAGCCCAACTCAAAAAATTAATCATAATTTAACCACAACTTCCAAGAAAACCCAAGTCACCTTCCCAGGGCTATGGGATTGAGCAGCAGTTGAGTTGTCGAGCTTCGTTCAAGAAAAATAAGCAGTTGAAAGGGTGAAAAATGGTGAAAAGGGTGAGGCGCTTGAGACTTCCAGCTCTCTTTGGAAGGAGGTTAGAGAAAGCTTGTTTGCTGTACAATGCATGGAAGTATAAATTAATATGAGAAAAAAGTTATTGGAAGTTGATTATGTGAACGATGTTATTCTATTCCTCAAACTTATTGCATGTTTACCATTAAATAAGAAAACTTTATGGGAACTTAACTAGAGAACGTTTTGGTATTCTTAAAAAGAACGAAATTTTTTACTACTGACAATCATGAACTAGTTAACTTGCTGACAATTTGCCTCTTCCGAGATTTTCTATGACTCTATTAACGTTTTTTTTTTCATGGAGGTCACTTCACTTGCCTAAGACAAAAGTATCAATGTCAGAAGGCCAAGTTTAACAAATTAGATTTTTGAGATGATAAATAAATATATGGTAACTAGTACAGATAATCAGACAATGCCTCGTTTCATTAATATCTGAAAAAGTACGAGTTTCATGGCATGACAGAGAGAGACACAATAAACTTATAGCTACCTATGGAATCAATGGGCATGGCAGTATAAGAAATAACAAAACTAATCAATTTCCATGACCAGGGCGTGGAGGTGGTCCATGTGAAAATTGATGATGTCCCTGTCCCGGAGGGCTCGGGCCAGCCTCCTTAATCTGCACTAGGGTTAGAGCAGTTGTTGTGCCTTTAGTTTTGCTAACTTCAAAATTCGAACCTTCCAAGACTTCCTCCATTGCTTCCTCAATGTTGTTTGGAGGCTTAGAAACATCTAGTGGACGAGCTTCGACAAATGAAGAGCCAAACAACAGAAAAACCAGGAAAAGAGTGAGACTACACTTGAGACTTCTGGCCATCTTTTTGGAAAGAGGTAACCAGTAGATGACTTGTGAGAAAGCTTTGTTTGTAGTAGTATGGAGGGTTGTATATGTTCCATGTCTATTTATAGTGCATACATGCAGCTTTATTTGGAATCAAAGAGTTTTTATTTCATCTTAACTTCAAGAATTTATTTTAGGATCCATTGTCCATAATATTGTTTCCTTACATGAAAATAGCATTAATTTGCCTTCCAAAAATAAAAAAATTTAAATCAATAACAATCTGTAATGTTGGAGAAATGTAAATTAAAATATTGTTATGAACAAAAGTCACAAATAAATAAACAGAACAAAATAAAAAAATTTAGATGAATTGGCTCGAAAGCCTACATCTACGGGCGAAGCGCAGCGACAAATTTTCACTATCTATAAAGGAAAATTAGACAAAATTCTCTAACCTAGAGAATAGAACCACAAACATGGATACTCAAAATTAGGGGTCAAAATCCTCCGAATTTGGATAAAAATTCAAAAGAAACTATGTGGTCTATAATTTATTTATAAACTCAAAATATTTTGTCTCCTAATAAAATAGGATTTCTAATTTGTCTTTGACCTGAAATAAAATTTCAAGACATCCATATTTTTTCAAATCTCTAAGGAAAACAAAATTTAAATCAGTTTCCTATTAAGATCAGAATACAAGACACTCATAAAAAATCTCCACCTTGACTTGTATTTCATCAAGCCATCAAAACAAAAATGAATAAATTAGTTGCCTTCTCCACAAATCCCGTGAGGGAATACAAATATTATAAGCATCTATAATAAATCTCTAGCTTGACTTGTATGTTTACCAAGTCATCAAAACAAAAGTGAATAAAACCTATTGTCTTCTCTAGAATGGCAAATATATTGAATCTCTATTAGTGGCAATCATAATGTTTGATTAAGAGTTTTTGTAAAATCATTCCGTCAAAGCAATATATATCTGAGTTCACCATAAATTGAAATTGTTCTGAACACCAAATTTTTTTACATAAAATTTTGTTGTAACCAACTCGTAACCAAAACTTTGATATCAGTTTATTATGAACAAAGGCCACACACAAATCAAATGAAATAAAATAGAAAAATACAGAATACAAATTTATGTAAATCAGTTTGAAAGCCTACATCCACGGTTGAAGCGTAGGTTCAAAGTTTTGCTATTAACAAAGGGATATTACATAAAATCCTCTAACCTAGAGAATATATCCAAACATGGATCATGGATGCCCATAACTGAGGGTCAAAATCTAATTCAAAAGAAACTGAGTGATCTATAATCTATTTACATATACAAAATACTTTATCTCCTAATACAATCGGATTTCTAATTGGTCTTTTATTCAAAATGAAATTCTAAGGCATCCACCATTTTAAATCTCTAAAGATAACAGTTTAATTCAATTTCTTATTGGAATTGGAAATAAGACACCCACAACAAATTTCAATCTAATTGAAAGATTCTTTAATCATTAATGTCATGAGAAAATGTACCTAGGGTTGTCAAATGTGTCGGGTTAAACGGGTAATGAGTGAAAAATATGTAAACTTATACACGATACGTTTAATAAACGGTAAAAAATCTAAACACAAACCGTCTAATAAACGGATAACACGACACGACTCATTTAACATATCTAATTTTAAACGAGTTAGGTTGGGTAGAGTCGGGTCGGGTTAACACAATAAACCACCCGTTTAACTCATTTATCCGTTTATTTAAAAATGTTATATAACTTTATAAAACTAACACAAATAAATGTGATATTTACAGATATCATACTATATTACAAAGTACAAACTACAATCCAAAATAACCAAATTCCACCAACAACCATATTACAATTCATAAATATAATCCGAAATAATACAATTACACCAAATAATAATCATATTACAAATTATAATCTAAAACAACCACAAATTTCATGATTCACAAAATTTTATGAAAAAGATCTAATCTCCAGAACACGCAACACCAGAATAGATCAAATCTCCAGAACACCCACCCTTGATCTTCCCTGTATTTTCTCAGCAACCCCAAACACCTAACACCATAATAGATAACAAAAACTTGTGTTAGAAATTGTGTTTGGAAGAAAGGAAAATGAACCCCTCAACCCAGAACGTCCAACACCCCTAAAAAATCCCTTGAAAATTATGTTTGGAAGAAAGGAAAATGAAAATAAAAAGCCTAGAGAAAAGAATAATAAAGATAAAACAGTGGAATTCTCACTCAAAAACAGAGTTTTATCAAGTAAGAGGCTCTTTCAAGAACAAGAAGAGGTAGAAAAATCGTTTTATGTGAAAACCCCCAAAACACACTACTCCAGAACAAGTCCTGCAAAACGAACAAAAACTCACCAAAACAAAATACACCCCGCTTCAGATTAGCCATCATAAACATAAAAAACACAAAACAAACACAAGGATTTAAGAGAGATTTATGGGTCATTTGGTAACGTTTTTGTTTTTGTGTTTTCAAAAAACTAAAAACAGAGACAATTTTTGTTTTTGTTATGTGGTAAATACTGAAACAGAAAACATGTTTGGTAGTCATTTTTGTCTATCAAATTATGAGAATAAAAACAGAAAATATGTTTGGTAACTAATTCAAGTTTTATCCTAAATATGTTTTATAACACAATTTGAGCAAAAAATGCAGTACAACATCACCAATCAGCCGAATTTCTCAAAAATTCCAAAGTTGGCTTTAATCCTTGAATGGATCAAAAACCAGGAAATCTGTTTATGGGAACAAAAAATCTCATCCAGCTCCATTCCTCTTATCAAACACCACAACTTTCTTCAACCTAGTAGTAGGTAATCTATCTTCATCTCCTGCTGTAAAAGTACTCTCCCAGCAAGAAGCAGAATATCATTTCCAGAAAACACAAAATTCCTGCCAGACTGCACAGCAAGGGAAGCCAAAAACTCAGTTATGGCATTACCTTCTCTATATATATGACTCAACTTGAATTTCAACTTGTCAAGACTCCTCCAAATCTGCACCATAATATCCCTCAATTTCCATGGTATTTCAGCTTGGCTCAACACCATTTGAACCAACACTTTTGAGTCAAACTCAATATAGACTTGAAAGCCCTCCAAATTATTGCTCAAAATCATTTTCAATCCATCAAGCAAAGCACTACATTCTGCCCTCATGTTATAACCTGGTCCATAAAAGGCAACAGCTGCAACAACAATGTGCCCCTGTGTATTCCTCACAACCATTCCACCCCCAGACAGGTCACTACTTTCTTTTGAGACTCCATCAACATTTAACTTCAGAAAATTATCAGGAGGAGATTCCCACCTGACCCATTTAACTTTGGTAATTACAGAGAAAGGAGTTCCAATTTTAAAATTCAGCAATAGCTCTTTCCCTCTGCTATCGTCAGCTCTCTCAGGTCTAATCAAAAAAAATTGCCACCTCATAGCACTTACCACCTGCAGAAAAATAGCGTACGTGTTTAAGCTAATCCCCCTCAAATTTCCTCCTACATCTCTCTTTCCATAAAGCCCAAAAAAGCAGCATAAACACCCCTCTGATAAGATATTGACTTAAAGATTGAGTTTGAAAAACTCTCATCAATCTTAGAAACCTGCACATAAGGAGCTCTCCTTGAACAATTCCAAAACCCATACCAGCAGCCAATCTACTCCACACACCTTGAGCCACTGAGCAAGAAATGAATAAATGAGCAGTAGTCTTCTCATCCAAACCACACATAACACATCTGTCAGCCAAAAAAACCCCCACACTTCTCACGACAGAGCTACAACTAATTTAAAGAAATTAGGGCATACCAACCAAGCAATGGCCCCGAAAGCAATCGACTCATCGAAATCAAATTCATTGCCAAAAAAATAAGGAAGGCCAAAAAAATCTAAAAATATGTTTGGCATCCACACACACAAAAATCTGTGTATATATGTACAGATTTGCGCGTATATATGCACAAACTTCTGGGTTTCACAGAGAAAAGGGAGAAAAGAGAGAGGAGAAAAAGAGATAACGATGGAGGTGGGTGTCATACAGAGAAAGGAGATAGGAGGCAACGATGGAGGTGACGATTATTCTGGAGGCAGCGATCTGTGCATATATATGCACAGCTTATGGGTTTCACAGAAAAGAATGAGAGAGGAGAGAGAGAGGCAGTGATTAAGGTGGGTTTCATACAGAGAGAGAGGCAGGCAGCAATGATGGAGGCCGGTGGTCTGATAACAGAGAAAGAAGAGATGAGGGAGACAGAGAGAGACAGAGAGAGCGAAGCGATGAGAGGAGAGAAGGGCTGAAATGAGTCCTTATAGTTCAACAAAAAAAAAGCTTGTTTTGCTGTTAAGAGGAGTGGAAGTCCAGATCTCATTTATTCCCACCCTTTTTTGCGCGTGTTGTCTTCGTTTTTTGTGTTTTTTGAAACATTTTTTTTGTTCCCATTTTTTTGTCTTTGTTTCCAAAAAACTAATATAAAACAAAAACAAAATAGTACCCAAACATGTTGTTGTCTTCATTTTTGACAAAAATTGAAAACAAAAACACAAAACACAAAACAAAAACTGTTACCAAACAGCCCCTTAGTACCTATTTTCACTTGTTTAAGATCTGAAATGTCTTTGCTCGAAGTCTTTGTGGTCAGCGACTCAGCCTAGCCCAAGAGTCCAAGACACCAACTGTTCACAGCCGCTGAGTTGCTGTCGAGCAAGAGAGAGAGAGAGAATTTACAATTCCTGTTTTAATTTTTGGGAGTGAATGTAAAAAGTTCAGACAATGAATTAGATGTGAACATTCAACCAAAGATGTTTTAAAGATAGACAATAACTAAAGAATTATGATCACAATTCAAGAAGTAACTTAAAAAAATCATCAACCTTATCCAAGCAGGGGCAGCCCAACTACTACGCTCTGGGCTTAGGCCCCCACTCAGATTTAAGGTACCAAAATTTTGTGTGTATTGATATTCCATATCAAAATTTTGCATTTATAATGTGTTTAGTCCTAACAAAAAGACCCCATAAGAATATAACTCAATTAGAAAATTTTAAGTTTAATAAATAAGACCCATAAATAGAAATCTATAAATGATTTAGTTGTATTGTTTATGGAGAATGTTATATGAAAAAAAAAAATTAAAATGTCACAACTTAATTTTTATTTACTCATTTCGAATTGAAAAACAAAAAATATATACTTCAAATGAATACAATTTAATATTTAATAATAATATTATTATTATATTAAATATTAATATGGTTTTATTTATAAATTTTACTTTAGACCCCAATTTCATTGGGTATCGAAGGATCTACTAGGCATTAGTTTTAGGATAAGTGATACCGAATCTGGATATGGATTGTGTTAGGTTAATTGTTTTGTATTTTTGAACCATACCACCCCAATTGCATAGCAAGTTTTTTGTATTCATCCTCACTCTGTTAGAGGTGGCCATGGCAGCTCGGCCTGGAAAGTCTAGAGGATGGGTCAGCTTTTTGCTCCAATGTCCAGATATTAGCCCAACACTGTTCCGGGATGCTTTAAGTAAGAATAGTGACACACAATACACAATTTTTTTCTTATAAGACATTTTTCAAGTTTCTGTCTAAAAAAAATTAAAGTTAGGTACCAAAGGTGCGACAGTAATAATCTATGGACGAACCTTGGCCATGAGATCTTATGATGATTCTAGTTTGGAAAATATTTCTGCGACAGAGAATACTAGGAGGACCCAAATTGGCCTGGGCAAAGCCTAATTAACAATGGAACCTCCTAACCCAAACAACTTGCCCCATGCAAAAAGGTCTCTTGTTTTCTTTCTCTTTTTTTGAAAGAGTAATATTATTTCAACATAAAAATTTGACCTGATTTATTGATATAATGATGTATCTTTATAGAAATCATTGGATTAAGACCAAGTTCTAATATTTGATGGGTGTCTGTAATTAATCTAAAGGTTTTAATGAAGTAAGTCAACAAATTATGTCAATAAATAATGTTACAGTGAATTAGAGTAACAAATTATGTTTCAATAACATAACTTTTTTTAGAATAAATTTTTCACCGACCCCACATAGAATGTAATAAATATCAAGTTAAAGATAATTAGTTAATGAAAACATAAATATCCACCATGTAAGGGAATTTAAAAAAACGAGCCCCTATTAGAGAAAGTTATTATGCGCTAGCCTAGCCACATTCGTCTTGTCAAAATCTACGCTTGATCTCAATATTTTGGAACAGATGCTAATTTTTGTGAGAGGTAATTTGACCCTTTCACATTATAAATTGCATTGTAAGGCGCGACTTAATCCTCAGATGAGTCAGAAACATGTTCTATTCACTTGTACATTAGATGGATGTTGATCTAAGTGATTACAAAGACAACTTTCATCCTTTTCCCCGTCTCTCTATGCAATAAAGCCCTGGGAAGTGCCAGAAATTGTGGGGCTCCAACATAAGAAAAAACATTATCTAGAACTCGACAACAGCTCTCATCTTTCTTCATCTTTGTTAATTTCGAGTCCGAATCCCCTGTTATACAGCAGGATATTGTCCCTCAAAACAATATCATTTATATTCAAAACAATGTTTTTTCATATGTAAAATTGTGTGGTGTTGTTTCTGACGGAACTCTAGGTGGCTTTACAGCCCTTAGATTGACACGTGGAGTAATGAAGCTGTTAAGACGTTCAAATGGCATCGAGGAGGTAAGTCTAAGTATGATGATCCGGAGCAGTCGAATACGACTGTTGATATCGTATTTAATACGACGTGGCCCTTCATTTATGGCGGAGTGAATGATGGTGACAAGACAAATAAATACGCGCTTGCAAGCTTTTACACTCTTGGAGTCTAGGCCTACTATCATGATGATTAAGTATTAATGGACTGATACGCCTAGACAACACAATCGACCCCCTCCCCGAGGAACTATTCTTCCGAATATTTAATGTTTAGTTGATGTCAGATGCTAATCTGAGGAATTTGGGTACCCGAGGAAGAACATAAATGCTCAACATTTAGCTGAGCGCTCATCCCATCGTCCTAACATTTAATAGGAAGATATCTGAGTAAAAAACACTCATTGCGCTAAAAATGATATATCAAATGTTAGATGTCCAGATGGGACTGGAGACCTTTGACAATTTTTGTTAATTCAGGTATAAATACACCTCAGAAAAATAAGTAAAAGTATGTAAACTTGAACCAAAAAAAAATTATTCATTGAGCTAAACTCTTCGATTTTAGACTAACTTATGTTTCGAAAGAGATAAAGAGAGTATTCACCTGTCCCTTTTTCTAACTCAAGTTGTTTTAAGCTCGCTAGCATGGAGAACGCTGTCTCAAACTATTGCTAGAATTATCCTTGCAATTTCCATTGTTATCCCCTCAGAAATCGGCATAACAAGAAGCCCAACTCAAAAAATTAATCATAATTTAACCACAACTTCCAACAAAACCCAAGTCACCTTCCCCCAACAAAAATGAAAAACAGACATAACAACCACCACTTTAGTTACAATAATTAGTTTGGCCATAATAGTTCAATCAGATCCGAACTTACAAATTAAAAAAAAAAGAAGAGAAAACTAGTAATTCATAATTAAGAATCGATTCGAGGAAAAACCAACCAACATCGGAGCTTGATCATTGTATTTATTTGCCTCGATTAGCGAAATTCATCATCTCGTAGTAGCGAATCGAGAGAAGGGAAAGGGTGAGATTTACTTCATCTTTTCCCCACCGAGTTTTATTGTTCGCTGTAGATCTCGCCGGAACAAGCGGTGGCGTAGGAGGAAGACAGGGCCAAGTTGAAGAAGAAGACGAGGCAGACGACGAAGAAGGTGGTTTCAAAAGGGGCCGGATGTAGAGGGAGTACAGGCGGCGAAAGCCACCGAGGGCAAGGACCACTGAACGGAGCTGTTGGTTGCCGTACCCGATGTCTATCCAGTGCTTGGTACAGATCAGCTCCCATAGCCGCTCGTCCTCCGCCGTCTTGTGCCATTGCTTGCTAACACAAGCCGCCGTGGCTATCGTGCGCGCGTCCGCGTGTTTCAGCACTTCGTACAGCAAGTTCTCGTCGTCCAACAACACGAAATCTTTCCGATCTTCCGACGCTTCGTCGTTATCTTCTTGTGGTTTGGTTTTCTTCATCTTCTTGTTGTCGACGGTGATTAGAACGTCGTCGTCGTCGTTGACCGGCCTCTTCTTCATTGGAGGATCGGAAGAAAGAAAAGATGAAGGATTTGCAAATCTTGGTGGGTTGGGTTTATGGGTCACCAGCTTCTGATAGTTTTCGAAGAGGACAACATTAGAAATGAATGTGATTCGGTACTTTTTAAAATGACGAATTTGTCCCTATGACTTTTCTACTGTTTGTTTATTGGAGGCAGTCACTTTACTTTTGTCTTGTTTTGTTTTTCCCGTATTTAATGGAGTTTTGTCGGTTTAATGGTTTTAATTTTTCAATTAGTCCTCGGAAGATTAAAAATTTTGCAAACCGTATGTTGAATTTCTCAAAATACTAAATGTGTCCCAACTTTTGGATGTCCATTTTGTTCCATTCAAAATTAGTGCGTGGAGCGTGAAATTTCACATGTAAAATATATGTCACTTTTAAGAATGTGACATTAAAAAACAAAATTAAGTTGGTCAAAATAAAAAAAAAAACAATTTTTTTTACTAGAAACAATCATAATATTATTTCACCTCTTAGTATTAGGAATGACAGTGGACTAGGGTGCGAGCAGGGGAGTAATCTTCATGCTCATACCCACTTAAAAAAAGTTCGTTCATCTCCAATCCACGTCTATTAATAAGATAAGTTTTCATTCTCATTTCTGCCCCTTAGGTAAATTTTAATCCTGTCTTTACTCTTGCCTCAGTCCCTTATAATTAATATCTGCAATTTTATGAAAAAAAATTATTACACTTAAAATACAAAGTTGTATTCCTATATCACATGATTTTATCAAAACTTAAAATAAATAAATAAGTTAATAAAAGTTCATGACTCAAAATTTAAAAACCATCAAACCTTCTAGGGTGTTCTCAGTTCTTATACTAGGGCAAATAATCAATTCTCAGTCGAACGAGACAATTTTGAACGAATTTTTGTTTTTCTTTGGTCTATTGTCATTCTTACTTAGTATTAATTATGTGTGATATTTGAGATGCTAATTCACAAAAAGTTTCATATCATTGACTAATCGGAGCATATTGTTCCGATTTAGAGAAAATCAAGATGTAATGTGAGGTTTCAAATTTTTGAGGGGGAAATTAAAAAATTAAAAAGTTCTTGCTGGTTAAAATGACATTTTTCCCTTTGGGTTAATAACTGTTGTTTAAATCAGACATTACACAGTGAATAATTCTCATGATCACGTGTCACGGGTTAATATTTATCGATCGTTCCAGTCCCTTTCCTTTATCAAAAATAAAATAAAATAAAAAAATTTAATGAATCATATATAGTGGATTATGAGAGTGATTAAGTGAATTCAATTACACTAATCAATCTTTTTCATAAAATAGAATACGACCTCTCAATTCGCTATTATAAACAAAAGTCTAATGTACTACTATATCGGTTTGTTTTTACTCTAATGTTACAAGATTGCTCTAAGATTACAAAAGTTAATACATCACCTTCTTTCATGGTAAGAGACATTATTA
Source organism: Ilex paraguariensis (assembly GCA_963454935.2). Lineage (NCBI taxonomy): Eukaryota > Viridiplantae > Streptophyta > Magnoliopsida > Aquifoliales > Aquifoliaceae > Ilex > Ilex paraguariensis. Next base: position 139,418 of record CAUOFW020000963.1, on the reverse strand, counting down.
GAGCAAGCTGAGTCTGAGTGGTTAGCACTCATCCACGTTCACTTCCAATAAGAAAATGTTTTTATGTCACAGAAAATTCCGAACAATATTTCTATGATCGATTTCTGAGGATGATTGTTTTGAAGTTATTTTGCATAATAAAATCTTGTTTGTCTTATTATTTGGTTTTCTATGTGCAACTGTAAAATTTAATTTCTTCGCTCATCTAAATAATTGTTCAATAAAAAAAATTAGGGAGAATTACACTAACACTCCCTGAGATTTTTCACTTAATTATTCAAATTTTTTGACATTTAAAATATTACACACAGATTCCTTGAGATTTATATGCGCATAGCACTTAAACACCTGCCGTCAAAATCTTATAGTAAATTATATTCAAATCCTCTGAAGTTTGTAAACATGTAATATTTATATCTTGCAAGTTTAAAATGTTATCTTTGATTGTATATTAATTATGATTTTTTTTAAATATTTTTTTATTTTTACTTTTAATTTAATAAATGATACAATAGAATATGAATTTTTATTTTAAAATTTAAAATATTTAATATTTAATCTTTGATGAAGTATTTTTTGTCTAAGTATTATATTTTAAATTTAAAGATTTAAAGTATTATACGCCTACAAATTTTAGGGGATCTGTGCGTAATTTACTATTAGATATTTGACGGCAGGAGTTTAAGTATTATACGCATATAAATTTTGAGGAGTCTGTATATAATATTTCAAATATAAGGAGGTCTGACTAATTAAGTGATAAATCTTAAGGGTTTAAATGTAGTTCTCCCAAAAAATTATGAACTTAATTATTTGGAGAATCTTTTATGGGGATCACAATTGTAAACTCAGATATTCTGAATTTGAATTTTAACAATTATTTAGGGTGAGGTTATAAGAAATTTATCTCTCATAAATACCCTAATTTTGGCATGAATAGTCTACATTTGATCGGATAGAGAAATATTTAGTCAAGATGCAAGAAATTAAGCCGACTAATGTTGAAAAGAAAAAAAAAAGACAGCACATGGAAAATGTAGACTTCATCCTTTCATCACAAAGTAGATAAAGTGCTAAAATTGCTGAGTTAAGATACTAACTTTTCAACTTAATTAAACTATCATTTAAAAAAAAAAAAAAACAACCATTCTAACATGAAAAATGACTACTTTTAGCTTCCTATTTTTCCCCCCTCGACCAACAATCTTGTAAATAAAAAATAATGCTAAACTAATAGAGAAAATAAGAAAAACAAAAAACAAAATGTTATGATATTGTAATACTGATAACTTTAACCCATTATTAATGATTGAAAATTTAAAATTTACTTATTACATTCGAATGTCAATTTTTTATTCTATTTTTTTTTATCAATATAACATTGTCATAAGTTATGACAACACACTGTAATTCTTTTTTCTTTTTCTTTTGTTTATTTATTACGGGGTGTATAAGTTTTTGTTGACTATTCTCGAGTTCGAGTTAATTTAAGAACATATTCTTTAAAAAATAAAAAAGACTAACTTTTAAAAAGTACGAGAGTTAATTTAAGAACATATTCTTTAAAAAATAAAAAAGACTAACTTTTAAAAAGTACGAGAAATATCGACGTTAAGACTTAGAAAACAAACTTGACCACCCCTAACGTTCGAGACACTCTGATTTAATTTGGTCTTTTCTGCTGTCATTCATAAGGAAAGGTATTGGCAAATCCACACTGGAAGCCCCAGTGGGTCACGTTGGAAACCCTACTGGGTCACATGATCTAATCAACATTATTAGTCGAACGTGGTCTCACAATCCGTCCTACCGGATAACATGCGTCTCATGTGCCGATTAACCTTATCCAACTCCAATTAATTATGTGTTGTGTTAAATTAGAAAATATTCAGTGGTCGAACACAAAAAATAAATATAAAAAACAAATTTTATTTTACAAAAAGTACTTGAAAAACAATGAATCTAATCCAACATTAAGACTTGTTGAATCGTTCGTTCAAAGGTGATGGGACATTTTTTGTGTTCAAAGAGAGTGAGACACGTGTCTTCGACGTATTAGTCGCGGAGTATTTTTTGGACGACACGTGTCCTCGATATCGTGCCCGCGGAGCACTATCCACATGACATGTCACCTCGGCACTAAAGGCACATTTGAGTCCTCGACATGTTGTTTGTGAAGCCCTTGACATTTTGTCTGTGTAACACTCTCCACATGACATGTCATCTCGACACTAAAAGCACCTCGGAACCCGTGACAAGTTGTTCGTGGAGTCCTCGGCATCTTGTCTGTGGAACACTCTCCATATGATATGTCACAATGGCACTAAAAATACCTTGGAGTCCTCAACATCTTTTTTGCGGAACACTTTTCACATGACATGTCACCTCGACACTAAAGGTATCTCGGAGTTTTCATCGCATGACACCTATCCTCGACTCCCAAAATTCTCTGAAGAGACCTCCATCTGACACGTGTTCTCGGCGTCTAGACCTCCACTCTGCTAAGGTGTTGGCGATTACCTTGGGACTTGGGCTATGGCGAAAATGGAGTTCTTAGAAAAGTCAAAAATGGCATCACCACATCAAAGGTGGGGGTGGCTGTTAATAATCAAATCCTCTTCTTAAGGTAGTCAGAATGACAAGATAGGCAACTTAGTGACCAATAGAGAGACTCCACGAAATACGAAGTCCAGACAATGCGACCTCCTTGATGGCAAAAGACGCAAATGTCCCAGTATATGTGCATCTACAACAAAGGACATTAAATGATCCCTTAAAAGGATGTGACACATTTATTACTCGGCGGAATTCGGAAGGAATGCATTAAATACTCGGGAATCTGAGCATTAAATGCAAAGATTTATTTTCGTGTGACAAGAAAGACACTCTGCCCTAGGATTGTGTTCCACAGGCTGCCTTCCAAAAGGACCAATAAGGGGCTTCATCTACAAGGGATCCACTTGTCCACAATGATTACTTCTATGGAGGTATAAATAACTCTCACAAATACAAAGTAAAGGTACGCAAATTTACTCTAGAATACCAAATAGTGTTTTCTTCTTCTCCTCTCTTAAAGAGCTGATTTGACCGTCGAATGGGATACGCCGGAAACACTCTGACACCCTTTCAACCCTTCTTTTGAGTGCTAGGATACACCGAAAAACACTTTAGCCCGTTGACATCGATCAGACAGCTTGAAGGTCAACTCATCACCACTCCTTAGGCCACTTTTGGCCGTTCCTTTGCCACCAGGTCGTCAACTTTCAAGGTAAACACGAGTTCACAAAGAGAAAGAGCTGCTTTTATTTTATTTATTGTACGAAAAACATCCCGCACAAAAGACATGGTCGAATGAGACCAAAGTTATGTGGAATCGTTTGTTAAACTACAACTATTGAATTGATAATAAATTTTATCTAAAACTAATATGTGATTCAATCAACAACTAAAGTAAATAAGATCGATAAATTATGTTACAATTGAATTACATATAAATAATTAATAGCGGGTATTTTATTGTATCACCTATGTATTTTGTTTGGTCTAACGTTGGGATAAACATGATTAAATTATCTTAATACATGTCTCTTTTGGATTTCACACACCTCTTAGTCAAGCATGTTATTCGAGACGGGACTAATACAAAATTGTGATTTGATGATTGGCATTCAAAAAGCCCTCTTCTTATGCATTGGTCATATAGAGTCATATATGATTCTTACCTTCCTTTAGATTCTTTTGTTAAAAACATTATTCAAAATAACCAGTGGTGTTGGCCTTCTATTGTTTCTGATGAACTCAGAGAAATTTAATTGTTTTTTTTTTTAAAATTCATTTGTTAATGCCTCCTCATCAGCCCAATGTTGGACAGAAAGGATGTTATTAGATGGACTCCATCTGCAAATGGAATCTATTTTGTTGCTTCTACATGGAATACTATTTTTTGTTTTTTTGAAATCTCAGATCTGTCTTTGACAAGATAAAAGCGATTTAGTCACTCAAACTCGTGAATCATAGTAAAATCGAAAACAAACTTCAAGTGAATGAACTGGTTCTTCAACTCATACAATACTTAAATCAAGACTTGCGCTTCGATAGAGATTTGAACCTAGAGACTTGAACATGCTTTTGTCAGCTTCACTCTTCTATTATCAGTTGGTATCACCTTATTTGATTCAACAATTCTGTACCTAGCTAGGTGGGGTTTATTGAGTGGTTGGAAATCAAAAGGAAGCTTGGAACAAAGGATAGAGTTCATTCCTACTCCAACAATATTACTCTCTGTTCCTAAATATTTATGGTTTTACACAAATTTTTTTGTTTCATAATATCTGTCGTTTAATGAAACTAAAGCATAATTAATATTTTTTCTTTTAAATTTACCTTTCACTTTTCAATGCATTAGATTAGGTGGAAGCTAAGTATTTTTCATATTCATTTTTTTCCCAATACGTATTGAATAAGAGTATTTTAGTCTTCTGCAATTATTTTTTTACTCATATTAGAGCTATTTAATAGTTCCCTTAATTTCTGTGCAAAAACTTTAAACTACAAATATTTAGAAATGGAAAGAGTAACACTTGGTGTATTCTTTCAATGCATGTATTATTTCAAGCTATGGAGTTCTATTATTAATAGATATGACTTAATATTTTCAGTATTATCTTGGGAGTCTCTGATTGCCAAAGCTACTACTGATTGGAAGGGAAAGAATGTATATAATTCAGTAATAATAAAAGAGAAAATGGGATGTGAGTATTTTTTTTAAAACTTATTTGGCTTTAAGTACTACCTCTAAACTTATCCTCTTTTAAGTCCTCTTTTTTATCAAATAATTGTCAATAAGTACACATTTTAAAATATTTTAAAATTCTTTCTAAAATTTATTTCATAATTACTCCTACCATAAATAGTGCATACCTACTTGAATGTGAGATTTTTAAGATTAAAATATGAGACTTTTAAGATTCTTTTTGATATTTATGTATCATTCGAATTTTGAGATTTCATATATATATATAGACACACACACACACACACACACACACACACATATATATATACACACATGTAATACAGTGACACGCTGAACAAAAAAATAGCAACATCAAACAATGACACGCTCAATAAAAAAAGAGTAATATAAAACAGTGACCCGCTCAACAAAAATATTTGTGTTACTGGTTGATATTACTATTTTTTTGTTGAGTGTGTTACTGTTTTATGTTATTATTTTTTTGTTGAGTGTGTCACTGTTTGATATTACTATTTTTTAGTTGAACATGTCACTGTTTGATATCATTATATTATGTGTGTGTGTGTGTGTGTATATATATATATATATATATATATATATATATGAAATTTTAAAATTTAAATGTTCACAAATATCAAAAGGAATCTTGAAAATCTCACATTCAATTAGGTATGCATTATTTATGGTATGGGTAAAAGGGCTTTTATGACTTTTTTTAAAATTTGTATTTCTATCCCAATTATTTTAAAAATATATTTTTATCTTATCAAATTTTTTGGGAGGTACCGGCCTCCCTAGGCCCCATAATAAAACTCATGTTGGCAGCTACTATAAACTATACATGGAATGAGAGGAATTCTCGAATTTTTTGCATACAATGATGCAGTTGATTCAGAACATGTTAGGAGAAAGATTATCTTCTATAGAACTCCATGCCTTCAAGGGATATTATACTTTTTTGCAAAATTGGGGCTTGGTTGACTGAGACTGGAGAAGTTTGGGATATGAGTTTAATTGTACTGACAGAGGATGTTTAGATTCTTCTACAATAGATGACATATAGGGTTGTTCACCTGGTAGCAATTTTTGGATTTTTTGTTTTGAGCTCATGATTTGTGAAAGACTATTTTTTTAGCTGACCTTATCCGATTAGGTTAATGATCCAAATCAAATTCCGTCTAAAAAATCGGCTCGGAAGGTTATAGAATTGTGGCATGCTCACAAATTTTCAAACTCTGAGTAATTAATGTTTGGGTTATTTTAAAAATTCAATTGCCAAAATTTTGGGTTACTTTTACAACTGGATTGTTAAAATATAATATAAAGATATGTAAACCAACACAATAAACTAATAAAATTAAAAAAAAACACAATAAATCTAATTAATATGTTCACTAATAGTCTAAAACACCATAAATAAAATATAATCACAAGTTATATGCTTCTAAAACGACGTTATTTTATGATAGACAAAATGACGTTATTTTATAATACAAATTATTTTTAAAAAAAAATTAAATATATATGAAGGTTTGATAGGAATACAAAAATTTTATAGGTATTTTACATTCCTACTAATATTTACAAAATAACAAAAAAAACTTTCATTAGTCGACCGAAATAATGCAGAAACCTAATTATTGGATAGGATAGGATAGGGTTGGAATATTGCACAATGGGTCGGGTGGGCAGAAATTTGGAAACTCCTAATGACATATCTCCCAACCACTGAAGTGTTGATAAGGCAAAAGCAGGATACTGTGGGCATAAACAAGTTGATTTCAGTCCGTGTTTGTGATTAGATTTGTATAGTCTTGTGGTTTATTTATTGTTTGTTTTTTTTCAACATTGTTGATAGTTGATTCCCATCAGTGTCCTGTTCTGTGATGCAACCAGACTTCAAGGGGTTTTTTCATTGTTTCCCTTTTTTTTTTTTCTCTTGTAAGAGCTTACTTTCATATCTGAATAAAAAAATTTATTTACTAAACAAAAATGGGATTTTCGCATTTTGTACCCTAAAATATTTTAAGCTATTTACTTTATACCCTCAAAATTTTAATTTCTCATATTGTACTCTTAATGTATCAAAAGTGTTATAATTATGTTAGCTTCTATTATTCTTTTTGTCAAAAGTCAATCCATTAACATGGATGAAAAAACTAATGGGAAGTTAATTGAAGGGTCATATTACAACACTTTTACTATATTAAGGTGTAATGTCAAAAATTTAATATTTAAATATATAAAGTGAGAACCTTAAAATTTTTTATGGTACGTCGTGAAATTTGCCAAAAAAAAATTTATACTAATTTAGTCCATTTTTATCTCTTATGCTCCGTTTGGTAAGGAGGATGGTAGGAAGGATGAAAAGTATGAGATATACACTTTCTATCTTTCAAAGATAAAAATTAGGAAGGATACACTTTCCTTCTTTTGTGTTTGGTTGGATAGATGAAAAATAAAAATGACTATTTTTTTTTTTGTGCTGGTTAAGATTAAGGGTGACAATGGAGTCGAGTCGTGTCGTGTCAGATTCGTGTAGAGTCATTACAAGTTTGTGTCGAATATTAATCAAACTTAATTTAACTCATTTAACTAATTGTGTTGTTTCGAGTTGTGAGTTGACCTATTTATTTTCGTATCGAATTCGAGTTGTGTCATCGTATTGAGTTGAAAATTTTCACCCTTAGTTAAGATGGAAATAAAAATTAACTTAAATTTTTTATTTTTTAATTTTTAATTTTTTTTAAATATATATACATATTTTATAATTGTATTTTTATATGAAATTAATGTATACATAAGACATATAGACAAATAAAATACATCTCAACACAAATAATTAACTTTACATCCACTTTCCTATGATTTTAGAGGGATTGATTTTGGTGAGTTGGAAAAAAAGTTAATTCATCCACTTTTTTATTCTTCCTACTTTTTTTCTTATCAAACATGATATTTTATTTATTCTTCCAACTTTTCATCCTCTCACTTTTCATAGCATGAAAAGGAGCATTAATATTGGATCTTGGCATGCGAGGTCCGAAGGTCACAAGGATTGTCGGTTCCACAATGCGTTGACAACGCTTGCTTCCTCCTAGAGCCATTTTTTCAACTACTGACCAGCAAGGAGGGAACTGTAAAGAAGGAAATGAGATTTGTTATATCTGTTAAGATATGTTGGAGCCTCAATTGGACATGATGGTGTATCCTAGTTTCGGCGTAGATAATTTATTTTAATCAAATTCAAAAAAAATTAATTGAAATACATGTAAACTGATATATATATTTTTGACCATAATACTCACAAAACCTCAAAGAGAAAATCAATTTGCGGAGGAAGAGTATGACAACAATCATAACTTATTTTATCCAATGCAAATTAAAGTAAACATGATTATTGTACCCTCTTGTTCTTTCGTTTAAGGTATGGCAACAATCTTTGGACTCTAATGTTGCGATACCTCTTTAATACGCCTGTTACAAAAAACACGCAGCATATCCATGCTTTGATATAAAATATAGCTCCCATAATCCTCGAGATGGTTGAAGAGTGGGTATGGAGTGGGGGGAATTGAATTTTAAAATTCCACTAGTTTTTTAATCAACAATAAAAGATGTGATAGAGCGAAAGACAAAGACGAATCATACGTTTCAACGTTGGAATATTGAGATTCCTAAGCAAACATTGCTTAGCGTGCTAACAGCTCAAGATTAATTAATAAATCTTTCAGCCTATAGTCTAAGGTGCATAACTCTTGTACGACTCTCAAATCTATATATTATTATAACTCTTTATTCATTCGTTGTTTCATTCTATTAAATAGATTTGATTCCCATTCTCTTAAGGTTTATAGACCATTTTGTTTTGTTGTGATGTGGGTGAGCATCTTAGATTTGTGTTACAAAAATAATTTTTTTGTAAAGATAAAAATTATATACGTCTTTGACCGTTCTCAAATCTTACTTTAGTTTACCACTTTAGACATTTGTTTAACTGATGTGTTGCTTGGGTGCTGTCTTTAGAAAAATTATTTGGAGAATGAGGCATACATCACTGTCACACTCTGGCTCACTTGAATGGTAGCAGTTAGAATTTTGGAAACAGGGACGACGAACACTTAAATGGTAATAAAAATAGACTATAAATTTAGATGTTCTAAATTCGAATATTGACAACTCTTTAAAATTAGATCATGAGAGATTTATCTCTTATGAATACTCTAATCTCGACGTAAATAGTCTACATTAGTTAAAGTGCACGTAAGTTTGATTCGAACACCTCTAACTTTTAAAAAAAAAAAATACTCTTTGAAATTAAGCTTTCTGTGGTAGTCACATTCAACTACATGAGTACGACAAAACTGCCTGTTTCTTAGCTACAAATTTGTCAGTCTTCTACCGACAGTAAGTGGTCTAACAAGAGGGGTAAGAGAGCTTGCTCATAGTAGAAAATTGTTTTAGGAAGTTTCAACAGTATTCATTGCTTTTGAAAATGGATTGCCACACTTTCATAGTGTTTAATTCAACTTAGACAGCTGAACTTTCCACCTTTGAATGGTTAATCCTTTTTTGTTAGTTTGTAAACCCAATTTATTTTAGAATCTTGTGATCACGTGAACGAACACTCCGTGGAAAGTAAATTGTAACTACGAAAGAATACTAATGGGTGGAAGTGTGTTGATCCAATTCTTTTTGGAAACATAGAATTATTTTATTCACGTGTTTTTTATCTATATAATAAAGTAGCTTACAATTCAAATCTCAAAAGATAAACAAAATAACTTTTACTATTCGCGGTTCAGATCGTTTTAAATTTTATTTTAAAGTTAATCTAACGACTAATATTAACACCCTAAATTTAATAGGAAAAATAGGTCACTAAGGGTGTATTTGAATTGACTTTTTAAAAGTACTTTTAGAAACCATTTCTCATAAATACATAAAAAAAAATAGTATTTGAAATCGCTTCACCATTACCTCTACCCCCCACCCCCACCACCACCACCACCACTGCCACCACCACCGCTGCCGCCACCACCAATGCCACCACTACTGCCGTCACTCGCCACCGCCACCACCACCTCGATTATTGCCACCCACTACAACCATCACCATTTTCTACCACATTCACTGTCGCCCACTACCCTCATTATAAACTGATACTTTAATTTTTATTTTGTTTCTATATTTATGATTTGATTTTGGATATAAATCATAAATATGTTTATTGTTTACAATTTTTTATTACTTTGTACCTTCAGACACAGACAATTATTAGTTCATACATAAAATATAATTCAATAGGTTTATTTAATGATCATTATTAATGATAAATTTTTATTTAAAAAAAATCTATTAAATTTAACTTGTATGCCATGATATCAAAAAAATTATTTTTGAGCACAAAATTCAAAAGTGGTTCATGCCATCATAAAAATTCATTTGTGATAATCTCGTTTTTATTTATTTATTGTTTATAATGTAATCTTATGTTTATAAACAGGGAAAGTTATAACAATTTCAGGTTAAGTTACAATACTTTTAAGGTGTAAGTTAAAATTTTTAAAAGTTAAGTTACAAATCAAAAAGAAGAAATTACTTGTTCAGGGAAAGTTCATGATCGATCATGTGTATTTGTGATCTATCATGGACCTTTGATCGATCATAAACTTCTCCTGAACAGTTGTAACTTTTTTTTTTTTTTGAATTATAACTATACTATAAAAGTAGTAACATTTGGTGTAGTACTGAAGGCGGTACCATAGACTTTCCCCTATAAATAAATCAAAGTCGCAATCACAAATAATAGTTTTATATGATACCATAATAAAAATGAACTATAAGTCAATCAACTGCTTTTAATATAAACCATATTTGTATTCGTATTTTTTTTAAAAAAAAATCACTTGTTTTTCTTTACATCATTAAAATAATTCAACAAGTGTTTTTGTCAATACAAGCGACACTCATCTACGTGATTATATTTTAAATGGTTACAAAATATTAAGTCATTGATTTTTTTAATACACTAGACGAGATACTTATTCATTGGTTATTTTGAAAAATTAAAGGTTAATAATAAATTTTTTAAAAAATATAGGAAAAATAATAGAATTTTAAAAATTTGAGGGGAGGGGGGCATGGCCTCCTTTTGACTTTCTTTTGCATTATCTTCTACTTAGGAGGTGAACAGTTCAACAGATGGGCTTTTCCATGAAACATGAGAGACAACTAACGACTATTTTAATTGACCAACAGTTTTATTTTTTTTTTTATAGTGTCACTTGTTGCCATCTTGTTTGGCTGTCACCTTTTTATTCATTGACTATGTGTTCATGAAAACCTACCAAGAAAATATGTAAAAGGAAACAAACACGGAACAGACGTAAATACAGGTAGGCATGGGATCAAAGTCACATGTGAAACGATCTAGCCTAGACTGCTTAGATTGAATATCAATCAATAGACGAAAACATGTATCTCCATAGAAGTCAAACATGCACTTTGCGGTTTGAAACTAACTCTTTCACTCTTCATGTACATGCGATACGATATCACCAAAAGTGTTGGTGAGTATAAAAGTCAAAATTAAGCCACATTCAAGTCTAGGAGTTGGGTTTGTTGAGATTTGACTCCAACGTGGTTTGCGAAATTCGAGCATATGGCATAGGCTTAAGCTTGATTGTCAAATTTAAAACTCGATCATCAATCCTAAAATGTTTAATTTTTCAACTAAAAATTTCTTAACATAACCAAACTCTAGAGGTTTGATTGCTCGAAAATCTATTAATTAAGAGATAGAGAGAAGTGTACACACTAGGAGTTACTCATCTTGGATAGTATTTTTTAAACAGTAAATTTATGCATAAATAGGATTATTTTTGCAATTTAAACGAACTTTGGACGAATTAAAAACGAGATTAGCCTGTGTCAAATTCAAGTAGGTCGGATCGTTTGAGAGCCTTAGTCTAGTCCAACCTCACCACCTCAGCCTTACGCGGGCGGAGGCCATGTAAAATTCACCGTCCACGCACAAAATGTTTGCGTATATATACAAGACTAGTTGCTGCATATTGCTTCATCAACTATCTCACATAAAATCATATACAAAGCAGTAGTTGCCCATTTGCTTCATCAACAACCTCACAGAAAATTTATAGAGAGAGAAGTAATTAGAAATGGCAATGAGAGAGAAAAGTCCAACAACAATATCCTTGAAGAGTCTTTGTTTTGTGTTGGGTTTTATACTTCTGGTAACGAGTACACAACTCAACGTTGTCCATTGTCGTGCCCTTCGGTCGTCGTTGGACGCCACCACCATCGCCGGATGTGACCAACAGAGCGGAGGAGGAGCTGACTCCATGGGCATGACTCCATTTCCTGTCTCTCCCAACAACAACTCTAGTATTGGTAGTGCTTCAGCAAGGAGCTTGGCGGCTAAATTGGCTTCTGGGCCAAGCAAAAGAGGTCCTGGCCATTAGAGATTTCCTTTTCTTCAATCTCTTTTTTTGCCCATTCATGTTCTTGTGTTTATTGCACAAAGCTGAGATCAAATTCTTGTTGGTTTCTAGGTTTTTTTTTCCTGTCTCAAAAAGGACTCAACGTCATTCGTAAATTGTAACTTTGAGAAAGATGAGGTTATTCCACACATTCTTATCTAATTTGTTTCCTTAATTTACAGGGAAAATGCTATTTAAATCTAATTTGAAAATTTAATATAAGAATCTAATTCAATGCAATTATTAAATTGAAAGTGAACTCTATTTTTCATTTGAACTCACAACTAATGCAATTGTTACATTAAATTAGGAAATAATGTTATTTGAACATAAAAATATGACATAATTTACTGATCTAATGATGTGGCTTTATTAAAATCATTGGATCAACATCAAATTTCAATACTTGATGGAGTCTGTAATTAATTCAAAGCTCATAATAAATTAAGTTAACATATTAAGTTCCTATAAAATTCCTCAAATTTCTATTATTTTGATTGGTCTGTATAAAGTAGATACCACACGTCCAATAGCTGCATAAGTTCTGTGTCTTAGCAATACAAAGGTGCAGAGGCACTGGGTTTTTTCGTTTTTTTTTTTTTTTGGGGGGGGGGGGGGGGGGGGGGGGGGGGGGGGGTGGTTCCACCTTTTAGTCCTTAGACGTGGACAAGAATGAAGTGTATATCAAGTAATTTGGTAAAATAATGAGTGACTTAGCTAGCTTGTTTAAGTAAGTTTCACCTAATATTGGGATGTATAACTAATTTAATGGCTAAATTAAGTCTCTATAATATTGCTCATTATCTGTGAGGAGTACTTAAAAATTAATAAAGAAATATTCTTCTTCCAAAAAACTAAACGAAAATTAGTTGTACAACTCTTTCCAAAAAAAATGAGTTCAAAATTTGTCTTATTTTTTTGGGCTTAATGAGTTAGAAGACATCTTCTAATTCATTAAGCCGATTCACAAATTCAGAACTCCTTAATAAATTTGGAAGAGACGTAAACCAAAGTAGAGAGTTATTGGGGATAATATTATAATTTTTGAGATTACATTTGAAAATAGAGATAAATATTTCTTCTTTTTCGTTTTCTTTTTCCGGTGGGGACGCGGTGGGAGATAGGTGGTGGAGTGGGTTTAGCTAACCATGACAAATTTTATTAATTCTGTGTAGGGTTTGTGAAAAAAATCGTTATTTTAGCAGAAATTTTGCATATGCCTTGCACACAATCATTATATCATACTCTTGTCTTTTGTCGATACACTGTCGCTTCAGGCAACGCTATGATTATTAATACGGGATGGAAAAGACTGCATTTGAAATGATAAGCCCGTGCCCTGTGAGGAGAAATTACTGAAAAAAATTAACACACGGATAGATGTCTGGTCCTTGTAATCCAACTTTTTCAGCCAAGGAGGTATTATCACAGTAGAACATACCTTTTTGAAATCCAGAGTGCAGCATACTGAGTCTACCCGCTTTTGTCCAAAATTACCAACCCACAAATTGGGTTTTGTGGTGTGGGTGGGGGGTGGGAGAGATGAAAGATACTGACTTCGTCTTTCTTCTTCTCTTCTCCTGGAAAAAATTGCACTCTCTCTCTCTCTCTCTCGATCAAAGGTAAGAACTTGATGATATATTAGTAAGTCTTACCCTTCTGATCAAAAAGAGAAACAAATCGTAAAATTGTGTAATACTAGAAAAAAAGTCTGTTGACCTTTGAAATTATAGAGCATCCACTATTATTTCCTCTGTTTCAATTACTTAATAGCAGACGAAATACGAAAAGATGCAAAATCAGATTCATCGGTACCTCTGGACATGCAGATTCCTAATTCAGATTTCAAGCAACATAATGAAAGCTTAAATCCTCAACAGACAATACCTTACTTGATTACCTGTTCCTCACCACCCCCCCCCCCCCCCCCCCCCCCCCCCCTCACCCCCAAAAATAAAACCAAACACACACACACAGACACAAAAGATACACCACTATCCAAGTTACTCAATCAGTCATAACTCAACACTCTCGTCCACCAAGTTTGAAAGAACACCAGAATTGTCCTACACACCATTTATAGGGTACCCAAAGAAAAGGAGAAGGCTACTGTACATCCAATGGATTTTCGGTACCATCCTGAAAATTTCAAATTATAATATTAGTGGCATGTTTACTAAATTTATGGTATATTTATACCGGTTAGTAGACAAGACAAGATATGCCGTCTAGCAACCATTAAATCAATTGAGGGCAAAATTACAATATTAGTGGGAAGTTTATGATTACAGTGAACAAAATTATAACATTAGTGAAAATTTTACAACATTTGTGAGAATATTTATCAAATTTTTGTGAATATTTATAATTTCAGTGATATATTTACCAAATTTGTGAGAATATTTACAAATTCAATGGTATGTCTACTAAATTTGTGAAAATCTTTACAATTTCAATAGATTCGTTACTAGTCCAAAATCAATCAAATATGGTTTTGAACGATCAAAACTCTTCAACACATACCAATGAGTGAGAATATTTACAACTTCAGTAGTATATTTATCAAATTTGTGGAAATATTTATAACTTCAGTAGTATGTTTATAAAATTTGTAAAAATCTTTACAACTTCAATAGATTTATTACTAGTCCATGATCAATTAAATATGGTTTTAATCGATCAAATTTCCCTAACACATACCACAAAGTAGGAATTTACAACTTCAATGGTATATTTGTCAAATTTGTGAGAATATTTACAACTTCAGTGGTATGTTTACCAAATTAGTGAAAAATTTTACAACTTCAATGGATTTATTACTAGTTCATGATCGATCAAATATGGTTTTGATCGATCAAATCTCCTCAACACATACCACTGATTGGGAATATTTACAATTTTAGTGGTATATTTATCAAATTTGTAAAAATATTTACAACTTCAGTGATATATTTATCAAATTTGTGAAAATTTTTACAATTTCAATAGATTCATTACTAGTTAATGATCGATCAAATCTCTCCAGTACATTTACTTTTAATTCACAATATAAATCCGCAATAACATAATCGATCAAATATATGTTTGATCGATCAACATATCATTCTGATCGATCAAATTCAATTACAACCGACTGATTTATCCAATTATTTTAAAAATAATTTTAAAAAAATAAATAAATAAATGAAATTAATTATTTTTAAAAAATTTTAAAAAAATTGAAAAAAATTAAAAAATTTTAAAAATTTAAAATTGAAAATTTTTTTTTAAAAAATTGGAAAATTTTTAAATCCAATTTTAAAAGAAAATTTCAATTTTTAAATCTAATTTTTTCATAAAAAAATTAATACCAATTTTTTTAAATTTTTCAATTTTTTTAAAAAAATTGGATAAATTAATCGGTTGTAATTGAATTTGATCTATCAGAATGATATATTGATCGATCAAATCGTTGGTAAGTAAATTCAATCGATCAAACATATATTTGATCGATCATGTTATTGTTGATTTGTATTGTGAATTAGAAGTAAAAGTACTGGGGAGATTTTATCGATCAAAACTATATTTGATCGGACATGGACTAGTAATGAATCTATTGAAGTTGTAAAAGTTTCCACTAATTTAGTAAACATACCACTGAAGTTGTAAATATTCTCACAAATTTGATAAATATACCACTGAAGTTGTAAATATTCCCACTCAGTGGTATGTGTTGGAGAGATTTGATCGATCAAAACCATATTTGATCGATCATGGACTAGTAATGAATCTATTGAAGTTGTAAAGGTTTCCACAAATTTGATAAACATATTACTGAAGTTGTAAACATTTCCATAAATTTGGTAAATATACCATTAAAGTTGTAAATATTCTCACTCAGTGATATGTGTTGGGAAGATTTAATCGATCATGAACTAGTAATAAATCCATTGAAATTGTAAAGAATTCCACAAATTTGGTAAACATATCACTAAATTTATAAATATTCCCACAAATTTGGTAATTAAAGTGAATCACTAGTCCATGATCAATCAGTATATATGATTGATTGATCAGAACACACGTGTGCTTAATATATGAAAATTTTACAACTAATCTAAGATATACAACTTCAATGGATCATTTACCACTTTTATGAGAATAATTACAACCTCAGTGGTATGTGTTGGAAATATTTGATCGATCAAAACTATATTTCATCGATCATGGACTAGTAATGAATCCATTGAAGTTGTAAAGATTTCCACAAATTTGGTAAACATACAACTGAAATTGTAAATATTCCCACAAATTTAGTAAATATACAATTGAAGTTATAAATATTCCAACAAATTTGGTAAATATTCCCACAAATGTTATAAAATTTTCTCTAATGTTGTAATTTTGTTCACGATAGTCGTAAACTTCCCATTAATGTTATAATTTTACCCTCAATTGACTTAATGGCTGCTAGACGGTATGTCTTGTCTTATCTATCAACCGGTGTAAATATACTATAAATTTAGTAAACATACCATTAATTTTGTAATTTGGAATTTTCGGTATGGTACCGAAAATCCATGGGGATGTACAATAGCCTTCTCCCAAAGAAAAACACCATGTCCATGAGAGACTAATTTCTGCAAATGGTCTGCCATACTCATTAGCATATACAACATGGCATAACTCCTGTCCTAGAAATAAAGGGCCATGGACTAAGACTGATTTTCAGCAATACATAGAACTAATTCTCACGAGTACACCAATCATCTTCATCTTTGGATAGAGTCAGTTTCATAGTTGTAGGTCATACTTTAATGGACTACGAGAGAGACCTAGTTCATTTTTAGTTCGGAATATGTAAACAACTGCAATTTAGTACAATATCAAAAGCAACCTTGGCATAAGCTGGTCAGAGAATATGGAGACTCACAAGAATTACTAGTTACACTTGCACAATCAATTACACTAAAAGAAACATAATGGTTCTATGGAAAAATTAGCATTGTAGGTTTTGCAGTCATTGCATTCATAGAGAGATCCATTTATGAAGTGAAGAATTCAGATTGCAAAAACACTTGGGAAAAATCAAAACGTTTACAAATAATTCAAGATAATTCATGATATATTGGACACAATAACGGAATAGAGTAGGAACAAGTTAAAAACATTGATTCGTTATCATTGTGTTTATTCTATATTCAATCTAAGTATAAAACCCGTTTTCTTTCGATCTTTCTTTCAATTATTTTTGGACCAGTGCCAATAAATCTTCATAATATACAAGTAAATAAATATTCACAGATCGGTATCTCACTTCTATGAGAGCATGCTAATTGCTAGTAGAAACTAGAAACCATGATATTCCCTAAAAGTTCTAAATTATAACTAAATGCCACCACAAGTATTAAAATGGGAACTTTAGTACTAAAACAGACTAACTATCGACAAAAATGTTTGCATCTTCACCAATGCAGACTCAGTACCTGAATCCCATTTCGGAAACATCTATGACAACCTTTTGTTCCATGTTCAATTAAAAACACGACGTCTATCTAATAATACACAACACTACAATAATCACAATTCTCTTTACAACAGTTCAACAGCCTCAAATATGTCAAGCAACAATCATCACATTTTACAATCCAAAAACATCATACAATTGCAATTCTCACGAGTCACATCCAGCAATATGTATCAGAAAACAAGCAAAAGTATCAAACTTCAATTCAAAATATACTGCTGACCAAAAAAAAAAAAAAAATTCAAAATAAACTGCAAGATTGTGTTTATCTATCATCACAATAACACACACACACAAAAACCCTATCTACAAAATATCGTCAGATCAAGAAAAGAGGGACACAATCGAAGCACAGAATCACAGGAATTTCGCAGAAACATTAATTATAGGTATTTATATAAGAAACTCGTAAATAGTACAAATCCACGATCGAACATAGATAGTGCAATTAGATCTAGCGAACACAAAAGTAGTAGTCCAAATAAATCGAAACCCTAATATTAGCAGATATGCAAATCTCAAAACCCTAGAAAACCTCAACGATTTCAAGCCTCAGTCACAGCAGATGAGATCTCCTCGCTGGAGGCAACGCTAGTGGGATCCCCACCAGCCGATTCCGAAGGTTTCACCGGCGTCGACGCCGAAACAGATCTAGACTTCACAGTCTCGAGCATCCGTTTACTGATCTCCTTAGAGTACACCTGTAACACCTCGATGCCATCGTCCTCATCGGAGGCTGATGCCCCTGCCGCTGCAAAAGCCTCCTCCTCGATGCGCTTGGCCGCTTCGGAAGCCTCCTCGTTCGGCAGCGTACCGTAGCGTTTCGACAGCACCGATTGGGTAGAAAGAGTTTCAATCAAGCGATTGATGACGGCATCGCGAGTGCGCTGTGACGGTGGCCAAATGCTAAATGAAATTTGTGGTGGCTTCTTGGTCTCAGGATGATGTTGTTGGGTCTGAGGTTCTTCTGTTTCAGCCATTGTTGTTGTCGTTGTTGGGGGGGTTTTAGGATCTTGGTCTTGAGCGAGTGGTGATCCTGTGACCTCGTTTTGTTCTTCAATGTTGTTGGTCATTCTGGAAGCGGACCGAGGGAGAAGATTATTTAATTGCATTTAAAATTGGGCAGCAGTGGTGGAAGGCAAGTATATGTTGCATTAACATCAATCATTTTTTTCAATGACGCATTATTTTTATTTGTGCCGATTACTCGTTGAATATAACGATTATTATGACTTCAATTGTATTAAAGCACTCCATTCATTCATCTGTTCTTAAATATTTGTTGTTTAAGATTTTTATACAGAAATTAAACAAGTTATTAAATAGCTCTAATGTGAGTAAAAAATAATTATACAAGATTAAAATATCCTCGTTCAATATGTATTAGGAAGAAAATGAATATAAAAAACACTTAACCTCCACCTAATCTAATGCATTGAAAAATTAAGGATAAATTTTGAAGAAAAAATATTAATTAAGAACGGAGAGAATATATTTTTAAAAAAATAAGAATGACTAATTTTTAAAAAGTATAAAAAATGATTGAACTGGAAAATTTTAAATTACCACGTACCACGTTCCACCACCAACATCATCATATGATCATCCAAAATGACGCTCCACCTTTCATATCTGATCTGATGCGAGACTAGCTTCCATTTGAATTTAAAACGAAATTGATACTAATTAGCGTACTTAAATTTATTAGTTTTGGTTGATTTGAGTGCTAACAGAACAGACACGTTAATTCATCAAATAAATAGGTTGATATGACTATAATTATACATGGTATGATCTCACTATACACAACACAAACTCATTTACATACATTATAAATAGATTGTGATGTATCAGTTTCATATTATTTAAGTTGAGTAACAAAATTTGTTTATTCCAAAAATAATGCCTCAGCCTCAAAACAGAGCACTCTTGTTTCATAGTTGCTTACTTGGCTTGAGGGTTAAATAACATATACTCCAATACAAATACACCAACTTTATTGCATCTTAAGCTATTTATTCCGCACAGCAAAGATATACTGTAAAAGTTTACAGTGGGCTTAAACGCCAAGAAACAAGCACAGACCTACCCAGAGGAAGGCATTAGCGCCACCCAGGCCAGGGAGCCAAAATATAAATCCAAACAACAATACAAGCTTTACCAACGGTACATGATGATCAAGGCCCTGCAACAAAAGTAAACCTGTGGAAGACAACGAAATTGACGAAAACTATGCGAGCAGTCGCCTCAATCAATTGGTCATATGATTCACAGTCCAGAAAGGAGATTGATCATGGTTTGTCGAGGATTACATAGAGCCTCCAAGGGCTTGGCTTTTGGCATGGTTAGACCTATCCCTTCTGTCATGTCAATCTCCTCTTTGCCAACCCTTTCCCATTCAAAGGACTGAATCAAGGCTCCCAAAGCAAAGCGATCACTCGCCTTGCCAAAGTAGCCCCAGGACAAGCCCGCCTTCCAGCACCAAATGGAATCATCTTATACCCTTCAGCTTCCCCTTCTTCAAATCTCTCTGGATTAAACTTTGTCGAGTCCTCCCAGCACTCGGGGTCCCTTTGAAGTGTCCATATATTGACCAACAACATTGTGCCTCGTGGTACGTTGTATCCACAGATAGTTGTATCATCTGCTGACTCATGTGGCAGAAGAAGTGGAGCAGCAGGAAACAACCTCAGTGTTTCACTGATTATGTTGTGTAGGTACTTCAGTTTTGGCAGGTCTTGCTCATTCAACAGGCGGCCTTGCCCAACGTTGGTCTCGATTTCAGCCAAGGCCTTCTTCATGGTTTGTGGATGGTTGAGGAGAAGTGACATTGCCCATTCCATGATGGTTGTTGAAGTTTCTGTCCCAGCAACAAGCATAGCCTACAAACATGTTTAAGTTAGTGAGCGAGAAACTAACCGATTACTAACTGAACTTTGAATTACTGATCTGTCATGCTTCTTGAAGCAATCAGAGTCCACAATGGGGACTAAAGACAAGAGAGATCGAGTCTTTATAGTTGCGCCTTTTTCGGAAGAGGCAAGATTTAGAGACCTTGATCTTACCAGTATAACACTTTTTATAATTGTGTCCGAGTACAATTCTGGTTCTTCTTGTTGCAGTGATAACATAACATCAATCAAAGTCTTCTTCTTCTTCCTTTCTTCTGTGCTTCCACTTGATTCACCCAATGATACATTTGATTTGGTTCTGATTTTTCGGTGCTCATCAATTAGGAATTGGAAGAATTTATCCATCTTCTTCATCAACCTCACCATCCTCTTCTGTACCCCTTGAATGTCAACCCACTGAAAGAAAGGAAAATAATCTCCCAAATTTGAACTTCCATGAAGCTCCATCGATTCCCTCAAAATACCCTGAAACTGCCTCGCTTCTTCATCCACTACATCCTTTCCATAGTACCTTTTTCCCGCTATCATTCTCACCATAATATTGAACGAAAGTTCCATGAACTTTGGCCTCAACTCCACCTTCATGGGCTTCTCTCGGGATTTTTGGTACAGTTCCTTCATCATCAAATTGACTTCATCTTCCCAGATACTTGTAAACATGGTTAGACGTTTTGGGGAGAAAATTTCTACAGTTGTGAGGCGCCTTAGGTTTCGCCAGTGATCGCCATAGGAAGAGAAACCCATTGTGGTGTTGTTGTAATTGAGTAGTTTTCCAGCAAGCAGTTCAGGGCGGTTCGCGAATATGATGTCCTTCGTTGTGAAGCATTCTTGGACCGCCATTGGAGATGAAACTACAACTACTTTACGAGTTCCAAGCTTGAGAAACATGACAGGACCATACTTTTTCGAGAGTTTGTCCAGAGTTCTATGAATTGGTTGCTTTAGGTGATGGAAATGCCCAATAATTGGAAGAGCCCGTGGACTCGGTGGAAGATTGCCTGGCCTTACGTGTTTGGAGAAGATGAATTTGAGAACAAAGAAAAATATGGAGACCAAGATAATCAATTTGAACCATTGTTCATCCCTCATCTTCTCAGCTCTATTGCTTGTTGGTCACCCCTGAGAAAGCCCTCTTTCTTCAACTTTGAGAGAGCTCTCTTTCTACAGTTGATGATATTGTTTGTATGCAGCTAAAGGGATTCAATTATTTTGGAGTGCAAAACAAAAAAGTACTGTAGGAGTCAAATGGATTAGGTGAGATCTATCTTTCTACAGTTGATGATCTTGTTTGTATGCAGCCAAAGGGAATCAATTTTGGAGTGCAAAACCAAAAAGTAGTGTAGGAGTCAAATGGATTACCTAGTTACTTGAAGATTAAAACAATTAGCATGACATCTGGGAGGCTCTTATTAGCTACTTTACCTGATCATTTTTCTACCCTAAACATTAGCATCCATTATAGCTTGTCTTATTAAAAAGAGGGGATGTGAGATTCGAATGCCGAACCTCTACCTCTGAGATCATGTTAAACAATCAATTATACGAAATTGATTATTGGACAAAAAAAATTGCACCAAAAGCTTAAGGTATTATAAATGATGTAATATAAATATTTATATATGCCACCAAAGAGTCGAGATACAAATCGAACCAATCAAGGGCAAACATTAGTCAGGAAAGTAATACACCAACATCGGACCTAACAAATAGCTAAAATCAGGTAAAGAAGTAGAAATTTACCCGGACCATAACATTGAAAAAATTTGACAATAAACTTTTCCTTTGATGAATGGTCATGGACTCATGGACCTCATGGCCATCATGTTGGAGCTACTGTCCACCAAAATGGCTGCATTACTATTTTATGCAGCCACAAGCATCAAAAACTGGAAAGAACTCAAAGGTGAGAGAGGCAATTTGTCATGCAAGAGTGTGGTCTATACAGCGGTTCTAAGTGCTTAGCCTTGGTCAAGGTTAGCCCACTCCCTCCCTCCATGTCTACCAATTCAAACCCAACCCTTTCCCACTCAAAGCATTGAATCAAAGTTCCTAGTGCCAACCCAACTAGCCTCATAGACAAGCCAGAACCGGGGCATCCCCTCCTCCCCATTCCAAATGGTATAAACTTAAACCCCTCCCCTCCCTTCTCAATCCCTTCGAACCTCTCAGGCATGAACCTTTTAGGCTCCTCTCACACCTTGGAGTCCCTGTGAATGGCCCAAGCATTCACCAACAACATCGTTCCACATGGAACGTCGAATCCATCTATGACCGAATCTGCAGATGACACATGAGGCACAAGAAGTGGTGCAACTGGAAACAATCGCAGTGTTTCGTTGATGATGCAGCGAAGGTAGGATAGTTTGGGGAGATCTGAATCCACCACCAAGTGCCCTGGCTTGACCTGGTTTCTGATTTCAGTTCGAGCTTTTTCCAGAATCTCTGGATGATTTAGCAGAAGTGACATGGCCCATACCATTGTGAGTATTGAAGTATCGGTTCCTGCTGAGAACATTAACTAAAAGGAGCAGAGCTTGTTAGAATAGAATTATAAACTCACTGATGTGAAGCCTAAGGAACTAAAAAACAAAAAATGTGAAGCCAATCTATGATATGAATGGAATTTTCCAATATGGACAGTTTTTTTGGGATTTTTTTTCTTGACTACTCTCTTGAAATACTGACCACCGTAATTCAAGCGAGTTTAAAACATACGACAATGTTATGGGAAAGGGTCACTTGTAAGATTGACAACTTAATAAATCCAATAAAAAAAAAAGTTGTAATTAGATTCAGGCAAGTTTATTCTACAATCATCTGAAACACAAAATCGAACCTAAAATATAACAATAATATTATTCATACTTAATTTGTTGTTTAATTCACTACTGATGGTGAACCTTATTTAACATTAAGATTTGTTACTAATTCAAAGCCACAATGATTTAAGCCAATAAAATCGTCCTTAGAGAGCGTCCGCAAGTTTTTATCGTCTAAGCCATCTGGAGGACTTTCCCAAATGGGTAAAGACTACTATGAACAAGTCCTGACAGGAATTTCAATCTACTCCCCCCACCCAAAACAACCCACCCCATACCTTTTTAATTAGCAATAATAATAATAATAATAATAAAAGATCTTTGTAACTCTGTTCAAAGTATAATCCAAACTTAAACACAAATCCGGTGATTAGACCACGTATATTGTGTAATTAAAACATGTCAATATGCTTACCAGTGATGCCCTTGACAATATCGTCAGTGTAACAATCAGGTTCAGCTTCTTGTAAAGCCAACAAGTCTTCAACGATCATCTTCTTTTGTTCAGACCAAGAAAAACCAGCTTTGCTTCGTCGATGCTCATCAATCAGGCCTTGAAAGAACACATCTCTCCTCCTCTGCAAATCCACCAGCTTCTTCTCCAGCCCTCCAAACCCAACCCAACCCACCCCAAAAACGGTACACAGTCACATGCATTCATCATCAGCGAGCTTGGCCGGAACAACTCAGCAGACCCTGCCCACCGTTTTCCGGCTACCATCTTTGTCATCACGTTGAACACCAACTCACGGAACAAAGAACTCAGGTCAACTTTCTGTGCAGCTCCATCGTATTTTTGAAACAGTTTTTGGACCACGAAACGGATCTCTTCGTCTCGTGTGGCGGAGGAATGGTTAAGACTGGTGGCGGAGAAGATTTGGATGGAAGTGACGCGGCGAAGATTACGCCAGTGGTCACCGTAAGGGGCGAACCCAACGGTGGTGTAGTTGTAGCCTAGGTGTTTGCTGGCAAGAAACTTGGGCCTGTTCGCGAAAATGACATCGAATTGGGTGAAGCATTGCTCGGCAATGGAGGGAGAGGAGACGAGGAGGACCGGACGGTTTCCGAACCGGAGGAAAACAATTGGGCCGTAGCGGGAGGAGAGGGACTGCAGGGTTCTGTGGAGTGGAGGTTTGAGGAGTTGGAGGTGGCCGAGAATGGGAATAGCCGGTAGACCAGGTGGTAAGTTTTTCTTTTCCTGAGAAGAGAAGTTTGAGGATGATGAAGGTGGACAAGACGAGAGCCAGGAAGCTGTAGAGGATATCCATGATGATGGAGAGGGAGAGGGAGAGGGTTCTGCAAAATAATTGTTTTAGGAAAGGAAAATGCTATCTTACCAAAAACTTTTATCAAAATTTTCATACCAAATAATGTGGTATAATATTAATGGGATTTAATTATCTGATAATAAAAAACTATGCTACATTATTTGATTTGGGATGGGACTCACTATTACCCATTGTTTTATGGTGCCGTATGTATGTATGTATCACCTCGAGGAAAAAACAGAGCAATTTATCAGAACTTGTGTGGTAGATAATCACAATTAGTATTTATTAAGATCTCTACTTAGTCGATGATTATGATTATAAAATATACACTTTAAATCTACTTTTTAAGTCTAAAAAATATTTTTTTCAAAAAAAAATTTTAATTACAACGGTGATACCGTCAATATTATCACATAATATCACTGATCAATACTAAATAGACAAATAAACAAGTAAATCGCACACAAGTCAATAACTATATATATATATATGTAAACAGGTAATTATCCACTTTTTTCATATAAATCAAAAACTATTTCAGTGGATTCATTTTATTTATTTGATGTTTTATTATCGGTTGGTAACCTGATATTCACGTCAAGGTTGATGGTGAAAATTGCTAGCTTCGTCTTCTACATCCAAGGTCCCTGCAAGTCGGAGAAGACACCGGCGTGAAGTTGGAGTAAGACTGTGGAGTTATTTGTTGGTCTTTCTCTTGTGTCCTCGCTTGCATGAGAAAGAGACAAGTGGAAATGTTCACATTGCTTCTTACCTTAGAGTGGTTTAACATGATGGTTAATATTATTAGAACAACACTTTGTTAAATTGAATTGAGTTGACAGACTGCGCACATGATTCAATAGTTATTGATGATGAGAATTTGAGCCAGATCTCGACAGCTTGACAATTCAACAAAACTCTTGCTCACTAGCTTGTCAACCTCCTAACTCTTCACGTTTGACTAATTCAGTTTAGCTTAAAATTTTCACTCAAATAAAGAGTACATTTTCACTCAACTATTGATAATTTGGGATTCACCCCAATTCAAACAAAGGGATAATTTCCAACGGTAACATGCTGCCTATAAAAAGAGAGGAAAGAAGATCAAAAAGGTAAGCAATCTCAATTCCCATCTTTTATTCAATTTTCTCATTCTTTTACTAACTTAAACATCAAAGAGTCGATTCTTGAAACCCTTTCAATCTTCAACTTGTCTTTTCAAGTGGTTCCCTTCGTTGATCAATGAACAACTCAAGCTAGCAATCTCGTTAGGTGATCGGAGGTTCATTCTCTAGCATCATCAGTTATGTTTCTCCAACACATTATTATAAACTTGATTATTACAGAGGACCTTTGATGATTGCGTAAATCATTCATGACATCTCAATTGTTGTTGAATATCCCTGTAGAATTTTGGTATTCTATTTTGTATTTATATTATCTTTTTTATGGAGCTTATTAATTTGTTGGTGTTCCTACTGACTGCTTAAATCATTAATGACATCTTAATTGTTATTGAATACCAGGTTAGAATTTTGATGTTGTATCACTAATCATTTTTTTTTGAATATTTATATCATTTTTTGAGTGGATCTTATTAATTTGTGGGTGCACCAACCTTTTGAATTTATTTATTATTTATTGATAATTTTTTTTCAGTTTTTTTGATATGGTACTAAAAAAATAAAAATCTCCCCCCCCCCCCCCCCCCCCCCCCAAAAAACAAAAACAAAAGGGTGTCTAGAACAGTATGTGAGGTCTCAGTCTTCTCTGTCACACTTCCTTTTTAATGTTGTGCTTGCATTTCAGACCTATCCCCCACAAATACATTGAATGATTTTGTTTGCCACACAACGATAAGCTCCCCCAAATCACTAAAAATTAACCAGACAAAGAAGACAATGACCACAAGACCAATGAGTACATTAGCAGAGGACATACCAAGATTCCATGTAAAATCAATCATATACGACTAAGCTCTTGCGTAAGACCATAAGCACACTCCCATTTATATTATATTTTCCCCCATGTTTGGTTTTTCTTGGAAAGTATATTTTCCTGAGCAATAAAGGTATGTCAGACCGCATCTTTAGCCTTTAATCTTTAACCGCGGTGGCCAAGTCAGGAATAAGTTTTATTTTGACCTCCAATAGCTAAAATAATTTTATATTTTATTTTTTTGACATTGTATTTGATACTTCCTATTTGAAAATTATTAATAAAATAGCATTTATACATCAATGATCAATAATTATACAATTTATTTGACACAAATAAAAGTAATATTCTATAATTGTTTAATCTTCTTATAAATTTCATATTTTACTCATTTTTATGTGTATATTCTATAATTTTTGAATCTTAGGGGACCAAAGGATACCAATCAATATTAGTTTGTTGACTTTAAGAGATTTGGTAGGGATTTTTTTTATTTTTTTGTTTTAATACACAACTTGTTTGACCCAATTAATTTTATTTTTCTTAAATTATTAGGATGGACCAATTGAGGATATTTAAAAAAATATATAAAACATATATAACTAAAAAAAGTTATTTTTTTAAGGCCCAAACACCTCCCTCCCTCCACCACTTGTTACAAGAAATTCAGACTTACGATGACTACTTCTTCAAACTCAATAAGTTACTGCCGTGACTTAAACTAGGTAAGAACACCTCCCAATAAGGACATTATTGACTAACACTTATTTTTCTCGACCATATGCTCTTTTGCCTCTTCCATTGATGGCAAGAATCAAAATCCAACACCCCCATCCTGACTTCAAGCACAACGCTATAATAGCCTAATCCCATCTAGACTTCTTTGAAAAATATAAACAAAAAATAAGAGAGAGTAAAAATGGTTGAACCATTAAGGGTCGATTCAATAAACAAGGAGTAAGATATATATATATATATATATATATATATATATATATATAATAAATACTTTTTAGCTGGTATGGCTTGAGAAGTTTTTCCTCCCCAAATACTTAATTTTTAATTTTTTTAAATATTTCATTAATCCCCTTACAATTAAATTATTGCATTTGACTTATATAACCACTCCCTAAATCTTTTGTAACTATTTCTACAATTTTTTTAAAATATTTCAAATTTAATTTTTTAGGCATCTTTTTTCATATTTAGCAAATAATATTTTAATTCATTACTGGATAATTTTTTCAGTAATATAAGGGCTAAAAAAGCGTCAAATATGGTGATAATAGAAAAGATAAATTTGGTGGTCAATTCAGGACCCGGATGAAGCTTTGGTAAAACTAATTGGAGGTCTAATTTCATATATGTATATGACCTCAGGTATCCATGCATGGTTGTATATAACCCATGGTTAACGGATGAGCATGCAGGTAAACGCATACATGTGGTGTCTGCCTTGCATCCTTGACGCCACACAAATGATTAAAAAGATTTCCCATTACAAAAAAAAAAATGTAAAAGAAAAGAAAAGGAGAGTTGTGTCAAGCATTTTGGTGTTTCAACTTGAAACAAAGTTCTTCTCTCACCTTAGGATTAAAAGTTTGAATCTTAAAGTTTATATTAAGATTCGGTAGTTGATCATTATACTAGCTTAGTTAAGTTCATTGTTAAGAAAAATAACGGATACGATCAAGAGTTTCATAATCACATCAATGAAAGTCTATCGAGATAGTATCTTGACCATTTTTTTTGCCCCCACTCCTTATTTCAATAGCAATTTTTTTTTTAATATAACTGCTTACATATATTATGGCACTAATTTCTGGGATGCGAATCCTCTGCTGTTCGAAAGAAATGACACCATTTGGTGCCTTTTTGAAAAAACCAGTCGTACCCAAAAAAACAAAAAAAAAAACCCTAAAACCAATCAGACCCATAAAAAAAAAAAAAAAACCCTAAGGAACAGAACATGGGAGTGTCAATTTTTGACATGACACGATAAACCCGATATGAAATACGATACGAATAAATGAGTTTTATTGACTAATTTTTTGTGTCAAGCCTTGTATGACACGACCGTCAACACGAAGTGTCAATGAGTCGTGTTCGGGTTCAACCCGTTTAACATGAATTGACTCGTCAACACGAAGTTTTTAACTCGAAGGAGATTGACCTGACCTTTTTGTTGCATGTATGAGTTTTCATATTTTGATGACTTATTTTTTCCATTACTTCTGATGTTTAATTTGGTTGTATGATGTACGATTAACATATTTAATTAGTATTATAGAAATAAAATTTTAATTATTTGTAACTGTTTATTAAGCACTGACATAATTATTGTATAAAAAAATATTATTACTCATTATTATTATTATTAAATTAATTTTTAGTTTGTAGAAAAAATATGAAGAAAAATTCAATTAAGTAAAAAAAAAAATTTAGCGTTAAACTTTTTATTCAAAATTTATATGGGTCAACACGAATATGAACACGAACACGATACAAAAATAAACAGGTCAATTCGACACGACACGAATAGTTAAATGGGTTGGGTATGAGTTGACTAATGTTCGGCACTACTAATATTCAACACGACATGAACCCGACACAACACGACTCGATTGTCACCCCTAACAACACAACCTGTTGTTCGGTTAAGTTTGCTTTCTTTTTTTTTTTTCACCGTTAAACAACACCATTCCATTTTGTTCTTGAACGGTCCCAAGAACAACAATTTGGCGTCATTCTACACCAAAAACAAACAACAACTCCTTCAATTCTTGGTTTTGCGATTCGTCTTTTGTCCATTTCAGGTATTTTTATGTCAATTTTAAATATTTTTAAGTAAATATATGTATACACACACTCATATATAGAGAGAGAGAGATGAATATACATACACACCCACAAATTTAAAAAAAAATTAGTTAGATTTTTCTTGACCTAAATTTAAATTTAAAAATTTTGAATCTTCGATTGTTTTGTTGATTTCTTTGATCATTATTAAATTTTATGATATGATTTAAATTGTGATGTTTTGGTTTGTTGTTAATTTATATTGATCGTGGGTATGAATTTTGTCGCCACCCTCTTCATGTAATATACTGTTCAAAAAATTTTAAAAAAGAAATACATTGAAGCTTGTTTTAGTGTTGATACACTAATTAGTCCTTTTTTTTATCTAGTGTTGAAGCTTGTCTGTTGTGCCGTTCATTAACTACAACGGACTCCATTATCGATGGAAAAAAAAAAAGACTAACTAGTGTATTAATACTAAAACAGGCTGTACAGTTCCTTAGGGCTTTTTTTTCTTTTTTTTTTTTATGGTTTGATTGATTTTAGGGCTTTTTTTTTTTTTAGGTCTGATTGGTTTTTTCAAAAAGGCACCAAACGGTGCCGTTTCTTCCAAACAGCAGGCTGTGCTGTTCCTTCCGAACAGCAGAGGATCTGCATCCCAATTTCAGTAAAGGCAAGGAAGTTTCTCACAGAAGAGCAATTTTATGTCATTGGTTATCTCAATGCTGCCATTACAATTTACAATCTCAAATTAAACAGAACATCGATCTTCAGTGTCTCTCCATTTTCGACTTTTACATCCACATATCTCTTAAGGATTTTCATTAGAAATGGAAAATGAAAAAAGAGATAAAAAAAGCCACATAACTGACTTAACGGCTTGAAATGTAGACCTTAAACTATACTTCAATCTCAAAGTTGGGAGAGGAGGAGAATTGAACTTTCACGTGGTCTGCACACAGCCTCCAAAGGCTTGGCCTTTTGCAGAGTAGAACTAGAATTATAGCTCATGTCCATGTTATCTTGCCCAACCTCTTCCTCCCATTCAAAACACTGAATAAGTGCACCCAATGCTATGGAAACATTTCTCATGCCCATACCGGCTCCAGGACATGCTCTCCTCCCTATCCCGAATGGAATGAACCTGAACCCTTCTTTTTCCCCTTCTATTGCCTCAAATCTCTCTAGCTTGAACTTGTTGGGCTCCTCCCACACTTTGGGATCCCTATGCATGGCCCAAGCATTCACAATCAAGGTAGTACCTTGCGGAATTTCAAATCCCCCCACCGTGCAATCTTCGGATGATAAGTGTGGCAGCAGAAGTGGCGCTGGAGGATACAATCTGAGGGTCTCATAGATCACGCATCGGAGATAAGGAAGCTTGGGAAGGTCCAAGTCCTTCAGCAAGCGCCCGTATCCAACATGGTTGTCAATCTCTGCTCTCACCTTATGCAATGCCTACCGGTGAGTTAGAAGAAGTGACATTGCCCATTCTACAGACACAGTTGATGTTTCTGTTCCTGCTACAAACATTATCTGAAGCACACATTGCTTATCATATTAGGAACACATCTTCATGGTCAATGTCTAAGGCAATGTTATCTCAACAATTTTAAAAACTTGACATGAGAGCTGCAAGCTCAAACATCAGACCGAACTAAGCCTGTCACAACCCCTATATGGAATCGATTTTTTTTTACAAATTGAGAAACACTGTATAGAACTGAAAACAAAAGAAAAATAGAGAGATTGGAAGTTACAAAACCCCCTAAATTAGAATTGCCTACTGAAGAGATCTGGAGCCAACAACACAACTCGTGGAGTAGGATTGGTTTCAACTTTCATGGAACATAGTTGTTTCAAATTTTTCGCATTTGATTCTTTCAAACTTTTCAACTTTCCTTTGTCATGGTAGCTGCCACTTTTTGTGAGATAGGATGGAATGCATCATACAAAGGACAAAAGACAGCAACTCAAACAAGATGCATATATAACACCGCATCCAAAGATTTTCTGGATTCAAAACTAATTTCAAGGCATGAAAGCCCAACTAAAATTTAGACTCGAATTTACCAATTTACTCTTCACCATCATATCTCAATCAAAATGTTCAATTTATCATATTTTCTGTTGAACACAAATGATTTATGCAGGTTGCATAAGTTAGCCCTTAGAGATGCATGAACCTGCTTCACTTGAACATGAGAAGAATTAATACCTCATAGTAGCCAAAAAAATCCAGTGAGGTGACTGTTGCTTGTAATTAAACGTGGTAAACATATACCAGGGAGGTTCCCCATCTGTTATCCGGGACCTCTGTTTTCTTTAATGGCCGGGTTATATATAATTTTGTATATGGGAGTTTTATTTACCTTGTGAAAAGCTTTTATAATATCAGGGATAAATAGCTTTAGAAAACGAGAACAGCAAGTTTACATTCCTACCAGTCAATCACTATGTCCTAGAACTTTAAGTTGGATACAAGAATTATAGAAGCAAAGAGCACCCATCCCTAGTTTTTATATTCAATACCAACAGCGAGACCTTAATACAGGAGGATGGCTTGTAGTGAATGGCAAAAAAAGAATTGTTAGGCCCAAATTTTTAAGCAGTTATGTAAAGTAGGTCTTCAAAGCATAACCAAACACCACAAAGTAATGAAAAATAAATGCAGCTAGTAATTTCAGTCAATAGCTATGGCAGATGTACCGCGGAGTTGGTCTTCGGGCTTTTAAGAACCCCTTCAAATGCATAATAAGGAAAGAAACAGAAGAATTACCAGCAAAAAAGATAGTATGCTCACCACTATAATACTTTTGATCATATCATCTGTATAGAAGTCAGGTTCTGATTCTTGGAGAGACAAGAGAGTTTCAATCAACGGTTTCGTCTTCATGCCATCCATTATGGAATTGGACTTGGAAGAAAGAGTTTTCTTTAGTCGAATTTCATCTAAAAACCCTGTAAGAATTCATCTCTTTTACCCTGCAATGTTATCATTCTCTTCTCTATCCCTTTGTAGCCTAGCCACCGCAAAATTGGAAAGCAATCACAAATATTCATGGGCCTGATTATAAAGAATAATCCCCTGAGATTTTCAAGAGTTTGCTTGCCCATCTCCATCTCCAAGCCTGCATCCTCCTCTCTAACACACCACTTCCCAGCAACCACCCTCATCATGACATTGAACGAAAAAATAGAGACCCAATATCTCAAATTCACTTTTTGGCTTCCACTCTTTGAAGCACTGACTAATTGGCGGAGGAGGAGACGGATTTCTTCTTCACGAATGACAGAAGACTTCTGGAGGCTGTTTGAAGAGAAGAGTTCAACAACAGTGAGACGGCGGAGGCATCGCCAGAGATGGCCATATGGAGCCCATACAAAGACAGTGTAATTGTAGGTAAACCGATCACCAGTCATGGAGTGAGGTCGGTTTGCAAATACTATATCGTTCTTGGTGAAGCATTCTTCAACAGCGGATGGAGAAGGTACGACAACAAGTGACCTGGAACCAAATCTAAGAAATAAAATCGGACCATACTGGGATGCTATAGAACCTAATGCTTCGTGGAGAGAATTCTTGATAAGGTGAAGGTGGCCGATTATCGGAAGAGATACTGGACTAGGTGGTAAGTTATGGTTGTGATGGAACTGTCTGATCACAAGAAGCACAGACAGTAGGATAGCTATGTAATAGCACAGACTCTCCATGGTGATGCAAAATGCTTGCAAGTGTGTCTGCACCTGTGCGTTGGAGGTGGTGGTGGAGGAGGAGGAGGAGGAGGGGGGGGGGGGGGTTGTTAAAATCTTGTGCAAGAGTTGTCAGTCTAAGAATATATCATCCCAAAATCCTGAAAGTCCCATCCACGATCATGGTCTATCGCAAAATCAAAAAGTTAGTGTGGTTCTCTGCATCAAAAGATTACATTGTTTCTCTCTTTACTTGGGCAGCAAAAGGACTTTACCAGCACGTGAACTGATTTTTAATAGTGGTAGTTGAAGTATTTGAAAAAAAGAGCAGAAAACAGGATAAATAATAGCACAGTCTCTCCATCTGATGTAAAAAAAACTAGCATGTGTTTTGTGTATAGATAGAGAAAGGTAGGTTATCTCTATCCTAAGTTAGTGATGTTCTCTGCATTTAGACAATGTATTGTTTTGCTTCACCAGACAGTCAATGGACTTTTCCAGCACAGTGGGCCCTCAACTGAACTGATTTCTTTCAATTATTAAGGATACTCCAAGTTGAGCCTATTGAGACAAACTAAAGCCCAAGATCAACTAAATGAACCATATCCTAGTACATGAGTGGAATTCAATGCACAGAATAGTATACACTTTATAAACCACCTGTTGCTAAGAGGACCAGACAAAGGTTTATCTTCCAACTTTATTAGCCCATGTTTCTGTCATATTTTACTCTCAACAAAAGAAACAATGGCTCATCCAAAGTGTAACTCATCCAAACCCAAAAGCTCACTCCATTCACAGGCTCACAGCCCACTTATGTCTGCGAACAAGTGCATGGTTCATTCCCATGCCATTTAGTTTGGTTAGATTCTACAACTCAGCTTATCTGTCAAGTTACCCTCTATTTGCTTGCAATGCCGGCTGTTCGCATTTGCTTAGAAGTAGAAATAGAAGTAGAGGAGGTCGTTTGGCCAACACTTCAGAAAAAGTCAAAAAGTGTAAGTGAAGTAATAAAAAGTACATTATGTTATTCAATAAAGATAAAAATATAAACATTTTTATATTTAAATTGTACATTATGAAATCATGTAATACTAGGTACCAAAAGTGATTCAAATTGAAAATACTGTACATCTACTGAGTTTATATGATTTTCTTGTTTCATATGAAAGTATTCATATCGATTTTGGAATTTACAAGCTTTTGCTGGGGGCACACGAAGCCACATACTAGGCAATATGCTATTAATTGGCCCAACGGCATCTTTGGAGGACAAAGTTTTATTACAACTGGAACCACTAAAATAATAAAGCGCGAGGAGATTCATTACTCACTCGAACTTGATTTTCTTTTTTAAAGTATATGGAACAAGTGAAGGAAGTTAAAAGAAAACAAAGCAAGCCCAATAAAATGCGTGCCAACATACATCAAAACCTAATAAAGTTATCATATGAAGCGAATACAGTATGAATATTTCTAAGGATATATCTACTAGCTATCTAATAACCAGGCAAGTTTTACTCAGAAATATCCACAAATAGCTACCAGGCAACCCATATTCAGTAGATTTATATGTGTATATATGAAACTTGTTGATCCATCAAAAATAAGATAAACGAAGTGAAAAGAAAATTGTTATTTGGACTAAATTTAGGACTTAATCAAGTCCAGTTGTTCAATTGAAAGTTTGCTCCATTTAAAATTAAAACTCGTGACTAATTTGATCATTTTTATTAACTCTCCAAATTAAATTCCTAACATTGCTCCAATAAAAAAATATTGAATAAAATAAAAAAATAAAATAAAGAGAATCTAGGTGGTGGGTTAAAATTCTATCTGACGGGATTGGTTTTGTAATTACCTTTCTGCCCCTATCTTTTTCTTGTTTTTACCTCTGGTTTTTGTGCAAAACTCTGACCCCCCCTTCTCCCTATCTCTCTCTCCGTCCTGCAACTCCACCATGGATAGAGAAAATAAACAAATTTCCCCTAAAGAATCATCAACAGAAAACACGTCAACTTGAGAGTTTCGTCTCGATTCGTCAACATCTTCATCGGTGATTTCATGGAGAGACCGACTTGAGCTCTACCTCAAGAAACCATCGGCACCACTGTCGATCTTGCTGTGGTGATGTTGAAAAATCCTTCAGTTATTGTTTTTGATTTTAGAAGACCAACAAAGAAGATGATTTTGTATTGTTGACAAAAATAATTTAGAAATTTTGAGCTGACTAAATCTAATGAATTGGGTTATTTGGTTCAGTGATAGGTATGATGAAAGAACAAAAGCTTCATGTGAAGCTGCGTTGTTGAATCTGGTGATGATGGAAGTGCTGCCATTCATTTGGTGGTGATGGATCTTCTTCTTCCTCATGGGAAGGTGAACCAAATGAGGCCAACATATCTCACCAAAACCAAACTATTTCTGGATAAACCCTAGAAACATTTTTTGGGTAAAAAATTTTATTTGATATTTTTCTATTTTCTTTTTTTTTTTATCTATTTTATTGTGTTGGTATTTTACTGAATGTTTTTCACGAATGCAATACAAAGAAGACAACCTTCACGAGGTTATTTGTGATTTGGCTGTGATGATTATTATTCAGCTTTAAAAAAAAAAGAAGAAAAAAAAAAGGTTATTTGTGATATGTATTATTTTCTTAAATTGAATATGTTAATGGATAGAACGGTCAATATGTACAAAAACCAAGGTAGGGTTCATCTAATTCAATTGTTCATTGTCAAATAATAGTTCGGACTAGATAACATACATAACTCATCCAATTAAATACCTGAGTGGATTTAAGTGGGTTAGGTTAAGATACAAAAAATTCAATCTATCCCTATCCTCCTTGATTATCCGAACACACCCAGAGTGGATTCTGACTCCGACAGAGTTGCAGGGCACCAGCTCCGAATTTAGGTCAATTTTGAATGAGATTTGGATTATTTTTTTGACATTTGGGCTATTTTCTAAGTTATATAATATGAATTTAGATCAAATTTAAGATAAGAATTTTAAATTTTTATATAAAAATATAAAATAGAAATATTTTCAAAAACCGATTTTAGACTCCAACTCCGATGGTCGATCGTTTTCGTACCAGTGACTCAATTAAACCTCCATAATTTCGGGAGGGTGATTGATCCTAGTTGATAAAGTAGCATTGGGCCAGCCCAACCCGAAGGGTAAATTGTAAAAGGTATATCAAAATAGATTTATTTGGTAAAAAGTACACATTAAAAAATTTAGGGTTATTAAATACTTAATTTTGATACTTATTTGTATCCAAGTACATAATTTGAATTTATCTATTTTTATTGTGACATTTTTATCCTCCATTAATCCATTTATATTTAATGCACCACTTTTCTTTGGGAAATAGTGCATTAAACATCTCTTACTTTTGTGAGATAACTATATATATATATATATATGTGAATACTTATGTATCTATATACTTATTGTTAAATCTTTTATCTAAATTTTGAATTATCTTTTAATCCTTGATTCATGTATTTTTTTTTAAAAAGTGGTTTTATTTTTAAATTAATTTAATATCCGAATAATATAATAATGTAATAATAAAAGTGTAACAATATAACAATAACAGTGTAACACTATAACAATAATAATGTAACAAGTTATTTACACAAAATATTGTACTATTACATTTTGTTAAACATATAGTTTTATATAATTTCATTTAAAATAGTTCATCTCCGTTTTGAATTTGTTACCATATATACAAACTACTTAACACTGTTTTTATTACAGTGTAATTGTTACACTGTCTTTGTTATAGTGTTTTTGTTACATTGTTATTATTATACTACTATATTATTCGGATATTAAATTAATTTGAAAATAAAATTATTTTTCAAAAAAAAAAACAAACGCTTGAATCAAGGTACATTAAATATAATTTAAAAACAAAATCACTTTTAAAAAAAAAATACACATGAATCAAAGTGCATTAAAGATAATTCAAAATTTAAATAAGAGATTTAACAACAAATATATTTATATATATGTGTGTGTGTGTGTGTATAAATAAGTATATATATTCGTATATACATATTTATACACACACACACACACACACATATATATATATATATATATATATATATATATATGTATTAACAAATACACATGAATTAAGGTGTATTATTTATATATATTAACAAACACACATGAATCAATGTGTATTAAAGATAAGAGATTTTGAATTAAATGACCCTAAAATAAGAATTTACGTATTTTTAACTCATATTTTATTCTATATATTTTTTATCAAATAAGTCTAATTAGGTATACCAACTTCCAAAAGATCTTTTAAATAAGAATCTTTGAAATAAGGAGGGTCTGAAAATTTCTTAAAAGTTAAAAGGGAATCGAGGGCATTATAGTAATTCAATATGTTTATACCTAATTCCAATATATTCGAAGGTCTGAAATAAAACATATCTAACGTCTCCCTCTGCTCCCCCCCCCCTCCCTCTCTCTCTTCCCCCCAAAAGGTACGAACAAACACTCACTCAAATCTGTATGCCGGCGATTTGTGACGATGATCTCCCTTACTTCCAGTGAGTTAAACTACCTAATCTTCCGTTACCTTCACGAATCAGGTCCGTCTTTGTTTCTTTATTTTTCGCTAAATTAATTTTGTTTTCTTTTGTTTTTACTGCGAAGAAATAGGATCTATCTGTTTCAGTGTCGCACGGTGAAATTTATTGTTTGTGATTCAGTACGAAGTCCAAAGCTCTATAAATTTTTCAGTTGTTAATGAACAACTTTATGAGGTATTTATTTAGGCGCTGAGCTTCTGAGATTTAACTGTATGGCGGAACAATTGGATTTGTTCGTAAAATATATATGATTTTCTGTTTTAGAATTATCTATTGGTAAGCGATTTGAGTGTTCGCCTTCTTCGAAACAAAAATACTGGCAAGGGTATTAGAATACTAGTTGATGGCAGTGATAAATTGTTAGAATCCAAATCAATCACATTAAGCAGCGTTAATGCACTAACTTAATTAAGAAAGGATATGAATTATGCCTAAAACGGCATGGTTGTTTTTTATTCTTTCAATATTGAATGTTCCTACCCACTTGTCAACTCCTGATTTTAGGGTTTTGTTTTTCTTTTCACTTTAAAATTGTGGTTTTGATAAAGTACGCCCTTAAAGCTTCATAGTTTGCACATTGAACTAATTTGTTTTGCCCTTTTGTGGGCAGGAATTATTAAAACCTCACTGAGGGACTTAGAGTGTTTAATTTGGCTGGCTTGAGCAACATATGATGTTTGCTTTTTCAAGGAGTAGCTTTTTTATTTTTTTGATGGAACTTAAAGATTCTTTACAAGTCATTATTATAGTTGCTCGGCCATTTGAAGAGTACTTTCGAGATTGCAATTAGCCGAGCTTCAAATCTGAGTCTTGAGCCTCAGCCTGCAATTTAGGTCAAAAGGATCATTACCTTTGGTTACCGTTAATCAGGAGTGTTAGGACGGTGAAGCAAGTATAAATGTAACCATCGGCTCCATTTCTGCAAAAGGTCTATCCTTATATTTGAAGTCACAACTTTGTTAGCCCTATACTTTTACTATTGCACCAGACCAAGGTTGTCAAAACATGTAACGAAAGTTGTATCGTTTTTAAAAACAGTGTATCTCGTTTGGTAACATATTGTGCATCATAAGATACGTACAATTTATAAAAGATTTAAAAAAAATACATATACCTATAAAAAATGTCATAATAACATTTCATTGCACAACAAATCTCTCACATAAAATAATTTATAAAGACTATCAGGACCCAAAAAATATTAACAATCTAAATATCTAAGTTTCTAAAATAATTCATCAATATCAAAATCTAGAGAGTTCTAGTTCTAACATCTAAAGGAGTCTATGAAGAACACTTTTAACAATCAAACTATTTGCTGCTGCGATTGAACAAATAATAAAGGAAGACTTTTATTTTTTAAAACCCTAGATACTTGAAACAATGCGGTTTCATGACCAAGTGTTTTAAAAAATTCCTTCCACGTGAAAAGACTTCATTTTTTGATTAAAATAAATAATAATTTGATTTGTTCCGTCGTATCGGACGACTATTATTGGGTGTATCAAGTGCAAACCCGATACACTAAGCGATATTTATCATTTCATTCATGTATCAAAATATATGATGCTAACAATTATGCACCAGACAATGACTTTTAATTGTTAGGTATTCAAAGTTTTACTTGTTGTATGCATTGTTTTGAAAACACTCTAGACGTTCACCTGGGAGAGAGGTGAGATGAGGCGACCTTAGGTTGCCCAAAACAGTTCAGGCGAAGCGATGTTTAGAGAAGCGAGGAAAAAGTGAGCCTAGGCAAGCGATCGCCTGACTGAAATTTTTATTTTCAGTCTTAAAACTATTATGGGCCGTTGGATTGATCCAATTGGATAAAAAATTATATATGTCAACAATAGTCAATTGAGCCTCATCTATATATATGTAAAATAACCCTAATCAACAAATTGATTTGAAAAACCAGACGGGAAGCCATTAACGCTGACGGTATGTCCTCTTCTCTTTTCCTACTTCTTCATATTTTGATTCTTCCCTTTCTTGCGACATTCACTGGTGACTGGGAAGCTCACAGTCAAATGTTACTCTTCTCCTTCTTGTTCTTATTTTTCTTGTTCTTTCAATTTTTTGGTTCTTCTTCTCCTCCTCTTCTTCTACTTCTTCTCCTTCCTTCTTCCCCCTCCTTCTTTTTCTTTTACTTCTTCCCTCCCTCCTACTCCTCTTTCTTCTTCTTCTCCTACTAGAACTCTGTTTCTTATTTTTTTTGCTGTAACCCTTGGAATCCTGTTTCTGTTTTTTTTGGGTGATGGTTTTGCTGTTTCTACTCATCTACTGGAACTATTTTGTTGTTTTTTTGACATTTATTCTGTTATGTTCATTTATTCTGATGTGTTATGCTCATTTGCTATGTTATGTTAATTTGTTTTGCAGTGTTATGTTCATTTGTTGCTTACTGGTTTATTATTTTGTTTGATTATATTGTGGAATTTTGTCATTAAGGTCTAATCTATTTGTTGGATTGTTGTGTTATGTTTTTTTGTTATTGGTTCTGCCTTTTTAGACTGCTTTTGTTTGATTATCAACTAAATTTTTTATTGTTTATTTGGTTGGATGATTAAATAATCAAATTACATTATTGTAACTGTTTATTTGGTTAGATGATTAAATCATTGAATTTTGTATTTGATAATGAAGAAGATGGTTTGCTTGGTGATGAGGATGATTTGTAAGGTCTCGACTCTCAAGAATCAAAATTTGTGGAAGTATTGACTAAATGTTTAGTATTGCTTGAATTGAATTGTGTGTTTTACATTTTCAAATATTAGGATTTGAGATATTATTAGTGCTTTTTTTGGAATTTAAATGTTTATGCTATGGTTGCCATTAAGATTTGAGATTTTATTAGTATTTGTGAAGATAGAACTTGAATATTTAAAAATAATTAAACTAAAATAATTGCTTGTTTTTAAATTGTTCGCTTCACATCGATGAACATCTCACTTCGCGCCTAGGCCTTGGTGAGTGGTTCGCTTCGGTTAGCTTTATGCCTTAAATAAGACTGGTTGTATGTACCTTTACTGGTTTTGAGGAAGAGATATGAACCGTCATGTATTTCCATTCATTGACCTTGTTTTCAAAGTTTTTCCCTTAGAAGTTGTTTAATTGAGCACTTCAATTAAACAATGGCAAGCCTTAACATAGTAGAGTTAAAGAAAGCTGATGTTGACTGTGATATGTGCCATGAAATTTACTTTGTGATTCTGATAGAATATGTTTTATCATGCTTGGCAGCCCATGTGTATTACATATCTAGTTGAGCATACGTGTATTTTACTGGTTGTTTCTTCCCATTAAACAACAAATTACTTGTGGTGCCAAAAGATCACACATATATAAGCTTATGTAATAATGTGGCCATTTGCAGTGACCTTTAAGTCTTTTTATAATCTCATATAATGAACTTTTGCGGATATAGTATGTGAATATTTGTGAGCATAACAGTAGTAATTTTGGTTTGCCTCCAAAAACTGATATCAAATGCTCCTTTTTGTTCCTGGAACTTTTTTCTTCCAGGTTTGGCAGCTGTCACCTTTTTATATTTTAGCATTCATTCATTTGTTCCATTTTGGTGATATGATTTCTTTCAGGGTTTACACATTCAGCCTTTGCTTTAGGATATGAGGCAGGGATAAATAAAAGCACAATAGATGGCAATTTAGTTCCACCAGGTGCTCTTATTAGATTTGTGCAAAAAGGAATTCAGTATCTCGAGTTGGAAGCAAACTTGGGTAATGTAAGCATGTTTCTATCTATCTTATGACTTTTTAGTTATCTATAGTGCTCACTTGGTAATATGAACTGACTGATTTTTATTAAGGTCTTCAGGATGATGCAGATATGGATGAGGATTTCTCATTTCTGCAACCCTTGGATCTTATTACAAAGGATGTAGATGAACTACAAAAAATCATAAAAGAGAAAAAAGAAAATCTTCACAAGGATAAGCATAGAGGTAAGGACAAAGATACTAGTGAAGTGGACCGGGAACATGAACGTGAACATGCACGGGAAAGAGAGAAGGAAAAACAACTGAAGGAAAAAGAAGAGGAGCGTGATAAAGAGAGGATTGAAAAGGACAGGGAAAGAAAAAAGGGTAAAGAGAAGGAAAAGATACATGAAGATTTCACTGATATGAAGCATAGTGGAGATAAGATTACTGCAAGACATGAGGATAATGGAACTGGTGGAGGTAATGCACACTTACTTTTTCACTTTCACTCAAGCACCTGCACACATGCACATACAACCATACACTCCAAAGCAAGGCAATAAAGTCTGTATGCACTTTCTTTTTGTGGCTATTTATGTGTGATTTTTAGATGTAAGCAATTCAGGTTGTTTGTAGACATCCATGTAGGACCAGAGCCAATGGAAATTTCTATGAACTCAACACCCTTGCCTATTCAAATCCAAAGTTGTGATGTGATGTCTTTGGAAGGACATACTTCTGAGGTCTGTTACCTTTTTTGCATTTTGCCTTTCTATTTTACATAAATATATTATCAATCTTTAATTCGGGAAGGAATATCTGTAGATTTCTCCTCGTAACTCTGGTGTGATAGACCATCCTGTGTAATAGCATGTACTTATGTTATATTCTTGACAGGTTTTTGCATGTGCTTGGAGTCCATCAGGTTCGCTTCTTGCATCTGGGTGGGTAAAATTACCTTTAAAAGAGATTAGCTAGTTTATATCGTATAGATTCTCTGATCATAGTTACAGTTTTTGTTTCTCTTTTTCTATACGTATCTACTCATTGAGAAATACTTCTCCCTTGGTGGGTTGTTTAGATTCTTCCAAATATACATGCATGTACTGCATCCTGTACTGAATTTTATTGTGTTCTTTTTGCCAAATCACTGTGAATGAATCATTTAAGACACAGAAAACTTGATGAATTTCTTCGCAGCTGTAAATTATAATTTTCATTCAACTATGGTGAGTTGACAAACAAGGTAAAACTGGCAAAGGGACGTAATTAAACTCTGAGCAAACTAGGATCACCTGAAATTAGCAAATTGGACGTGAAGATAGTACTGCTTATGCTGAACCTATTTCATTATTGGACGCAACTTCATGAAGAGTTTGCCTGATTCTTGTTATTATCCCAATCTCAAGAGTTGTAGCTACTGTCTATCGGTCTAAAATTTTTTATTATCGAGACTTGTGCATTGGCAATGCTAAATGTGACCGATAAGTGGTGTTTAAGCATATTCCCAACAAAACAAGGGTAGGGGCAGATAGGTTTGTGAAACACAACTTTTCAAGCCCTATTGTGTAGCATCATTGGATTCTCTTGTATTAATATATTCAAAGTGTACTTACCCTTTGAACTCATTAAGTTTATTGTATCTCAGTGATATAATCAGCTAACTTTTCATTAATTCCTCAGAGTATTATTGCAAAATAAGTGAACATTAATACCTCAGATAACAGATATAATCATAGAAAAATAATGCCATGTATAATCTGTGTTAGTCAAGGGTTGTAAGTTCAATTGGATCACATTATAGGTGCCCCTGGGCGACAGAGTATTATTGCAATGAGCATTTTTATCTTGCATGGTGATAAAATAGATAACTACATGGACCTTTGATCTATACAGACATGAGTGCGCTATGCATCAATTCTCACATCATTCCTACAGGAACCATTCTCTCCATTTATCATACATTTTTTTGTAGTCATATTTTCACATGGAATTCTGTGGAGATCTTCACATTATATGAACTATAATCTATTTCTATCCAAAATATGACCTGGAGAAAATCGGATAATGACATAGACATTTTTGCAAAAATGCTGCCTTTTGGACCATGGATCCTTTGTTATGTACTCATCTTGTAATAGAGCAGCATTTATTTAGTAAATTTTTTGGGAATGACAAAGGTGCATCTGTTTGAGAGTTCTGTTTTTTCTCCCTGTAAAAGTTGTTTTTCTTTAACATAAATTTACAATTCCT
Organism: Ilex paraguariensis; assembly: GCA_963454935.2. Classification (NCBI taxonomy): domain Eukaryota; kingdom Viridiplantae; phylum Streptophyta; class Magnoliopsida; order Aquifoliales; family Aquifoliaceae; genus Ilex; species Ilex paraguariensis. The sequence continues at coordinate 95,614 of CAUOFW020000963.1, read as the reverse complement.
CTATTTCTAGTTCTGGAGATTCGACAGCGCGAATTTGGACCATTGGAGATGGACCTTGTAGCTCTAGCATGCAAAATGGGCCTCCGAACGTTGTCATGCTAAAGCATTTTAAAGGTAGAACAAATGAGAAAAGCAAGGATGTGACAACACTTGATTGGAATGTGAGTTTTTTTTCAATGATTATGGTTAACATTTTCATAGTATCTATTAGTCACATCAAAATTTCTGATGCAAGCTAGATGTGTTTTTCCCCTTTTGTGTTGGTACTGGTTTTGTTTGGGTGTTGCATTCACGTAGATGTTATATTTCACATGGTTTACTTATTTCCTCTTGTGCGGAATGTGCCGATCTTTATATAGGCAGAGGGGACACTGCTTGCCACAGGCTCTTATGATGGCCAAGCAAGAATATGGAACAGGGAAGGTAAGTGGTATTTTTTTATGACATGATCTTGCAGATGCCATTACAAGACCCCTAGACTATAAGAATTAGAAAGAAAAGTCATTTAAATGAAGGTACTTTTAAGTAGTAAAGAAAGCAAGTAAATAAGTTTATGAATCCATAAATTCAAGCTTCAGAAATAATATCAAAATATGGTAAAAATACACCATTCATGGTACATGAAAAAATATACTTACCAGGACTTTAGTAGACTCAAGTGGGGCCTAACCAACCTGTCCTTTTATAACTCGCCTCTCGAAGTATTGATAAACAATTAGGGGTGTTAGTATAATTGGCCAAAAATTAATCATCTACTTGCTTATTTTAGAATATGCAGTTGACTGCAAAAGCTTTAACCAAACATTTGGGTCCATAAAACAATTTTCTTATTTGTTATATGCAATCTGAATATGTTTTCAGAAGTAAGTTTTATACATAAAATTTTTTCTTTGGTTAGTGAGATGTACATCTAACTTTTTTCCCCAGTAAGATGTATATCTGAAAATTTAATATACTTAGCAGGATTTAATGTCCGGGGCAAATCAAAGTAATAATTGAATACTAGAGTAAGCCATGAATTAACTCAATCATACGGAGATACTTTATAACAGCAGTTTATTTGTAAGAACATTCCACTTACCTCCCTTGAGGTCTTGTCGAGTGACACTTGCAACTGGCTTGCTGGGAAATTGTTCTGGGGCTGCCTGAACTTTGTCTATATTCAATTAGCAATTTGATGGAAAAGGGGATACTATGATAATTAAATATGACCAAGAAAAAGAAAGAATCTGTTTACTATGTTTACAAGAAGTTACGATACAATAGGTAAGACTTATAGTGCCAATCGTGTAGACCACTAAGAAATTAAGCAGTGTGAATGTTATCGCATAAACCTGAAAAACAACACAATAGCTAATCTCTCTAAACAAACGCTTCCTCGTTCTAGCTAACTAACAAACCACACAGTCACCGCGCTCTTCCCCAAATCACACCGGCCAACATCATCATCAAATCACCCATTATCACCTGGACTGCCACTACTTGGCCATCACCCGACACCACTAACCTCCCACCATCATTATTGCTTAGCCAGTACCAGATTCCTATAAATCTATGGTTGAAACATCTTTTCAACATTTTGGTTTATGTCCTTGATAGAGAAATCCACACAGGATTAGAGAAAAAGAAGAAATTGTCTTGGATGTATATATCAATTTTTTTTACATGAGTGGAAGAGGTCTGTTCGGACCAATTTTTCTTTGAATATATCATTGAGTAACTTGAGACAGCTTGATGTAGACTAAGAAGAGGAAGAATTGAGGGATGAGAAGAGATGAAAATCAGGAGAAAGAAAAAGAGTGTGGGGAAGTATGGGGGGCAAACAATAACAATAATCAATAATAATGAAAAAGTATCTCAAACAAATACCACACCCCTATATATATAGAAGGAATACAAAAAACCCTAAAACTATTAAACTTCTACACCTACTATAATGGATGACAATCTGATTCCCATCACAACTATATCTGTACTTGCATGATTACTACTAGAATTGTATGCTGTATATTTGGATTTGATTTATTTTTATGTGGTTTGGCAGTGCAAATCAGCTATTATTCTTCACTCTAAAGCAAGTCTGCTTATTCATAGTTTATTTATTTGTTGAATCTTTATCCAGGGGAATTGATGAGCACTTTAAACAAACATAAAGGCCCTATCTTTTCTTTGAAGTGGAACAAGAAGGGTGATTATCTTCTCAGTGGTAGTTTTGATAAAACTGCAATTGTATGGGATGTAAAGACAGGGGAATGGAGACAACAATTTGAATTTCATTCAGGTGTCTTTTTTCTTACCTTTCTTTTTCTTTTGTAGAAAGTGCTTTTGACATTTTATTGAAGTGTGAAACCAATTTAATGTTTTTCCTTCTAATGATAAACTAATCTGAAATTTCATCAGCTCCTACACTTGATGTTGATTGGCGAAACGATGTTTCATTTGCAACATGCTCCACTGACATGATGATATATGTTTGTAAAGTTGGAGAGAACCGACCAATTAAAACTTTTGCAGGGCACCAGGTATGTTCAAGTAATTTAAACCAAAATGCTTTCAGAAGAAAACTCTCGAAGAGTTTCAATCACTTTTCCCATGTTGATGTGTTATTCTTCTTTAGGCGGTAATGAAAAAGTAACAACTAGTTTATTGCCAACAATTCATGTTTTTGGCTAGTTTTGGTATAGCCAGAGGGCAGAAGCTCGAAATTCAATGGATGAGCTTGATCTGTGTTTCTGAACCCACCTGGGGTCAACACATGAACTTTCTGGCTAGTTCTGGTCCAGTATAAGTCAATGCTATCTAGTGATGGACACCCGTTTATTGGCAATACGTGATGATTGGTTTTGGAGGGTGTCATCACTAGGAAAAGATGCTCATCCTCACGCATCTGGGTGAGAGCAGTTGGCAGGGGCGGAGCCAGAAAAATAATCTTGGGTGGGCACTTTAACAAGCTTTAGGTTTTTTTGCCAAGTAGGATGATACATTTATATTTATTAAAAATTTTCTTGACACAATAAAATCATTCAACATAATAGGAGTAAAAATTAGTATACATAGTGCAAAAAACCAAAAGAAATTAAAAAAAGATTAATTTTAACATTTAACAAAAAAATGAGGTTAGTTATAGTCATTTCAGTTGATCCTAATGACGTTTTATTATTTGAAAATATTGCATGATAATTTCGTTATAAATACCATTAAGAAGGTCTATCTTTATATGTACTATAACCTTACCGGTCATCCTCTTATCACCCATTTGCTTACGTAATCAAGTTTTTATAATCTCTATTGTTAAAAATACTTTCTCTATAATAAAAATTACAATCGATAAAATTTATATCAAAGTCTCAAAATTGTTAACTAATAGATATACCCTATGTTTTTCAGTCAATTTTATTTTTGAGTTAGAACACCTATCCGAACGTGTTTGAAACATGTCGGGAAGTTAATAGTTATTTATGAGACTATTCTAGTTGACATCACAAGAAAATAATAGGGTGGGCCTTATTGAGTTGTTTCAAAAATAAATTATATCATACATAGATAAAGGTAAGAATTGTTTTTAGGGTTGGCATGTGCCCCCTTAGCCAGTGGTGACTCCCCCCCCCCCCCCCCCAAGTTGGGATGCTGACATGCTTTATTTTTTACTTTCACTAATTATCTGCATCTATTTATTTTTGTATCCAACAACAATATTTTTCGAAAATGTTCATTTATTGTCAAAAAGAAAACATAATAAAGGTAGCCCTTCCCATTATTCATAAAACTCCCCAAGCCGGATGAAAGTAGGATTTAGTATCAGGCAAGGATCAAAATATCATTTCGGCGCATTGTTTCAATCACCTAAGAAATAAAAATGTTTCAAAAATGTTTCAGAAACATAATGAAAATGGATAAAAATTTAATGATTTATGTTCAAAACATTTCAAAGTATTGGTCTATATATAGTTAAAGATCTTAAAACATTCTAAAACATTAGTGGAAACATAGTGAAACATCTCGAAAAAACTCAACATCCTGAAATATCTCAAAGTATTGGAATTTTGACTCAATCAATGATTCGTTAAGGTCTCCTTAAAAATGGAAATGTTTCGACTGTTTTGACACGATATTTTGATCCTTGGTATCAAGTCTCTACTATGATTACCCAAAGACTTGCCAAATAGCCAAGCTGGCACATTCTCTCCTATCATTTGGCTTTATGCAATTGTCTGAGGCATTAGTCACTCATTTTGTAATTGGCTTCTGTGGTCATATTTTTAGAAGCTAAAGTAGTTGGTGTTTTGTTTTCATTTTGTTGCCTAATTTCTAAATTATCACCTTATTGGTCTTTTCTTAATGCTTCCGGAAATTTTGAAGAACTTAAGAGGAACCCAAAGAAGCTGTGTAGATTACTATGCAGATTTTAATGTGTTTATTGCTGATGCATGATTATTTTTTATATCTTTAACTTTGCTACACAGGGTGAAGTGAATGCTATCAAATGGGATCCAACAGGTTCATTGTTGGCTTCATGCTCTGATGATTCCACTGCAAAGGTGATTGGCTATTTTGCTGACTAGTATTTATTGATACAGATATAAAGTTTTCTGGATAAGCTTGCCGATGTGATGGAGTTGTAGATTTCTTGGGCATTCTGATCAATGTTGCTTCCAATGTCTGGCCTACCTTTGGTCAACTTTCAAATTTATTTATATATGGCACTCTTCTATTGCGTAGATAGATATTGTTTCGTATGGTTTCTTGTTATCGTGCCTTCTGTAAAGTTAATAATCACATTATGTGGAGCTGTGCTGACAATTAAAGAAAACATAATGCAGATCTGGAGCATGAAACAAGACGCCTGCATGCATGATCTGAAGGAACATGCCAAGGTATGTCGTCATAAATTCTCCCTCTATGCTTTTGCTTGATTAGTACCTGAGTATGAAATGTGAATATACTATCATGTAGGAGATATACACCATCAGATGGAGTCCCACAGGGCCGGGAACGAACAACCCCACTCAGCGATTATTGTTGGCAAGGTAAACATGTTACTATCTTACAGTTAAGCGTGACAAGGTGTTAACCTGAAATGGTCAACTGCCTGATTGATTGTTGCATGATGATTACAGGAAGAATATTATTGGTTTTTAGTACAGTGTTCTGCCTGTAGTAAGGGTGGTAATGAAGTTTAGATTTTGGCTTAGACTGCCCCTTGTATGCTGGACATGTACATTTCAAATAGGAGTGGTTCTTCATCCAAATAGTTTCAATGATCAATCTGCATTTTTCTATCCTCGTCAATAGTTTAGTTTCATGCATATGTTATGTATAGCTACAGAAGTTTATATAGATCATACATGAAACAGTTACATATGATTTAACTATTGAAGTCATCATGTTACCCTACCAGACCCTGATCTGCCTGTACTAAAATGACATTGGCTGCAAGTCTGCAATTTAATCTCTCCACTGTGCTCTTTACAAATACTAATTTTGTTTTTTACAAGTGGTATTAATTGTCCAAGAGAAGTTCAGCCAAGTCATAATCCACCATTATATGCATGTGTTGATCCATCCCTCTAATTTTGTTATGTAGCCTCACCAGGGCTGCTTGTTTTACATGATCCACATCATCTGACAACCAAAATAATAAGGGTTGATATCCTACTTTTTATCTAAATGGGGGTGTTCTGGATCATACTGTTGTAGTCGAACTGAGAGTTATAATTTTGGATGGGATGGGAAGTGTGAAAAATCTGTGCAAATAAGACAACCTCACGATCAAAATTCAAGCTTTTATTTAGTTGTAGCCCTCCAAAAGCTCATTTGACCCCAAGGTGGTACGTATTCTATAAAGCTGCTACACATGAGATCTTGATCGCCTTCCTCCCACTTTCGATATGACAATGGGTTGCCGGGGATTCGAACCCGGAACTAGTCGGATGGAGCTAGTTGTGAAATAGTTGTAATTCTCTGCTAATATTTACTTTTCTACTCTTCTGTTTCCGATATTCATTCAAATAATACTTGTAATTTTCCTTTTTTTTTTGTAGTGCCTCCTTCGACTCAACAATAAAGCTATGGGATGCAGAATTGGGGAGCATTGTCCACAGCTTGACTGGTCACAGGTATCACGCTTATATCTAGTGTTGTCTCCTTGCAACCCTTGGGGGAAAAATGTGGGGTGCCTTGTAGCCTTCGTTATGATCTAGTGAGGAGGAAAAAGGTTCTAATTGACAATAATTGGGCAATAGAAGTTAACTCTAATTGTTGTCTTCCCATTGAACGAGTTGCTGCATACTTTTGTGTGTTTTGATGAAGCCATTCTTGCCTTAAATTCACCCGTCACAACATAACCCTAACCAGCCCCCTACCCTCCACAAAAAATAAAAAAAATAAGGATCCCCTCCCAAAAAAAAAAAAAAGTTATGTTGTGCTTGTAATTGTCTGATAGGCTTTTGTGTTATTGCACACAGGGATTCTGTATACTCTGTTGCATTTAGCCCAAACGGCGAGTATTTAGCGAGTGGATCATTGGATAAATGCATGCACATATGGTCTGTGAAGGAAGCCAAGATTGTGAAAACATACAAAGGAAGTGGTGGGATCTTTGAGGTTTGTTGGAACAAAGAAGGTGACAGGATAGCTGCTGGTTTCTCAAACAATGTAGTTTGTGTCTTTGATTTTCGAATGTAAAGCTTGAAGAAACTCCTCTATCCATGTTTAGTCAGGATCGTGAATAGGGTAAATTGGTTGTGAATCGGAACTTATTCCTTTTTTCACATTTGTGCTGCTAACTTAGTTTTTAGGCTTTTTGGTTGACAAAACCTGTAGTATTAGTAATGTGGCGAAGATGCTCCTAATTCTAAGTCATTCATTGGTTAGTATTGTTAACCCCTGCATTATCTTCAAATATCTAGTCGTATAATGAGTGGCTTACTCTCATTTCTTTGCTGCAGCCGAGAGTTTTACAGGATGAATATGGGGCCTACTTTGTTGGCTCAACATCGAAAATCTAGACCTGCCATTAGGTCACCATACACCGGAATCGATGTTGACAATGGTCATCCATTTGATTAATTTTTTTTTTTTAGTTTGTATTTTTGGTGGGGTGGGGAATTTCAATTAGCAGTCTCGGAATATTTGAGTCAAAGACGGTATTACTGAAAACATTCTGTTTTTTCGTCTTTAAATTGTGACACAATGTTATTGGTCACTAATACCATTAATAATAATATTATTTAGACTTAATTTTTTAACTTAAAAGTGTTACAGTTATTAGTTTGGTAATGAGTCAAATTAAAATTCATAATTAATTTAATGATTGTGATGTACTTGATTAATAAATTAGATCTGACAAACGTTGCTCTGCCACTAATATTGTGGTATGGCAGTATGCGAATTGGCAAAGGAAGAAATTTGCACTTTGGGAATCTTTGAAAGCTGTTTTTGTTTTGTTTGGGAATCTTTAGTTGTTCTAATTGTGTTGCTGTCTAAATTAAAAACACAAAATGAAGTGAAATCTTGAAAAACGTCAACGCTATTGTTTTCAAAGAAGTTCAGTCTAACACATGGTAGATACATGTTGCAAGTCGGTCCCCTCACAATATTTACAGTTCACCATTCATTCACTAAGAATGGTAGACACGATGCCCTTCTGTTTCTCTCCCTTGGCTTACATTCTGTTTACCAGCTTTGTCTTCTTGTCACTTCACTTGCCGAGTTATCACATGGAATCCAGCAGGTTTAGAATTATTAAGGTGGTTCAAAGAGCTAAATAATTCATGAATCCTTCCAGGTAAGGTAGAATAGAACCAACAATTGTTTCGAATGGAAAACAACTTTTACTCATGATGTATAAAGTTGTTGTCCACTGTTGACTTGTAACTGTGCTCACTTTCCAAAAAACTTAATAACTGTTCTCAAGCTTTTAAGTTTTTCCAAAAATCGAGAGTAAGCAATTCTATTTAAAGACAAAAAAATAGATCAAACGAAAAAAAAACCCTAAACCCCAAAATCTCAAACGAATATTCCAATTTCCAAACACACATTGCCATAGCAATACAACATTCATCATGGGAACCAGTCCCAATTAAGTAATGTCTACACAATCCATGGTATCAAATAAGAAATTGTGAGCCTTCTAGTCATGTGAGGAAAAAACTGGCCATGGTAATCTTAGTAACCCCATTCATATTCTGTATGTACATATCCAACACTAAATCAGATTAGAAAATCAGCAGCCTAGAATAACCAAACCAGTTAGAAAACCTCTTCATCAAGCAGTATAAACCTATTTTCCAGTGTAAGAATGCACAGACATGCATCTTTGCTTCCAAGCTTTATCCTCAAGGGGAATCATAAGTGACTCCTAAAAATTTCAAACCATAAACGCTGATATCATCTGTCATTCTTTAGCATCTTCCAAGAAGGAATTGGGTATTTCTAGCAGAGAAGACAATGTTGATACACATTTGAACTGTTCCACAAAAGTTGTGCAATTCAATCAGATATTATCTTTACAATAAACTGTCCCCAACAAATCATCAAAAAGTGGATAACAATTTTACCTTATGTTGCTTGTATTTATCTCTCACTGCCATCAATGTGCTTCCTCTTTTACTCAATTGCAAGTCATGAATAATAAGCACACATTCCTTTAGATCAGCTGGTTTATATCCTGAATATTGTTGCAGGGCTGAACTCTGTAAAAGTGCAAAACATAAGTATGTATGAAAGAGATTAAAGCAACACAAAATCGTTGAAACCAAACCCTTACCCAAGGATGCAACTTTGGTTGGAGCATGAACCTTGAAAGGTATATAACAGATGCAGCCACCATAGAAGGTAAGAACTTCACACAACCATAATCTAACAAACTCAGCTCTGCTAGGTAGTACCCCAGGAACTCAAGCTGCAAATTGGGAGTCTGTAGAGAACAGAAAACACAAATTAGAACCAAATGGCTGAAGAGAAATTGTGTGTGTGTGTGTGAGAGAGAGAGAGAGAGAAGATTACTTTATAATCTTCTTGAGCAATCATGGTGAATCTTCTGCAAACCAAGAGAAAAGGTGACGACAATCAGAAAAATGAGGCAAATTGCACCATAGATAAGGAAAAATAAAGCTGGAACACAAGTGCTAAAATACCTGAGAAATGTCTTAATTGTCGGATTTCCCATTTCAAACTTGAGACACTTGAGTACATCAGCCTCCATCTTCACCACCTCTTCTTTAGTGTATGTATTATCAGTGATGTAACAAAAATCCTCCACATGGGGAGGGCTAATTTCTTCATACTTACTACAAATCAACACACAAAACACAGATCCATAAGCAAAAACCAAACATAAATCGCCTAAAGAGTAACTGCAAAAGCACATCTAGATGCTTACGAGGCAATGAGCATTGAAGAGACACCCAAAAGCTGAAGCCTTTGCCTATTGAGAGCATTCATCGATAAGAATCTATCCATGTAAGAAACTGTGAGATACAGTGTGTCCGAAAGAAGCTTGTACTCCTCTGCTACCTCAACTAGCCAATCCACCAAAATTCCTCTCATGTTAGCAGTCACATCCTTCTGAACGTTCTCAATGTAAGTAGGCAATGGTCTTCTATTTGCTTCCATCTGAATAACAAACCCCATTTTTATCAAATCTCTGAACCCTAATCTAAAATACCCACCAAAAACCTGAGCCTACAATCCATTATAACAACACATCAATCACCCAAAGAGAACCAACCGCAAATTAGCCCTAACCCATTTGTTAAACTCCTCAAAAATATAGATAAATTGACCAACGAAAAATGAAACAATTCATAAAATTAACAGTAAACACATTTGATGATTCTCAAAGATTACCTACCCATTTACAATTACCCCATAAAACTTAGGATAGAGACCTCACTCACCTCCATGTTGTGAAGATACTCGTATATGTCAGAAACATAGGCTGCACACATTTGGGGATCATCCGATTTGACATTGATCTCCTCATCAATTTTTTCCGTCACTGTCGTCGTTGTCACTGCCTTCTTGAACTTCTTCGACTTACATCTGGGCTTCCGAGGCTCAGAACCCACTTTCTGAACCTGATTAGCTACAACATTCGACAAGTTCTTAATCTCCCCCAACACTACTCTCTTCTTGTTAGCAGGCGGTTGTTGAGACTCACCCAAAGCCACTGCCTCTGCTGCCCTCTTCTTCGATAAGCGAGTGACTCTCGCGCAGTTCTCTTGGTCCGCCATTGCTATCTAACTCTCTGTTCCAAGTTAGACACTAGGGCTTTGACTTTCCCAGAACAGAGAGGAAGACAAAAGAAGGGTGGGTTTGAGAGAACCGTGGGTGGTGACTCTGTAACGAAAGTGTGTGGATGAGAGGAGGCTTTGAAGAACATAAGTACCGCCATTTGTGTTGTTTCGAAATTCTAATTTGCGCGCTTTTGATGTTTGTATCATGGCCATGTGCGAGTCGAAATGTGATTTTTGGTTTGTTTTTAAGGTTTCGGAGATTTTTGGTTTGAGTTTTGGAGTTTGAGCCAACTCCGATTGTGTTGTAAATTTTTGAAATTGGGATTTCGATTTTGGATTTTGATTTCCCGGTTACCTTTTCCGCCTAGCATGTGTCGGCTAGTAGTTTATTTTTGTAAGCAAGAGTTATTAAATATAATGTCGACATCAACCCCATACAAAGACCAGATCTTGCTCTTCAATCACTAAATTAAAATGTTTGGATCGAACATAACTAGTATATCTATAAATTGGAGTTTAGGACTTTCAATCGTATTGGATGAAGTGAATTTGAGTTTGGTCTCAGTGAGCTCATATAAAAAAATATTTTATTCATATTTAATTCATTTATTAATTCGTGTCTAATGAATCATATCATATCAAATTCTTATCATGTATAAATTATATATAACTAATATATAGGCGAATCATATCGCATATTTCTTTTAATTGATTTCTCTAATATCCGATTCATTTATTAATAGTTATATCGTGTTGGATTCACTTGTTTTATTAATATTGTGTTTGTTTCGTGTTAATGGAACGAACTTTGATACATTTACCTACAATGCATTCGAGACAAATTATAAAAGTAATATATTTACTTGATTAATAGGTCACACTACCAAGTCAGTGGTTTACTGTTCAACCAGTTAGAGAATTAGATTTCACGAGATTTATTAGAAAATTTGTTTAAATGTTAACCCAATCAATTCTAATCACCTAGCTGACTTTAGTGGAGCATGCTAAATTTGATAATATATATATAAACACGTAATTAAAATTTTATTAAGTTGAGTTTACAAATACATTAGAACATGAACCCATTATTTCATTTCAGCTATGCCATCCATTGTTTATCAATAATTCGTAGTATCATGATTCGATGCTATTATATGAATGTTATATGTTTTTGTTTATATCTAACTCTATTCAATAAATAAAGGGCGTTTGATTGAGAAATCATATTTGCAACTAGCAATTGTGATTTATAAAGTATAGTAATCCAATAATGATAATTTATTAATAATGACGTGATATCATTATTACTCGAACATCACTTCCTTGATGTATTATCTCAATGTGAGATTTTCAAAATTGTTCAACTCAGCCAACACTTCTGCTCATTACTTACCCAAAAAAAAAAACACTTTAATTTTGGGAGAATCACACTTTGCCTCCTAAAAGATTTAAGAATTTTTATTTTACATATTTAAATATTAAAATTTTTTAGATTATATCCTCAATATATTTCAAATGTTGCACTGTGACTCTTTCGTTAGTTTATGTTATTCATTTCGTTATAGATTCATCTCATTGACATAGATAGATTGAGCAACGGAAGTTAATAGAGAAATCATGTTATAACACTTTTAATATATTAAAAAATTTAATTTTTATGAGTACAAAATTGCACGGGGTGTGATCTTACAATAAATTGGGATAGCCTTGACACGGTGAGTGGAGAACAATCCCTGGTTTTTTAAACAGAAGACGAGTCAAAAAAAATCAAATGAACACTTAACTTCTTCCTTCCAAAACTTAAGCCAGTTGGTGAAGTAAGTTTTAGGAAAATGTTTAGTGTTTAGTCAAATTTTTTTTACGTACATGTGTAGTAGTTTGATAAAGGGTTTGTATCTTTAAATATGACGGTGTAACAATCACTCAAGTATAATTTTTAGTCATGATAGCCTATGATCTATGATCAATGCAATGAGTGTTATTTTATCACGCATTTTTAATATTGAGCGACGAGATATTCCAATTTGGATACTCGGCTCTCTCCGAACATTCACGGCTTTGTAGGTAAAATATCTGCAGACCATTGTTGAGCATTTAAGAATACGTCCTGAGGACACCCTCATGTCCTCCCGAGGACTCTCAACTCAGTCAAGAGCCATACCCCGCCTTTCTGACGGTTAAAAATAGTTCTTCTTTTAATGGGATGACATTGATTAGTCTGTGACTTTTATGCTCTGCGTGAAGCCTGTGCTCCATATCAATTAGGATGACATTAGAATTAGCTATGTTGTCTTGGCTCGGTTATCCCTCAGCCTCGGCTTGAGGAGACATAAGCCGATGCCACTTAGACACATGTCATCCAATAATTGGTAGACTGTCAACGTCCCATCAAAAATAATAAATTTTAATTATTTTCAAGTGCAAATAATCTTTTCAAGTTTCCTGATCTATTACCAATCCTTCCAATATCATATTGTATTGTACATAGTAGTATATGGTTAAACTATCGTTATACAATAGATGAAGTTACGGCATGATATTTTAAATAGAATTTTTTTTTGGTAGTGGGAGAGTGGATCAGGGGTTCAAAATACATAGTCATCAACAACAAAAATTACATGATTATAATCAAATGAAAAATTAATGATGGCATGCATGAAACTTCTATAGATTTTAGAGGACTTGGATCCCCCGATTGATGAGCATTTCCTTAGCACTTACCATCGAATCTGAATCCGATTTCAATGAGGCCTGCCCGAGCCTGAGCAACCAAGCACCAAAAACATTTATGTAACATTCATAAATTCTACAAAAATTTTTTTCTCTCGGTGGTGTTTGCAAGACATGGAAATTCAGTTGGTCTTCCATCCGAAACTAGACAGTCAATGTAGTGAAATGCTATAAATCTAGAAATCTCACTGTCCTAACCACTCGACAACGCACTTGGAGAAGAGACAAGAACAAACTATAAATGAGTAACATATATGGAGAGTCATGTAGAACTATTTGTAGGTCATCTTGATTCTTAATCATGGAGTGAATTGAGATAAAAACAGTTCAAGAAAAGCTCGTTCTTTAGGCTGTGCAGCTGGAAAGGAGGCATTCTCTGCCAACATATATACTTCCATTTGTCACAATAATGCATGCATCAATTCTAATAATTGGTTTCGATTATCGTACTTCTTATTTCAATTCAAAAGTAAATAATATATTTAAGTTTAAAGAACACATAAAAAAACAAAAATAGGAATTGTACCCACTAAAATAATACCAAAATATTCAACGGTGACGAGATAATTAAGTAGGACCAAATAAGAATTTGCATGGTTAAATTGGTTAACAATTAAATTTCTTGGAGCTCATTAGCATTACACACCTGATCCAATATATATATATATATATATATATATATATATATATATATATATGTGTTGACTTAATCTAGATATAGTAATCATTGAATTGACCATGAACTCCATTTAATATTGTGATCCATTGCTAATCCAACGAGATTAAGAAATTAAGTTCAAGTAGGACTTATCACAGAGGAGTATGATAAGATCTTGGGAAAATATAGGATCATGTCTTTTTCTTGTGAAAATCTATATTGATTTGAAGTGTCTAATTAATGGTCATTCCCAAACCAGGTGACTGAAGGACTTTGGTAAACTCGATCAGTCTTTTTTTGTGGCAAATAGTTTAAACTTGCACTTAAATGTGAATAGAAAATTAAGCAACGAGGAAAAAAAAAACGAATAGAAAAATAAGTAAAGAAAAAACCTGTGGGATAATATCCTGTCCAAGGTGAAAGGTTGATATCCAGAACTTATCCAAATTCAGGTTGATGCACGTTGTTATCTTCCTCCATGCCACTGCCTGGACTCGTATGCTGATCTTGTTGTAAAATTTCAAATTCAAGAATGCTAAAAAATCAGATGATAAACAAGATAAGAAAACTTATCGATATAGGCGTGCAGTCACTGTCCTTAAGAATAGATTTCTGTCCCTCTGAATATGAAATCCAGTACAACAAGTTATGACGTTCTATCCTGCAGGATTCAACTATCACTTTTCCACAAACGTGCACTCACAAATATAAAAGTGTCTTGAACAACTCTTGTTTACAAATAAATATCAAAAACTCACTGTGTATAAAAATCAAATACACACAAAAATCCACCGGACCGTAGGCCTTTGTTTTTTTTCTCTGCTTTGCTTTATGTTTCGAATAGTAAGCTTTTTTTTTTATTTTCCTAGCTTTTCCTTTCTGCACTTCGTACACAAGCCGTCAAAGGCTTTAAATATTAGTTGAAGAGTCAGATGGCACAGGATGCAATGGTTGGTCAAACGATCAATTATAATTTCAACGATTATTGACCAACGGTCAAAAATTTTAAAAATTTATTTATCATGTAATATAATTAATTGATTCAATATCAATAATAAAATAAATAGTCATAACGTGTACTGTTCAGATCATCCAATAGGTCTAAAAATAATTTTTAAATATATATATTTACTATTATTATTATTAATTTTTTAACTTATATTTCTATACACATATATTAGAAATAAATAAATAAATATTATATTTTGAAATATATATTAAATACAATAATTCCCCCCACATATTTCAAAATATAATGTATACATAAAATAACAACTTTGATTGGGAACACGAGCATCTAATGCATTGTAGTGGTGTCTTTGGACTATGAACCATTACTTAGGAAAAACAAGATAGAGCTTATAGAAATTTAGTGAAATATAAAATTTCTATGAACTAGATTTCTTTAGTATAAACTGACTACACTTATCACTCACATTAGACCCTTTAATATAAGTTTGTTCATTGCGGGTTGGTGCGAATAGGTCATGCACTCTACCTGGATATTCATAAATGCTCTAGAAAACCTGCCCAAATTATCATAGGAAGCGGCTCCATTCCCACATCTATATAGGTGAATCCATCAAGTGTATACTACAATTAGATACACGACATAATCTAAGCTATGGATCCATTAAGAGAAAAACTCAACCTTATACATTGCAGTATATTTACTATCTACACCATAAGGATGGACTTTAAATATTAATTAAATTATGATAGTGTTACAAATCACTCAATGACTTGTTATTACCCTTATGAACTTACTTCCTGGGATCTCCATTCACGTACGTTGGGTTACCATCATTTGCGATTTCTGTATAGGCATAAGTTACATCCCTCTCGATGTCTCACTCACTAGTTTTCTTCCTAGTGGTTTTGTCAGAGGATCAGCCAAATTCATCTCTAACCTCACAAAGTCTAGGGATATTATCCTATCATTAAGCAGCTACCTCACAATATTATGCTTTAAGCGTATATGCCTATTTTTTTCATTACAGGTTTTATTCTTTGCCTTTGCTATTGTAGCTTGGCAATCACAATGCATAGACACAGATGGAACTGACCTCATCCATAAAGGGATATCCGTTAAGAGGTTTCTTAACCACTCAGCCTTAGTGTCAGCCTTCTCTAAGGCAATAAACTCGGACTCCATAGTAGACCGAGTTGTACACGTCTGCTTGGAAGATTTCCAAGACACTGCGCCCCCACCAAGGGTGAACACATAACCACTTGTGGATTTCGTCTCGTCTGAAGTAGAGATCCAGTTAGCATCACTATACCCTTATAGTACAGTAGGAAATCCACTATATGATAAACCATAATTAGCAGTTCCTTTCAAGTATTTCAATAATCTAGATATAGCATTTCAATGTTCTTTATTAGGGTTATGTGTATATCTACTTAACCTACCAATAGCATATGCAATATCAGGACGTGTACAATTCATAAGATACATTAAACTTTCAGTTATTTGTGCATAATCATTTTGACACATATAACAATCTCTAAACTTGTACTCATTATAAGCATATCATCAACATATAAGCAAATAATAACACCAGAATTATCACAAAACTTACAATAAACACATCTGTCAGCGTCATTAATTTTGAAACCATTTAACACTAACACATTATCAAATTTCTCATGTCATTGTTTTGGTGCTTGTTTTAAACCATATAATGATTTAATCAATTTACATATCATATGCTTTTTACTTGGTACAATAGATCTTTCCGATTGTTCCATATATATTTCCTCCTCCAAGTCTCCATTCAAGAACGCTATTTTCACATCCATTTGATGAATTACTAATTTAGATATAGCAGCTATAGCAATCAAAACCCTAATAGATGTTATTCTTGTAACCAGTGAATAAGTATCAAAATAATCAACATCTTTATTTTGTTTATAACCTTTGGCTACTAGTCGAGCTTTGTACTTATCAACGGTACCATCAATTTTTAATTTTCTTTTAAAAATTCATTTGCACCCAATAGGTTTTGCACCAAGAGGTAACTCTACTAATTCCCAAGTATGATTAGACATAATGAAATCTAACTCATCTTTAATTGCTTCTTCCCAAAAAAGTGCATCTTGTGACCTAATAGCTTCCTCGTATGTTTGTGGGTCATTATCAATTAAAAATGTAAAAAATCCATCTCCTAAGTTAGTCTCCTTCCTTACTCTTTAACTCCTCCTTGGTTCAAGTACTTCTTCCCTAGAGGTATCATATTTGGGTTCATCACTAACATGAATTAATTTACTCTCATTTGATACCTTATTTTTCATAGGAAAAATATTCTCAAAGAATATAGCATTTTTTGCCTCAATGATTGTGTTAAGTTCTAATATGTTATGCTCACTTCTTATCACTAGAAACCTCTATGAAGTACTATTAATTGAATAACCTATAAAAACACAATCTGAAGTTTTAGAACCTAATTTTCTCTTCTTAGGTTCTGGTAACATAACTTTTGCTAAACACCCCCACATTTTTAAATATTTTAAGGATGGTGGATGCCCTACCCAAAGTTCATATGGAGTTTTTCCTATTTTCTTATGTGGAATTCTATTTTGAATATGACATGCCGATAGAATAGCTTCTCCCCATAAATTATTTGGCAGTCCCAAACTTATTAATATAGAATTCATCATTTCTTTTAAAGTTCTATTTTTATTTTCAGCTACACCATTAGATTCGGGTGAGTAGGGAGGAGTAACTTCATGTATAATACCATGTTGCTCACAATAGTCATTAAAAGGATTAGATTCATATTCTCCTCCCTTATCAGTCCTCAACTTTTTTATTTTTCTATTCAGTTGATTTTCAACTTCTAGTTTATACTTGATAAATATTTCACTTGCTTCATCCTTATTTCTCAACAAATATAGTTTAGTATACCTCGAATAATCATCAATAAAAGTAACATAATATCTTTTTCCACCTCTTGTCATGGTATTCTTAAGATCACCTAAATCACTATGTATCAAGCTTAATAATTTAGTTTCTCTTTCAACCATTCTAAAAGACTTCTTAGTGATTTTAGATTTAACAAAACTTCACATTTATCAACATTCGAATTCAAAAGATTTGAGATGAGACCTAATTCTCTCATTTTCTTGATATAAGTAAAATTCACATGACCTAATCTACGATGCCACATATAAAGAGAGTCAAGCACATAAGCAAAAGAACTAGACTTATTCTCATTCATAACTTCAGCAATATTTAATACATAAAGACCTTTATTACAGTAATCTTTTCCAACAAATGTCCCATTATTGGTCATAATGATCTTATCACTCTCAAATGTTACTTTCACTCCCACCTTATTCAGGACAGATACTGACACCAAGTTCCAACGAATATTAGGCACGTGGAGCACTTCAGATAATGAAAGGATATTTCTAGAAGTCAATTTTAATAACACATTTCCCTTACCCATAACAGACAAGGGTCTAGAGTCACCCATAAACACTTGTTTCTCTCCATCCCCCAGAGGTGTGTAGGAGATAAAAACACTTCTATTGTCACATATATGCTTGCTAGCCCTAGAGTCTATCAACCAATCTTTTGTAGTAGCAGTCACGTTAACCTCGGATACGACTGCAACAATAACATTATCCACCTCAACCAAATTGACATTCGGCTTGGTAGATTTGTCGTTCCGTTTTCGGTGTCGACATTCTTGGGCATAATGTCCTGCTTTTCCACAAACAAAACAATTACCTTTCTTCTTAAAACTAGAACCATGAGCCTTATAAAAAAATTTTCCATTATGATTCTTTTTCTTATGCTTATATTGAGGCTTATTCGTAGTCTCCACAACATATTGGTCTTAGAGACATTTTCCTTGACCTTTTCAATTTTATCATTCAAATGATTTTTCTCCTCAATCCTAATATGGATAATCACATCTTCCAAAGACATCCTTCCTTTTATGTTTAAGATTGTTCTTGTAAACTTTCCAAGAATCGGTTAAGTTTTCAATCAAAGCACCGGCTACAAATGACTCAGGCAAAGTAATTTTTTCATTCCTCAACTCATTAATAATCAAATGATACTCATGAATTTGAGAAGACACATCCTTCTCCTCACCCATCTTATAATCTAAGAAATTTTCTATTGCATATTTTTTAATCCTTGTATCTTCAACAATATACTTTTTCACCAAACTATCCCAAATCTCCCTAACATGCTTATAATGATAATAAACATCAAACAATTCATTTGATAAAACATTCAAGATAATATTTCGACAAACTTTATCAGCCTTTTTTCAATTTTCTTTTTCTCTTACATAATTTTCTGTATCTTTTTGGGGTTTTAAATCAGTCAAAACAAATGCAATACTTGCTATATCAAGTAACATCATAATTCTCTATTGTCAACGCTTAAAATTAAACCCATTAAAAGGCTCAATTTTTGTCACATCAAGAATGGTCTTGTTTATAATTGTAGCATCCATATATAATCTATTCTTAAAATTGTTGTAAAATTTCAATTCAAGAATGCTAAAAAATCAGATGATAAACAAGACAAAAAAACTTATCAATAAAGGCGTGTAGTCACTGTCCTTGATGAGGGCCTATTGGGGTGGTCGCTGGGCTCTCTTCCTTGCCCCCACCCCTTTCTTTAAGTATCAAAAAAAAAAAAAACTATCGCTTCTCCACAAGCATGCACTCGCAAATGTAGAAGTGTCTCGAACAACTCTTAATTGTTCCCAAATGAATACCAAAAACTCAAATAATAATATATTTGAACAATTCAATGAAACCCACTGTGTATAAAATCAAATACACACGAAAATCCACCGGACCGTAGGCTTTTGTTTTTTTTTCTCCGCTTTGCTTTATGTTTCGGACAATAAGCTTTCTTTTTTTTTTCTTCTTGGCTTTTCCTTTCTGCACTTCGTACACAAACCGTCAAAGGCTTTAAATATTAATTGAAGAGTCACATGACACATGATGCAATGGTTGGTCCAACGGTCAATTATAATTTTAACGATTATCGACCAACGGTCAAATATTTTGAAAATTCATTTGTCATGTAATATAATTAATTGATTCAATATCAATAATAAAACAAATGGTCATAACGTGTACTGTTCAGATCATCCAATAGGTCTAAAAATAATTTTTAAATATATATATATATATATATTATGTACTATTATTGATGGGTCAAGCCTAAAATGGCCCAATTTATTTGGAAAACTTAAACCTCAATTGAAGAGTCTAATCTTATAAAGACTCACTAAGCCCAATACTGTCGAAGTCCAGTTTCATCAGTTCGGCTACGTCATCAAGAGGAAAAGTGTAGGAGCCTTACTTGCACTGCAGAAGAAAACGGTCCACTCTCGCCTTACCTGCACCGCAAGAGAAAACGGTCCACCCTCGTCTTATCTTTGACCACATCTCATGGGGAGCTCCTCAACCACCTCACTCGTTGAGAGAAAGTCGTGAGCTCCACCCAAATAGTTGCTTAGTTGCTGAGAAGTAGCCCCAACCTATTAAGGGGACTACTATAAATTGCATGCGCCACCAACACTTGGGGGTATCACACTTTTTACCTGAGCACGACTCTCTCTTCTCTTTCAAAGCTTGTACTCTCTGCTCC
The DNA here is from genome assembly GCA_963454935.2 of Ilex paraguariensis. Lineage (NCBI taxonomy): Eukaryota > Viridiplantae > Streptophyta > Magnoliopsida > Aquifoliales > Aquifoliaceae > Ilex > Ilex paraguariensis. The sequence goes on along the minus strand of CAUOFW020000963.1, from coordinate 75,363 downwards.
CTACTCCCTTGAGTTAATAAAATACCCGATAACCAAAAGCCATTGAAGAGTGGACATAGTTCAAACTGACTGAACCACTATAAATTGTCTGTATCTCTCTATCTCTCATTATTAATTTTCTTGCATTTATTATTCATACTTGACAGGTGGTGTGCAAAACTATTTTGTGCATCATCAGTTTGGCATCGTTTGTGGAAAAGACTAAATTCTCACTTTTAAACACTCACTTTGTTGAACCTATGGCGATCACCACCAGATCCATGAATCAACTTGAGGTTAATCCACAACGAGAGGAGGAGGTTGCTCCTCCACCTACCAACCCTGTCCCAAATGCTCCAGTTCTAAATTCTTAGCAAATGTTGGAGACCATGTAGCAACTGGTGGCCCAAAATCAACAGATCCTGCAACTCATGCTCGCTGGACATCAAAGAGCTGTACGCCCTGGGCATCAAGAAGCTGCACGCCTTGGGCATTAAGGAGCTCCGCGCCCTGGACATTAAGGAGCTGCACGCCTTGGACATCAAGGAGCTCCACAACTTGCTGCTCCCCATTTGGGCACCCATGCAGGTCTGGGCGCCCCCTTTGGAGTCCCTTTGGGCACCCCACACAGGGGAGCCCATCATGAGAGACCTCCAGCTCCTCTTATTTTCCATGGTGAAGACCCTCATCTCCAAGTAGATGATGACAAAAACCAAAGCATAAAACATGAGAGTCATTTTTATGATCATTCCAGAGGAGCCCCCAATCACTGGGACGAGAAAATTAAGGAAGTATAAAATTAATTGGGTGATGTCTTCAATGCCATGAAGGCGCAGGAACTCGAGACAGTGGACTACCTCGTAAGGCGAACAGACACGCCTTTCAAACCTGACGTGACGAACTACCCCCTCCCTCAAAAGTTTAAAATGCTATTCGTGGAGACCTTTGACGGAACAAAAGATCCACTTGACCACCTCGACACCTACAAGACTCTGATGCAGCTGCACAACGTCCCAGACGAAATCATGTGCAGGGCGTTCCCAACCACATTGAAGGGTCCGCACAACAATGGTTCACTAAGTTCCTCTCAGCCTCCATTGCCTCCTTTGCTGAGCTAAATAGGTCATTTGTATCGCATTTTATTGGGGGGTGTCGCCACCAGAAGCCTGTCACCCATTTGCTTAGCATAAAACAGGACCGGGAGGAGAGCCTGAGGAACTACCTCACTCATTTTTATGAGGAGGTACTCCAAGTTGATGAGCCTGATGATAAAGTAACGATCACCGCCTTCTTGGGAGGCCTCCGCTCTTCCAGATTCATTTTTTCAGTAATAAAGCAACCACCAAAGAGAATGCCAGAACTATTGGCAAATGCTCAAAAATATATTAATGCTAAGGAAATCAACAGGTCCAAGCAAGGTGAATCATCTCGCAGATCACCAGAAGCTTGACCTGTCTCTGCACTGTTCTCAAACAAGCAATCTCAATATCCAGCTTAGCGACTCTCTCACGGGTCGTCAAAAGCTTGGCCTCTGCGTTATTCTCAAACAGGCAGCCTCAATATCAAACTTAGCAACTTTCTTGCGGGTCGCCAAAAGATTGGCTTCTGTGCTCTTCTCAAACAGACAACCTCAATATCAAGCTTAGCGACTCTCTCGCGCCAAAAGGTTAGCTTCTGCACTATTCTTAAATAGACAGTCTCAATATCCAGTTTAGCGACTCTCTCGCGAATCGCCAAAAGTTTGGCCTTTACACTGTTCTTAAACAGGCAGCCTATATCTCTAACTGAGCAGCTCTTTCACAGGTCATCAAAAGCTTGGCCTCTGCGATGTTCTCAAATAGGCAACCTATATCTCAAGCTTAAAACCCTCTCATGGGTCGCTAAAAGTTAGGTCTCAAAAGGTGTAGCTCTCTCACGAGCAGTTCTCCAACTCTGTCTTTTCTCTCGTGCAAACAGCCTACCTCTCCCTACAGGTAATTATGTGAGATATTTTAATGTTTGGAATAACATTATTTTTGTCACCACAACCAGGCTACCTTAGACCCGTCATCGTCAAGCCCCATTTTATCTTGCGCTTCTTATTTCGGGGCTGTAGGGAGTAATCTAGGCCACCATTTGAGAAGTCTTGAGGAGCTTAGATTGGAGGAGTCACAATTAGATCCTGATCATTAGAAATAGCACCCAAAACTTCCTTGTCGCGTGCAGTGTCAAGCACAACACTTGGAGGGATGTCTGACCGCTTTTGCTCGTCCAAATGAGGCAACCCAACACTTGGAGAGGTGTCTGACCACATTTGCTTGCCAAAATAAGGCAGTCCAGTAGCTGGAGAGGTGCATAACCCTTCAAAATTGCGTAAAACAACATTTTTGGCCCCTAAATCAGCACCTAAGGTGCCCAGATCTGCCCCTTCACCCGGGTTGCTGCACAGCTCTCCCTGGGTTGATTTTCTACAGCAAAAATACTACTGCCCAGATCTCGAAAGCTGCCCAGGATAGCAGAATTTTTGATACCCAACGTGTCTGAGCTGTCTAAGATAGCAGAAACAGCCTCTACACTGCTGCCCAACGTGCCTGGGCTGTCCAGGATAGTAGTGCAAGCGCCTAGGCTGTTGCCCAGCGCGCTTGAGCTGTCCAGGACAACAGAACCAGCGCGCTAGAACTGCCCAGATCCGCCTTCTTTTTGCTGGCCATTCCGCCTATGGAGTCCACCTTTCTTCTTGCATGCACACCCAGGCTAGAAGCCTTGCCAAAAGCACCAAAACTTGCATGGGAGGTGCCTGAACCAACATCCAAAGTAGCGTCTGAAGACGCTTGCACGGGCTACTGTGACGCACGCGCGGTAGTGGCTAACCGGGGGTTTTCTCTTCCTATTCCTCCTTCAACTCTTGCAACTCCAAGGGCCCCAAGATTACCTCTCTAAGCCCCAATCTCATCACTCCTCATGGCACCAATGGAGTTTTTTAATCCCACCTCTTTCAAATCTCCAATACCCACTTCAAAAACTCTATCCAAGAAATACCAACAAAATAATCTTGAAAGACTTCAAGCCTTGCCTCCCTTCTCTTAAATCTTAATGGAATGGAAAGAACCAAGCTCACAAGAATGGGCTCTCAAGTTTTTCAAGAGACGAGTGTTCAATCTTAAAGTGAATGAAATGGGTAGGAGAAGGTCATATTTATAACCTAGGATTTTTAAAAGAAGGAAAAGTCCAAATTGAAAATTATGGGCTCTCTTAAAAAACCTAGTAAAAGTGGAAAGAACTTGAGGCATACAAATCAAAAATGCATTGTGGAGGGAAAAAGGTCATCTAGCAGAAGAAGTTTCCACCACTTATAATTTAAGGAGCAAACTAATGCATCCTTCTCCAACTTTCCTTGGACACAGGACATTGGGGGGCAAATGATGGGTCAAGCCCAAAATGGCCCAATTTATTTGAAAAACCCAAACCTCAATTGAAGAGCCCAATCTTATAAAGACTCACTAAGCCTAATACTGTCCAAGTCCAGTCTTATCAATTCGGCTACGTCATCAAGAGAAAAAGTGTGGGAGCCTTACTTGCACTGCAGAAGAAAACGGTCCACCCTCCTCTTACCTGCACCGCAAGAGGAAACGGTCCACCCTTGCCTTATCTTTGACCACATCTCATGGGGAGCTCCCCAACCACCTCACCCGTTGAGAGGAAGTCGTGAGCTCTACCCAAATAGTTGCTTAGTTGCTAAGAAGTAGCCCCAACCTGTTAAGGGGACTACTATAAATTACACGCGCCACCAATACTTGGGAGTATCACACTTTTTACCTGAGCACGACTCTCTCTTCTCCTTCAAAGCTTGTACTCTCTACTCCCCACTCCCTTGAGTTAATAAAATACCCGACAACCAAAAGCCATTGAAGAGTGGACGTAGATCAAACTGACCGAACCACTATAAATTGTCTTTATCTCTTAATCTCTCATTATTAATTTTCTTACATTTATTATTCACACTTGACAGGTGGTGTGCAAAACTATTTTGTGTATCATCAGTTTGGCGCCGTCTGTGGGAAAGACTAAATTCTCACTTTTAAACACTCTCTTTGTTGAACCTATGACGATCACCACTAGATCCATGAATCAACATGAGGATAATTCACAACGAGAGGAGGAGGTTGCTCCTCCACCTACTAACCCTATCCCAAATGCTCCAGTTCCAAATTCTCAGCAAATGTTGGAGACTATGTAGCAGCTGGTGGCCCAAAACCAACAAATCCTGCAACTCATGCTCGCTGGACATCAAGGAGCTGCACGCCCTAGGCATCAAGAAGTTGTACACCTTGGGCATCAAGGAGCTCCGCGCCCTGGACATTAAGGAGCTGCACACCCTGGACATCAAGGAGCTCCACAACTTGTTGCTCCCCATTTGGGCACCCATGCAAGTCTGGGCGCCCCCTTTGGAGTCCCTTTGGGCACCCCACACAGGGGAGCCCATCATGAGAGACCTCCAGCTCCTCTTATTTCTTATGGTGAAGACCCTCATTTCCAAGAAGATGATGACTAAAACCAAAGCATAAAGCATGAGAGTCATTTCCATGATCATTCCAGAGGAGCCCCCAATCACTGGGATGAAAAAATTAAGGAAGTATAAAATTAACTGGGTGATGTCTTCAATGCCATGAAGGCGCAGGAACTCGAGACAGTGGACTACCATGTAAGGCGAACAGACACGCCTTTCAAACCTGACGTGGCGAACTACCCCCTCCCTCAAAAGTTTAAAATGCTATCCGTAGAGACCTTTGACGGAACAAAAGATCCACTTGACCACCTCGACACCTACAAGACTCTGATGCAGCTGCACAACGTCCCAGATGAAATCATGTGCAGGGCGTTCCCAACCACATTGAAGGGATCCGCACAACAATGGTTCACTAAGCTCCTCTCAGCCTCCATTGCCTCCTTTGCTGAGCTAAATAGGTCATTTGTATCGCATTTTATTGGGGGGTGTCGCCACCAGAAGCCTGTCACCCATCTGCTTAGCATAAAACAGGACCGGGAGGAGAGCCTGAGGAACTACCTCACTCATTTTATGAGGAGGTACTCCAAGTTGATGAGCCTGACGATAAAGTAACGATGACTGCCTTCTTGGAGGCCTCCGCTCATCCAGATTCCTTTTTTCAGTAATGAAGCGACCACCAAAGAGAATGCCAGAACTATTGGCAAATGCTCAAAAATATATGAATACTGAGGAAATCAACAGGTTCAAGCAAGGTGAATCATCTCGCAGATCACCAAAAGCTTGACCTACCTCTGTACTGTTATCAAACAGACAATCTCAGTATCTAGCTTAGCGACTCTCTCACAAGTAGCCAAAAGCTTGGCCTCTACGTTATTCTCAAACAAGCAGCCTCAATATCAAGCTTAACAACTCTTTCGCGGGTCGCCAAAAGATTGGCTTATGCGCTATTCTCAAACAGGTAGCCTCAATATCAAGCTTAGCGACTCTCTCGCACCAAAAGGTTAGCTTCTGCACTTTTCTTAAACAGGCAATCTCAATATCCAGCTTAGCGACTCTCTCGCGAATCGCCAAAAGCTTGGCCTCTCCACTGTTCTTAAACAGACAGTCTATATCTCCAGCTGAGCGGCTCTTTCACAGGTCGCCAAAAGCTTGGCCTCTGCGCTGTTCTCAAACAGACAGCTTATACCTCAAGCTTAAAGACCCTTTCATGGGTCGTCAAAAGCTAGGTCTCAAAAAGTGTAGCTCTCTCACGAGCAGCTTTTCAACTCTGTTTTTTCTCTTGCGCAAGCATCCTACCTCTCCCTACAGGTAATAATGTGAGATATTTTAATGTTTGGATTAACATTGTTTTTGTCATCACAACCAGGCTACCTTAGACTCGTCATCGTCAAGCCTTATTTTACCTTTGCGCTTCTTATTTGGAGGCCGAGGGAGTAGTCTAGGCCACCATTTGGGAAGTTTTGAGGAGCTTGAATTGGAGGAGTCACAGTCAGATCGTGATAATTAGAAGTAGCACCCAAACCTTCTTTGTCGCGTGCAGTGTCAAGCACAACACTTGGAGGGATGCCTGACCGCTTTTGCTCGTCCAAATGAGGCAACACAACACTTGGAGAGGTGTCTGACCACATTTGCTTGCCAAAATAGAGCAGCCCAATAGCTGGAGAGGTGCCTGACCCTTCAAAATTGTGCGAAACAACATTTTTGGCTCCTAAATCAGCACCTATGGTGCCCGGATCAGCGCCTAGGGAGGTGCCCAGATCTGCCCCTTCACCCGAGCTACTGCCCAGCTCTATTTGGGCCGATTTTTTGCTACAAAAATACTACTGCCCAGATCTCGAAAGCTGCCCAGGACAGTAGAATCTGCGATGCCCAGGGCGTTTGAGCTGTCCAGGATACCAGAAACAACCTCTACACTGCTACGCAGAGCGCCTGGGCTGTCCAGGATAGTAGTGCCAGCGCCCAAGTAGCTGCCCAGCGCACTAGAACTACCCAGATCCGCCTTCTTTTTGCTGGCCATTCCGCCTATGGAATCCACCTTTCTTCTTGCATGCACACCCAGGCTGTGACACGCTCACGACAACGGCTGACCGAGGGTTTTCTCCTCCTCCTCCTTCAACTCTTGCAACTCCAAGGGCCCCAAGACTACCTATCTAAGCCCCAATCTCATCATTCCTCATGGCATCAATGAAGTTTTTCTATCCCACCTCCTACAAATCTCCAATACCCACTTCAAAAACTCTACCCAAGAAATACCAACAAAATAATCTTGAAATACTTCAAGCCTTGCCTCCCTTCTCTCAAATCTTAATGGAATGGAAAGAACTAAGCTCACAAGAATGGGCTCTCAAGTTTTTCAAGAGACGAGTGTTCAATCTTAAAGTGAATGAAATGGGTAGGAGAAGGTTATATTTATAACCTAGGGTTTTTAAAAGAGGGAAAAGTCCAAATTGAAAATTATGGGCTCTCTTAAAAAACCTAGTAAAAGTGAAAAGAGCTTGAGGCATACAAATCAAAAATGCATTGTAGAGGGAAAAAGGTCATCTAGTAGAAGAAGTCTCCACCACTTATAACTCAAGGAGCAAACTAATGCACCATTCTCCAACTTTTTTTGGACAAGGGGCATTGGGGGACAAATAATGGGTTAAGCCCAAAATGACCCAATTTATTTGAAAAACCCAAACTTCAATTGAAGAGCCCAATCTTATAAAAATCCACTAAGCTCAATAGTGTCCAAGTCCAATCTCATCAATTTGGCTACGTCATTAAGAGGAAAAGTGTGGGAGCCTTACCTACATTGCAAAAGAAAATGGTCCACCTTCGCCTTATTTTTGATCGCATCTCATGAGGAGCTCCTCAACTACCTCACTCGTTGAGAAGAAAGTCGTGAGCTCTACCGAAATAATTGCTTAGTTGCTGAGAAGTAGTCCCAACTTGTTAAGGGGACTATTATAAATTACACGCGCCACCAACACTGGGAGGCATCACACTTTTTATTTGAACACGACTTTCTCTTCTCCTTCAAAACTTGTACTTTCTGTCCTCCACTCCCTTGAGTTAATAAAATACCCGACAACCAAAAACCATTAAAAAATGGACGTAGGTCAAACTAATCAAACTACTATAAATTGTTTGTATCTCTCTATCTTCCATTATTAATTTTCTTACATTTATTATTCACACTTGACAGGTGGTGTACAAATCTATTTTGTGCATCATCAATTATTATTATTATTTTTTTAACTTATATTTCTATACACATATATTAGAAATAAATAAATATATATTATATTTTAAAATATATATTAAATACAACAGATCTTCAAGACGCATGTTTGGTCCTTGAAGGAGAGTCAATTGAGATGGCAAGATGTTTTCTAAGCTTTGGGTTTGAGTTCTTCAAAAAACCACCACACAAACAAAGAAAAAGAGAAGCATATCTATATCATTTTTTATGATAATTAAAATGGACCTTTTAATAGAACTTTTGATTCGTTCCAGATAAGGTAGAATAGAACCAACAATCGTTTCGAATGAAAAACAACTTTTACTCATGATGTATAAAGTTGTATGTCCACTGTTAACTTATAACTGTGCTCACTTTCCCAAAAACTTAGTAACTGTTCTCAAGCTTTAAAGTTTTTCCAAAAGCCGAGAGTAAGCGATTCTATTTAAAGACAAAATAGATCAATTGAAAATAGTACTCCTAAACCCCAAAATCTCAAACAAATATTCCAATTTCCAAACGCACATTGCCATAGCAATACATCATTCATCATTGGAACCAGTACCAATTAAGTAATGTCTACACAATCCATGGTATCAAATAAGAAATTGTAAGCCTTCTAGTCATGTGAGGAAAAAACTGGCCATGGTAATCTTAGTAAAACCCCATTCATATTCTGTATGTACATATCCAACACTAAATCAGATTAGAAAATCAGCAGCCTAGAATAACCAAACCAGTTAGAAAACCTCTTCATCAAGCAGTACAAGCCTATTGTCCAGTGTAAGAATGCACAGACATGCATCTTTGCTTCCAAGCTTTATCCTCAAGGGGAATCATACGTGACTCCTAAAAATTTCAAACCATAAACACTGATATCATCTGTCATTCTTTAGCATCTTCGAAGAAGGAATTGGGTATTTCTAGCAGAGAAGACAACGTTGATACACATTTGAACTGTTCCACAAAAGTCGTGCAATTCAATCGGATATTATCTTTACAATAAACTGTCCCCAACAAATCATCAAAAAGTGGATAACAATTTTACCTTATGTTGCTTGTATTTATCTCTCACTGCCATCAATGTGCTTCCTCTTTTACTCAATTGCAAGTCATGAATAATAAGCACACATTCCTTTAGATCATCTGGTTTATATCCTGAATATTGTTGCAGGGCTGAACTCTGTAAAAGTGCAAAACATAAGTATGTATGAAAGAGATTAAAGCAACACAAAATCGTTGAAACCAAATCCTTACCCAAGGATGCAACTTTGGTTGGAGCATGAACCTTGAAAGGTATATAACAGATGCAGCCACCATAGAAGGTAAGAACTTCACACAACCATAATCTAACAAACTCAGCTCTGCTAGGTAGTACCCCAGGAACTCAAGCTGCAAATTGGGAGTCTGTAGAGAACAGAAAACACAAATTAGAACCAAATGGCTGAAGAGAAATTGTGTGTGTGTGTGAGAGAGAGAGAGAAAAGATTACTTTATAATCTTCTTGAGCAATCATGGTGAATCTTCTGCAAACCAAGAGAAAAGGCGACGACAATCAGAAAAATGAGGCAAATTACACCATAGATAAGGAAAAATAAAGCTAGAACACAAGTGCTAAAATACCTGAGAAATGTCTTAATTGTCGGATTTCCCATTTCAAACTTGAGACACTTGAGTACATCAGCCTCCATCTTCACCACCTCTTCTTTAGTGTATGTATTATCAGTGATGTAACAAAAATCCTCCACATGGGGAGGGCTAATTTCTTCATACTTCCTATTCATCAACACACAAAACACAGATCCATAAGCAAAAGCAAACATAAATCGCCTAAAGAGTAACTTCAAAAGCACATCTAGATGCTTACGAGGCAATGAGCATTGAAGAGACACCCAAAAGCCGAAGCCTTTGCCTATTGAGAACATTCATCGATAAGAATCTATCCATATAAGAAACTGTGAGATACAGTGTGTCCGAAAGAAGCTTGTACTCCTCTGCTACCTCAACTAGCCAATCCACCAAAATTCCTCTCATGTTAGCAGTCACATCCTTCTGAACGTTCTCAATGTAAGTAGGCAATGGTCTTCTACTTGCTTTCATCTAAATAACAAACCTTATTTTTATCAAATCTCTGAACCCTAATCTAAAATACCCACCAAAAACCTGAGCCCAAATCCATTATATTTATAACAACACATCAATCACCCAAAGAGAACCAACCGCAAATTAGCCCTAACCCATTTGTTAAACTCCTCAAAAATATAGATAAATTGACCAACGAAAAATTAAACAATTCATAAAATTAACAGTAAACACATTTGATTATTCTCAAAGATTACCTACCCATTTACAATTACCCCATAAAACTTAGGATAGAGACCTCACTCACCTCCATGTTGTGAAGATACTCGTATATGTCAGAAACATAGGCTGCACACATTTGGGGATCATCCGATTTGACATTGATCTCCTCATCAATTTTTTCCGTCACTGTCGTCGTTGTCACTGCCTTCTTGAACTTGTTCTTCGACTTACATCTGGGCTTCGGAGGCTCAGAACCCAGTTTATGAACCTGATTAGCTACAACATTCGACAAGTTCTTAATCTCCCCCAACACCACTCTCTTCTTGTTAGCAGGCGGTTGTTGAGACTCACCCAAAGCCTCTGCCTCTGCTGCCCTCTTCTTCGATAAGCGAGTGACTCTAGCGCAGTTCTCTTGGTTCGCCATTGCTATCCAACTCTCTGTTCCAAGTTAGACACTAGGGCTTTGACTTTCCCAGAACAGAGAGCAAGACAAAAGAAGGGTGGGTTTGAGAGAACCGTGGGTGGTGACTTCCTAACGAATGTGTGTGGGTGAGAGGAGGCTTTGAAGAACACAAGTACCGCCATTTGTGTTGTTTCGAAATTCTAATTTGCGCGCTTTTGATGTTTGTATCATGGCCACGTGCGAGTCGAAATGTGATTTTTGGTTTGTTTTTAAAGGTTTCGGAGATTTTTGGTTTGAGTTTTGGAGTTTGAGCCAACTCCGGTTTGGGGCCAAGACATCATTATTAAGATATGAAGATACGAAACTGCACATTATCTACCACTTGCTCTGCGCAAAAATTCAAGCTCAAGTTGCAAAGCTTAACACTGTTCGCATACGAATGAATCATGTAGCTGATACACACAGATGCATGCATACAGTAGAAAAGAAAACCTTTAGTAAGCAGTCCACCTAGTACATATGATGTCTTGAATGTGCTATAACTTTATGACCACTAAATCGGCATATGACATCAAGAAAAAAGACATATCAAGATGAGAATTTAAGAATCTAAGAGTTTGCTTCACTACAATGTCATTATCAGAACTAGAGATACTGCAGAAAAAAATCCCAAGAAATCAACTGCCTAAATGAAAAGCAGGAAGAACCTGAACTTGAACTTGAACCTGGGGTTATTTGGTTTGTGTTTTAAAAAATAATATTCGAAAATAAATTTTAATAAAAGTTTTAAGGAAGTGGTTTTGATATTTTTTGAGATAAAAAACTTGTTTTGTTAGATGATTTCAAAAACAATTTTACAATACAGAAAATAGTAAAACTTGTTTGGACAGCCTAAATATATATAGTAAAACTTGTTTGGACAGCCTAAATATATATTTGTACAGTAATTCAAATATTAATAAAAAAATAAAAAAAATATTTTTATATTGACAATTTCATAATATATATATACTCATATTTGAACATCCAAAATTGTTCTCATTTTTTTCAAAATTTTCAAAAAAAATTCTAAAAACAAGTTTCACTTATTTTCTGTTTCTTTGACTCAAATTTCATTTTTTCTCAAAATTTAGAGAACAAAAATGATAAACAAACAAGTTTTAGATGTTTTCAAAATTTTGAGAACAAAAAACAATTTTTAAAAATTAAACCAACCATTGCCCTGATTTCGATTTTTGGACTTTGATTTCCCGGTTTGCTTTTCCGCCTAGCATAGCATCTGTCGGCTAGTAGTTTATTTTTGTAAGCAAGAGTTATTAAATCTAATGACGACATCAACCCCCATACAAAGACCAGATCTTCTTCTTCAATCACTAAATTAAAATGTTTGGATCGAACAAAACTAGTATATCTATAATTAGGAGTTTAGGACTTTCAATTGTATCGAGTGAAGTTAATTTGGGTCTGACCTTAGTGAATTCATATTAAAAAGTATTTTATTTATACTCAATTTATTTATTAATTTGTATCTAATGAATCATATTATATAAGATTTCTATCGCGTATAAATTATGTACAACTAATATATAGGTGAATCGTATCGTATATTTTTTTAATTAATTTCACCAATATTCGATTCATTTATTAATAATCATATTGTGTTGAGTTTACTTATTTTATGAAACAAGTGGTTAAAAAAAATTCAAACCTTTTAATTTAATATTGTGGTTGTTTCTTGTTAATGGAATTTTGTCATACTTTGATACATTTATCTACAATGCATTGGAGACAAATTATAAAAGTAATCTATTTACCTGATTAATAGGTCACACTACCAAGTAAATGACTTACTGTTCAACCAGTTAGAGAATTAGATTTCACGAGATTTATTAGAAAATTTGTTTAAATGTTAACCCAATCAATTCTAATCACCTAGCTGACTTTAGTGGAGCATGCTAAATTTGATAATATATATATATAAACACGTAATTAAAATTTTATTGAGTTGAGTTTACAAATACATTAGAACATGAACTCATTATTTCATTTCAGCTATGCCATCCATTGTTTATCAATTATTCGTAGTACCATGATTCGATGTTATTATATGACACGGTGAGTGGAGAACGATTCTTGGTTTTTGAAACCGAAGACGAGTCAAAAAAAATTAGATGAACACCTAACTTCTTCCTTCCAAAGTTTAACTCAGTTGGTGAAGTAAGTTTTAGGAAAATGTTCGGTGTTTAGTCAATTTTTTTTACGTACATGCGTGGCAGTTTGATAAGGTATTTGTGCATGCTAATTTTTGCACAATAAAAAAATCACAAACAATCTTTATTTTGGTAAACACGTGTTCGTCAAAATAATGGATTCAGTCACAAAAAATGCGTTCAGAGGGCCAAAGGGGAACTTTAGGAATGGTGATGAATTGTCCCTAGAACCGCTGGACCGATTCGGTTGGCTTCACAAGGGATCCCTGGAACACAGAAAATGGGTTAAAAGGGCATCGAAGTATTTTTTGATGTATCCTCTCTGACGATCAAGTCAATTTTTTTTAAGAGAGAAAAAGAAAACACTCTCTGATGAGCATTTAATGCTTTAACTCCTCGACTTATCAAGCCATGGTAAGTGTCTTATCAACTGATGTCATATTAAATGTCTGTCTCTATTAGCTGCATATCAACAAGGTAGACTTGTCTTTTTATCCCTTATCCTGTACTTTACGCCACTTGTTTGATTCCCTCTGGTTGAATGTCCAATCCAATCTGTCATTCTGACTATTTTATGCAGAGTATCTTTACGATCGCTAGTCTAGCTTAGAGTGCTTAGTTATCAATCACTAGTCTCCTTAAAAGTCGAAGATCCATGACAAGGTTGAAGAGAGTACCCTCAAAACCGAGGGGATACACCTTGAAGCTGAGGAACATGTGTTGGGGCAAAGGGGGCATGCGAGGTCAAAGGGAGTACCCTCGGGACCGAGGGGACACGTCTCAGAGCCAAGTTTTAAGCAGGGAGCCTTCGGGCCGAAGACACTTGTCGCTGATTTAAGACCTTTTTAAAAATATCTCATTAGTATTTGTATTTTTAAATATAATGATGTGACAATCACTCAGGTATAATTCTTAGACTTGTTAGCCTATGACCTATGATGAGCACAATAAATATTATTTTATTACGCATTTTTAATATTAGGCGACGAAATGTTCCAATTTACATACTTGACTCTCCCCGAACATTCATCGCTTTGTCCCATCCGTAGGCGTCCAATAGCTCCGAACATTAAACACTATCGTAAAATATCTACAGACCATCATTGAGCATTTAAGAATACGTCCCGAGGACACCCTCATGTCCTCCCGAGGACTTCCCAACTCAGTCAAGAGCCATACCCCACCTTGACGATGGTTAAAAATAGTTCTTCTTTTAATGGGATGACGTTGATTAGCCTGTGACTTTTATGCTCTGCGTGGAGCCTGTGCTCCATATATCAATTAGGATGGCACTAGAATTAGCTATGTTGTCTTGGCTCGGTTATCCCTCAGCCTCGGCTTGAGGAGACTTAAGCCGATGCCACTTAGACACATGTCATGCAATAATTGGACTGTCAACATCCCAAAAAAAATAAAAAAATTTAATTATTTGAAAGTGTAAATTATAATTCACCCTTAATTTATTGATTTGATGACATTTATGAAAGAACAATGTTATATGAATTTAAAAATTAGATTTGATAATTAGAATAATTGATTTCATTGTGGGTTCCAGTATTTATTGGAACCCACTACCTATTCAATGATTGAGATTATCAAATCTAATTTTTAAATCCATTTAGAATTATGAAAAGCTCATTGAATTTTTGTTTCCACTTTTCTAGTCAAAGAATGCATAAAACACAAGTGGATTTTTTAGGTGTCACTACTCGCTACCTCTAGACTTCAATGCCTCGACCAAATCTTTTCAAGTTTCCCTAATCTATTACCAATCCTTCTAATATCGTATTGTGCATATTAGTATACGGCTAAACCAACATTATACAATAGATAGAGTTACGACATAATATTTTAAATGAATTTTTTTTTTTTTGGGGTGAGAGGGGATCAGGGGTTCAAAATACATCGTCATCAACAACAAAAATTACCTGATTATAATCAAATGAAAAATTAATGATGGCATGCATGAAACTTATATAGATTTTAGAGGACTTGGATCCCCCGATTGATGAGCTTTTCCTTAGCACTTACCATCGAATTTGAATCCGATTTCAATGAGGCCCGCCCCAGCCTAAGCAACCAAGCACCAAAAACATTTACGTAACATCCATAAGTGCTACAATTTTTTTTCTCTTGGTGGGGTGTGCAAGACATGGAAATTTAGTTGGCCTTCCATCCGAAACTAGACAGTCAATGTAGTGAAATACTATAAATCTAGAAATCTCACTGTCCTAACCACTCGACAACGCACTTGGAGAAGAGACGAGAACAAACTATCAATGAATAACATATATGGAGAGTCATGTAGAAATATTTGTAGATCATCTTGATTCATAATCATGGAGTGAACTGAGACAAAAACAGTTCAAGAAGAGCTCGTTCTCTGGGCTGTGCAGCTAGAAAGGAGGCATTCCCTGCCAACATATATACTTTCATTTGTCACAATAATGCATGCATCAACTCTAATAATTGGTTTCGATTATCGTATTTTTTATTTCAATTCAAAGGTAAATAATTTACTCAAGTTTAAAGAACACGTAAGAAAACAAAAACAGGAATCGTAGCCACTAAAATAATAACAAAATATTCATTGGTGACGAGGTAATTAAATAAGACCAAGTAAGAATTTGCATGGTTAAACTAGTTAACAATTGAATTTCTCGGAGCTCATTAGCATTACACACTTGATCCAATATATGGCATATATATATGTGTGTGTGTTGACTTAATCTAGCTATAGTGATCATTGAATTGACCTTGAACTCCATTTAATAGTGTGATCCATTGCTAATCCAATGAGATTAAGAAATTAAGTTCAGGTAGGACTTATCAAAGAGGAGTATGATAAGATCTTGTGAAAATATAGGATCATGTCTTTTTCTTGTGAAAATCTATATTGATCTAAAGTGTCTAATTAATGGTCATTCCCAAACCAGGCGACTGAAGGCCTTTGGCAAACTCGATCGGTATTTTTTCATGGCAAATAGTTGAAACTTGCACTTAAATGTGAAAAGAAAAATAAGCAACGAGGAAAAAACAAAGAATAGAAAAATAAGCAAAGCAAAAACCTGTGGGATAATATCCTGTCCAAGGTGAAAGGTTGACGTCCAGAACTTGTCCAAATTCAGGTTGCTGCATGTTGTTATCTTCCTCCATGCCACTGCCTGGACACGTATGCTGATCTTCAAGACGCATGTTTGGTCCTTGAAGGAGAGTCAATTGAGATGGCAAGATGTTTTCTAAGCTTTGGGTTTGATCTCTTCAAAAAACCACCACACAAACAAAGAAAAAGAGAAGCATATCTATATCATTTTTTATGATAATTAAAATGGACCTTTTAATAGAACTTTAAACAAAGTTCAAATTAATAAGCACCTCTGGGGCAGAAGACCATTGGAATCCAAAAAATTTAGGATCTGGGCTTGTGGATCTCTTTGTGGAAGCCATCCCAAGATATCGTTTGCATTGCTCGCGCTGAAACCATCAATGTTTACTGTTTCTGAAGGCAGATTTACCTAAATGCATAGGCAAACAAAATAGGTTTTAAAGGCAGATGTACCTTTAACTTCTGTTCCTTCTTAGCAACACGTTTACTCGTAAATACACCTTTTGATACCAAAATCTTATCCTAAAGCATATGAAGATGGCTTTACATGACCTTGTGGTGAAAATGGAATTGTAGTAAATGAAAAAGAAGACTTCTACAGACCTGTGAAGTTGGTTGCGTGTCTGGTGAATTATACTTCTCCTCCAAAACATTCTGCTTATAATTGATAGGAAAGTTCATAAGATTCAGGTTTCGGGTGGATCATAATTCGTTCTAAAACCAATGTGAAGTAATTGACGATCTTATGTACCTTGCGTAGACGGACATTTTTTAGAGTCTCCTCAAGGATTTGCTCCCGGAATTCCGCCTCACACAACGTTGTGATTTCAGAAGGATCACCTTCAAATACCCTACAAAACATAGAATTATTATAGTTCATGCCTGCCAAAAAACTATTATTTTCACTAAAAAAAACTACTATTTTCATTTGAAAACTCGTAGACATAGGGTTCTGTCAATGATTAGACGCTAAAAATTAAGTACCTTAGTCGTTTTTCCTTATCCTCCAATTGAGTTTTGCATCTCAAGATTTCTTGTTGGATTTCCTGTTATATAATTCATGCAAATTGAATATAAACAATTAGCCCATAGCTTTTTGCCAAGTAGAACTTCTTATAAATTAATGAAGTACCTCAAGTTGAGAATCAACAATAGCTGGGCTGCTTCACATAACATGCAACAACAAAATAAAAGTAGTTAAGAAAGAGACAAGCTGTAGCTAATTGAAGACCAAATAACTATATAATTAAAATCCGCCAAGAGAGAGAGAGAGAAGAAAAGAGAGAAATTGGAACAAAATCACCAAACTAAGCTAAGCAAGGAACGGTTTCGGAAAGAAAAAGAAAATCTGAACCTCACTGCCTGATATGTTCGATCAGCTTCACCTTTCAACTTACCAAGAGCTCTTTGGAGATACTGCAAATAATTTGATAATTTATCACTCCAAATATATCCGCTTCCACGATTTAAATAAGACCATCCCTAATGAATATGATTACCTCTTGGTTATGCAGCCTTTATTATTTGCATGGAGCCAAAAAAATTCATTCATGTGAACAAAAAAAACTATCAAACATCATCAGATTCAGCATGATAAAGAGAATATCAAGAAAAAAAAGAAGCAGCTCTATTAGAACCAAGATGATCTTACCGCCCCCGCTCGTGCTCAGGGAGATTCACATACCGTGCCATAATCTCTTCAATTCTTTCACAGACCAAACATGGATGAAAAAAAGAAGAGTTAAATAGTTGAAGTTTTATTTAATAGCCAACATAAAATTGGGAGACCTAGATAAGGAAAAATAGGAGAGAGGGTAGTTTGAGCCACTATCACCTTTTATTTCCAGAGAATATACTGACCCTTCCAGAAGGGGAAAACATGATGAGAGCTACATCAACATCACAGAGAACAGAAAGTTCATAAGCTTTCTTAATTAGCCCATTTCTCCTTTTTGAGAAAGTGACCTGCCTATTAGTTGTGTTTTCAATCTTTTTGATTTGAAGCTTCACTCTTCCCATCTCTCTCTTCCTCTTGAGATATGTTTCCTTTGAATCCTACACCTTTGTAGGAAAAAACTAGGAGTACAGAAAAAGAAGATCAGATCTGACTCTCTTGCTGATAAACCTGTTCATGAACCCACATGAATAATTAAATCTCTGTTGCAAACTAATGCAACTATTGAATTCAATATTGAGGGTGAGAACGGAGGAAAAGATGGTAGGAAGGAAGTAGATTAGACAGTAGTTTTTGTCACTGTCAGGCCATTCACAGAAGATGACGAGAGAAGAGAGAGAGAGAGAGAAAAAGATGGCGGTGACATTGCCTGCCTAGCTAGTTTCGGATCTTGAAGGTTGATCATAACTCCCCATCTTCCCAACCCTCCTTTTAGGGTAAGAGGGTCAATTGAATCGAAAGATTTAATTAAATAATTGTGGGTCCATATGGTGTTTTGTCATATATATTAATATTTGATCAAGAAATGAAAAAAAATATAAATTTCTTCTTATTAATGTAGTTAAACGAGTAATTTGTATGCATTTATAATATTATTTTAATTTATTAAAATATGGTGTTAATCCAATGATTTTAATGAAATCTCATTATTATGTCAATAAATTAGATCAAATTTGACACTAATCATTAACCATATTGTCCATTGAACTCATATCAATATGCTTATGAAAGAAATATGTCAAGCTAAAAAGGTACATATTCTAATTAAGTGATTTCTCCAAATTCCTATAGACCAATGTTTGCTAGTAGGCAACAACCACCAACAAAATGAAGATGGCTTTTCCGACTTCAGATTCCTACCATTTCATTAGACCTTGGAGCTAGGAATAGATAGAAAAACAATCAAATAATTGTAATATATAATCCTATTTCTCTAGGCTCATGGGCATATGATTTTTCTTCCGTTAAAATTAGAGATTGTTTTATGTTTACGCAAGTCTATCATCATTATAATAAATAACCAACTGGTATCACTTTTCATATACAGCCAAGAAAACACCCACGAACAGTAAAGGGGGACATGACGAAACAAAAAGAGAGTAGGACGAGAGAAAAAGTAAGGGGGTAAAATGGACTGAATGTAGAAGTTCTGGGGTATCTTATGTTATTTACCATAATCTTCATGTATCTAATTAAGAGACGCACGTGGACCCGGATAAATCCCAGGTTTCAAGCAAGCAAATAGGACACTTTCGGTTTCGGGATTTTTGTTTTGGTGGCGGGGTTAACGAGGACGATACTCTCCCTGCTGCCACATTAGAGATTATAAAGTGCCACGTGTCCTCATTTCCCTTCGTCTTCTCACAATTTTTTTTCCCCCTAAACTCTGCTATCACTCCCACGGCTCTCTCGCAGGTGTAGGTGTGACTCATTCGTCATCTTGGTGGCATATCTGACCACTGTTTCAGAGAAAATTTTCTGTGGGTTGAACAAACCACTTTGGCAGTGCCAAGTAGTGTACAAAGCCCATCAAAACGTGTACACTCCTAAGAAAATTCGTCATTCATCACTTTGCCTGAATTTTTTTGTGTATGACATGACAGTTTTTCATTGGTTATGCACACTAATTAACACTATCAAGTAATGTGTTAAACTTGTACAACATTTTCTAACTGTTTTAATTGGTTTAATGATGGAAGCCCATTCTTCGTAATACTAACCACATTTTTAATACCTATTTGCATTTTAGTGTGTTTGGGTTTATTTGATATGAGAAATTTAGGAAATGAGTATATTACATCTCTAATTCGTAAAGTTAGTTCAGACAACAATTATCCACATCCCGTTATTAATAAAACACTACTAAATCACAATATCTTTGCTTAGTATCCTAAACACCCATTACTCCTTCTTATATATAGTTCTGAAGGAGTTGGTTTCGATTGCCTCGTTTCTCTATCAACTTCTACTCATGATGCCAGATCACCATTTGAATGATTGTCAGGCACCTGGAAGTCTTCCACTAAATTCTTATTCCATCATTGCAACGAAAGCAATGTATTTGTACCGCTTCTTTCTTTTTTAAGGATCGACAGATATAAATCCAAAAAATCATTTTTTTTCACCTTTACCTCATTTGGTTGACGCCTTTCTAAAGATCTCCCAGGTGTGGGCAAAGCGGGCGAGACCACTTTTGCAGGTCTTTTTTAAGAAACAATGGAACTCGAATGTTGTCCCCGTTCTCCCATTTCTCATTCAAGTGATTGGATCATATATATTCTGTTGCATCAAGAGCTTTTTTATATTTTTTTATTAGAAATAACTGCATGTCATTTTTTTTCACGAGGGAGGAGGATGTAAGGCTCCAAACTTTGTCACCAGACCCAGGTGATCTAGTGTTAGAAGACAAAATTTGATGCCCAATAATCTCTTGAAACTTAACTCCAAATTTTATTACCACTAATTTTTGCACACGTGTATTATTGCACGTGGACTATTTTGAATATGAAGTACAAAATATAATCAACGAAGTGCGTTTGTTACAGATTCTATAAACTAATTTCTAGACTATTTTTTGCATAGTTAAGTGTGAGAAAAGTTGTTTACATTTAGTTTCAAGATTAATACAGGAAGAATAAAGTAATACATCTCAAATGAATTTACCAAATGTGGCTACCAAATGATATCGTAAAATCTTATGCTTTGAATGTTTAATCTAAGTAAGTTCAATCCACTAACCTAAGTATAACAATACTCAACAATGAAACGTGAAGCCCATTTTTCCAAAGAAGTTGTTGAATGGAGCACTTTGCATACATAACGATAACCTTACCAAATTAGAATTTAAAAACCTGATGTCGACTGTGATAACCATCTCACCATTCCTTATCTAGTAAATTAACATCTCTCCTAATGAATAGCTCATAGCCGAGCTACACACTGAAAGAAAGGAACATGGCTAATGCATAGAGATGACAGAACACATGGCTCAATTGCATTACAAGAAACTCTAACTACGACAAACCTTTTAGGTGTCGGTTATAATATTTTTGCCCACTATGAATTCTCAGAAATTTTTTTACATGAACTGAGATGTTTCTTTTTTTTTTTTTGGAAAGGTTCCCTAAAATTCTTTTTTCTTTTCTAAAAAGAAATTTATAAAGGCTACTTGTGATGATTAGAGATTACTAAACAAATGCTAATTGTACTGCCTATAAGCTGTGATATTGCAACCCCTCAATAGTGTGTGTCAAACAGTTTATAGGAGTTCCTCTTAGAATATAGACACAACGTATGAAGAAAAAGTTCATTTAAGTGATCAATTTGCACTCCTAAAGTGCTGCTTCTAGGTGATAGTAACTTGCAATAAGGTGGAATTCAGACAAAGTTTGTTTCCGAAAATGCTAATAATGGAGTAAAAATATATAAGCTTGCTCCAACTATCGCATGAAACAATTGATTGCTAAATGGTCATAACCATGGCAAAACTTCTAGTTATTATCTTCCCTAGGCTCAGGCTTATGCATCACAAGTTGCTGAATCGTGTACTTAAAAAACAAGTCAACATATATAGTTTCCTTTTCAAAAGAATCTCATAAACATTCACTGCACCAAATTTTACATAATCGTACAAAATATTATTATCAAGAGTCATTTTACTCAACAAAATATGACTCATGGCCAATATTTAGAAGCATAACCCATAATTGAAATCATAAGTAAAAACAACACATTGGTAGAATCTGCCAACTTATTTGTTCGAACTCATATGTAGGAATAGAATAGAATTCTCCAGAATTCAGACCTATATGGTACGTAACATAATGTTTAAGTAGTTATTAGGTGGTGAAGCAGTTGTGGGAGTAAGAAAAGCTTCTATAAACATAATCATAAAGATATTCCAGCACACCCCACATATTTACCAAAAAATCAACCTCATTATGTTTGCTTAATGGAAGTAGCAGCCAACATCATGGATGCGGATTTTGTGATGCCTCCTTCCAGCAAAACAATAATTCAATCAAATTATTGTATGAATGACTCTTGCCTGAAACTTAAGGGTCAAAACAAATTAAAACTTAAAGGATCTTTAGTTTCTTATGGTGTTGAATATCAATAAAATTAAGTATTCAAAATCTGAAATGTACGTGAAAAATTTTAACTGGCCAACATTTAGAGTAATTGTGCAAAAGAGCACATGGTAATATGTTCCACGTTGAAGCATTGAATCACTTTCAAAATTTGTCCTCAAACACCTGCATTGTAGAAGGTGTTTCAGCTCTATCAAAGTTTAACAAAGAGCAATTAAACAAATGGAGCAATATTCATGATAGTTGCGAATTCTAGTAAGGCTGGTTTTGAATTAATGATTTCAGACTATATCCAAGTTAAACATTGCGAAGCTATAGTGCAAGGATCATGCCTAGCCCATGCAGCCACAGTTTCCTCCATATCATACAATGTCCTAATCTAGTGATAGAATTGACAACACATATCATATGGTGTTGATCACGCGTAGACAACATCTGGCACAAAATTTTCAGGCTGACTCAAGTTTTGTAACAACATTAGTATTGCTACCAAGCCTCTTTCTCAACTAACTTAATACAAGTATCAATTAGAAATGACTCATACTTAAAATAACAAGAAAATTTAGCATTAGATGTTCTTAGACAACAAATAAAAGCCTATTTCTTTTCTCATTTTTGTAATTTAACAAAAAAGTGAGAGCAACATCTAGCAATTTCTTATACAAAAAAAAAAAAGTAATTGTGCCTTCAACTCAATATTCAAAATCAATGATAATTTTAAATCAACATGCAATTCTAGAAAGCTATTCATCAAGAGTTGAAAATAGCAGAATACAAAATATGCGCATCACACGATAGTGTTTATCGCTCTGCCACTTCTTGCACAGTACAGGCCTTTCAGTGCCAAATTTGTTCCAAAATTGTTCACACTACATGCGCATAAGGTTTAAGATTTTAAATACCATTCCATTGTTCAAATTTATGAACCAAAGTTTTAGAATATTTCAGCCAATAATCAGAAAATCAAGTGCTCTAGAATCTTTTCAAGTGTTGTATTCAAAGTAATGCTTTATGACATGATTGTGAAGAAAATATGCACTCAATTGTTAAAAATCTTCTATGACATAAGTCTCGTTGATTAAGACGACACTCAGAAGCAAGTTCCAATTACAATAAAAGATGTATGAAAGCAATTCTGTCAAAGGCAAAAATACTTTAGACTCATTTGTTCCAATTAAATTCAAAGATGTATCGAAAAGGTCAGTTACCTGCCAAAACCATAAGTTAATGCAACACAATACTTTGTAGCAAAGGAAAATGATGATGAATTTGCTGATCTTGATACACTATTCGTAATTTTTTTTATATCTTGCAAGCCTATCACGCAATTTCAGTGGCTGGGACTTTTCCTTCTATCGTTGTCATTCAATATAAACCCACATTAGAATTTTGTAGAAGCTTATACTCAAACCAATAAAGTATTTTGTTATCATAAAAATGTGAAACCACAATGGAATTGTTCGTAAAAAAATATAAATATAGGTCAAGTAGTGAGAGAATCACTACCTATTCAAGCTTTTGCACTATAGAGAGAAGAATAGATGCATTAGAATCGATTGAGCACTTTTCTGCCTATAAAACTTGAATTGTGCAAATGAATTCAATTATTTTATAGCATTTTTCCAATATTTAATTGCATTCCCTCCTTTAATTACAATATTCAAATAAAGGCAATGAGAGCCTACCTTGTTAAAAATTACTCTTGCATCTAGAGTTCCCTATCTGTAACTTCAGATTCAATACAAAAAAAGAGCTGGAATAAAGATGCATAGAGTAAAATAAAAAACCCAAAAATAAGTCTTAGATCTAAGAATAACGAAATCCAAGAAAAGAAAAAAAAAAAAATAAAAAAATGAAAGGAAAAATCAATCTCACACATAAATTTCAAAACTATGAATTTCGAACATATCTCTATCACAATCTATCAAATATTTGCACCTATAATAGACCAAATGAAGCATTGTCAATTTGCAGGAGGGAAAAAAAAAAGAGGAAAAGACAAACACCTTAACTATGTATAGAAACAATACATGCATTTGGAAGAGGGACCTGACAAGGCTGGAATGCGGGGAAATCGCAAGATATTTAGCAAGAAAACAAAAGCAGGAATAACCCAGGTTCTCTTTTGACTACCCAGGAATGGCCATCATTGGATTTTTCACTCTTAATAATGAAGGTTAGTTTCAATTGTAAGAATCTGTAAGGTCTAAACGTTTTGTATGCCATTTGAATTCAAGGACAAAATTGGATTTAAGATATGAATTAGAAATAAAATAGGAAAATAAAAAATTTTCATCTTTACACACTTTTATCTTTAACAAGAAAACAAAAGTAGGAATAACCTAGGTTCTCTATTTTCCACTCTTAATAATGTAGGTTAGTTTCAATTGTAAGAATCTGTAAGGTCTAAACGTTTTGTATGCCCTGAACTCAAGGACAAAATTGAATTTAAAGTATGAATTAGGGATAAAATTGAAAATAAAATTTTTTTTTATCTTTACACACTTTTATCTATATATACATATATCTATACTACTAATAAAAGTACCTTGCATGAAAAATTTTTGATTACCATTTTTACCCTTAAACAATCCTAAAAAATCATGTTTCCTATGCTCATCCTTCATGCTATTATAGAACTAGCAATTAGAAAGACAACAAATAATAAATTGTTAGACCTTACAAATCTAACAATAAATATTAATTTACAGTAGTCTACTATTAGAAGTGGATTCATTTTCGATATATGTACTATTAAAACTTGTGTTTGTCTTTTTTTTACCATTCAAGAATTCAACAAAAACAAGTTATTTTAGCTACAATAAATTCATTTTATTCTGTGCAAATATTGACTGAAGTTATTCATTGGCGGCACTGAAAGGGCACATAATTTTTCTCTCATATAGTGTCATTTTTTGCACCAGTTCTCCAGCCATGGAAGCCCTGATCAATCTTTTGACCAAACTACTAAAAGACCTATCATCAAGAAGTCTCATCTCCAATAATTGTTACTAAAAGCTTCAATGAAGTGTGGGTATATCAGCTGGAGATGTTCCACTTGGAGATATACTTTTTGGTTAGAATCAGATTTCGATAAATAAATTTTTGATACCATATTTTTTTTTTATATATAAAATTATTATGTTGGAAGTTATGTTATTTTATTATATTATTTTAGTGATTAGTAGTTACAAATAACTCACAATGTACAACCTAAAGATAACATAGTGTTGTCCTAGACTTTTTAAGTGCCAAACACTAATGCCTGGATATTCTAAGCAACCATCCAAAGCTAATCGGGAAAAATTATCACTATTTAGTTTTATAAATTTTGGGTGGGTTTTCTTTGCTTTCTTTGATTCTTTTTTTTTTGAGTAACAAACCATGAATGAATACTTCACATGATAGGTTTTCCTGTCTTGCTTAATGGGATATGTTCTTTAACTTTTAGTTTAATTAGAGTTGGAATATATGGGATTGGATCGTGTGTTTGTCGCTTATAAGTTTTTTTTTTCCATTTTTTTAGACCATGAACGAAAAGCTTTAGAAACATCTAACAATAATTTGAAATCCTTATATTGGTTATTCTTTATTTGGACACTTCGTGACAATCTCTAGATAGTGGAGGATTCACTGTGTCATGGAAAATTGGATGTATGGTTTACAAATTTCGATAAAACTAGATGAATTGATGAGAAAACTTACAGTTTTGTCAACTTTGTTAATATTTTCATCAATATTTGCCTAGAAATGCAGGAAAGAATCGTGTTTTCCAAATTTTCTATACCTTTATCTTGAGGATCAACGAAAATGGATGACAAACAGAAAATACAATTTCCAGTCTTTTGTGTGGATTTAAATTTGAAAGAATGTGATTAGTACCCTTCTTATTACTATATGCATGAGTATCAAAGTTCCTATTAAAACCATTTGCACTCTTTTATTTTCCTTCCTACTTTGATGGTGTGGGGTGGAATTGATATTAGACTGAGATAAGGGTTTTTGGCTTGAATCAAGGTGGATATAGTAAATAAAAAATATTCAAGTTTTTCTCTTGTTTGATGCATTGTCTAACTGAAATGATTTGCTTGATCAATGCAGCTATTGATCGAATGGGTTTTGGCCAGTGACAAAGAGGTCAAAGCTTTTGGTGCTTCAAAAGGCAGGATTCTACGTGAAAATTAATAAAGTGATTTTAGACTATGGTGGTGGTGTAGATACCTCAAGCATTCTATCTTAGCATATATAGGTTCATTAATTAATGGATTTTTCTCTTAATTTCTGTGATTGCAAACATAAATACTATTTTTTAAGATGTTATCCTATCCTGTTTTCATATGTTTTACTTGGGCATCCCTTAAAAGAGTGTGTAAAGAAATGAAATAAGTTATATGTGTCAACAATGTATCATATAGATTCCAACATTTTCTAACAAACTTTATTCATTTAAACATTGCCGGGAGAATAATGGATGTAATACATACTTTAATTCTTTGTTGACATATGTTAGGTGTCGAGTTTTGCTAAAATAACAAGTAATTTACTATTCGAATACATTATTTTGTTCATACTAAACATAACATACTAGACCAATAAAATCAAAAGGACATAATTATCCCTTTATGCCTATAAAATTACTTAGAACAACTGCTATCACTAAATAATTCAAATGACATAAATAGCTCTTCATTTATCTCTGTCTATGTACACACATATATTTTAGACTTAAGATATATTTAAAATAATATAAAAGATTGAAATGTAAAGCTGTTTCAAAATCTATTGAATTATGTTCTAAATAAAAATATGGACCATTAATTTTTCTGATAATAATAAATAAATGAAAAAATATGACATTTCATTTACTCAATTATAGATATATTTATTATATAAATATAAAAAAAATTATCACATAAATTTGTTCACGTGCAACGCACGTAGTGTATTACTAGTATGTAGATATAGCTAGATAGGTGATATTATTTAAACTTAATTTATTAACCCAATTTATAAATATCATTGGATTAACATAGGTCATGGATGAAATAAACATGATTCCCCCAATATGTTAAGTATTTTGCCCTTTCTCCCTACGTTAGGGTTCCCCAATTTTTCATTCCTTTGATGCCCATTCTGTAGAGTGCTTCATCAGCCAATGCATAGCTCAAGCAAATCAACTATTCTCTGGAGTTTAAAAACATTGGTGGCGCTGAATTCAAAAACTCCAACGATTTATTATTAATTTTTTGAATTCTTTTATAAAATGGAAAAAATTGGATTATCTAATAATTAAGAATTGCACAAAAATTGTTACAAAATAGAAAATTGTAATCCAACTGATTAAAAAAAAGTACGTGTTATCTAGGGTCTAAAAAAATTAGTGGCACTAAATTTGCACTCTACTATGATTTATTATAAATTTTTCGAATTCTTTCCTAAAATGAAAATAAGGGATTGTCAAAAAATTAAAAATTGAAGAAAAAATTTTAAAATATGGAAATTCGCAATCCAAATCATTAAACTTAAAGTGAGTATTGTTTGGGGTATAAAAAAATTGGCGACGCTAAATTCCAAAATTATTATGATTTATTATTAATTTTTTGAATTTTTTACTAAAATGAAAAAAGGGAATTGTCAAAGAATTAAAAATTCTAGAAAAATTATTAAAATATAGAAAATCGCAATTCAAATGACTAAAATAAAAAGTAAGTACTCTCTGGAGTCTAAAAAAATTGGCAGCGCCTAATTCAGACTCTCGTATGATTTATTATTAATGTTTTAAATTCTTTCCTAAAATAGAAAAAAGGGATTATCAAACAATTAAAAATTATAAAAAAATTATTAAAAAATAAACAATTGCAATCCAAATGATTAAAATAAAAAGTAATTATTGTTTGGAGTCTAAAAAAAATGCCTACGCAGAATTCGAATCGTCCTATGATTTATTATTAATTGTTGGAATTATTTCCTAAAATGGAAAAAGGGGATTGTCAAGCAATTAAAAATTACAGAAAAATTATTAAAAATAGGAAAATTACAATCCAAATGATTAAAATAAAAAGTAAGTATCGTCTGTAGACTAAAAACATTGGCTGCACTGAATTTGGACTCTATTATGATTTATTATTAATTTTTTGAATTTTTTTCTAAAATAAAAAAATAGTGTGTCAAATAATTAAAAATTACAAAAAATTATTAAAAAATGGAAAATTGAAATCCAACTAATTAAAATTAAAAGTACTAATTGTCTGGGATATAAAAAAATTGGCGGCACTAAATTCGGACACTCCTATGATTTATTATTAATGTTTTGGTTTTTTTTCCTAAAATGGAAAAAAGGGATTGTCAAATAATAATTAAAAATTACAGAAAAATTATTAAAAAATTGAAAATTGAAATCCAACTAAGTAAAATAAAAATTACATGCTGTCTGGAGTCTAAAAAAATTGGCAGCACTGAATTCGAACACTCATATGATTTATTATTAATTGTTGGAATTCCTTCTAAAAATAAAAAAAAAGGGATTGTCAAGCAATTAAAATTTACAAAACAATTATTCAAAATAGAAAAATCGCAATTCAAATGATTAAAATAAAAAGTAAGTATTGTCCAGAGACTAAAAAAATTGGTGACGCAAAATTCGGGCACTCCGACGGTTTATTATTAATTTTTTGAATTTTTTTTTCTAAAATGAAAAAAAGGGATTGTCAAACAATTAAAAAATGCATAAAAATTATTAAAAAAATGAAAATTTAAATCCAACTAAGTAAAATAAAAGTACATGTTGTCTGGAGTCCAAACAAATTGGCATCGCTGAATTCAGACTCTTATGATTTGTTATAATTTTTTTGAATTCTTTCCTCAAATGGAAAAAAAGGATTGTCAAAGAATTAAAAATTGTAGAAAAATTATTAAAGAAAAGAAAATTACAATCCAAATGATTAAAATAAAAAATAAGTATTCTCTGGAGACTAACAAAATTGGTTGCGCTGAATTTGGACTTTCAAATGATTTATTATTAATTTTTTGAATTCTTTTCTAAAATGAAAAAAGTAGATTGTTAAATAATTAAAAATTACAAAAAAATAAAAAATTGCAATCCAACTAATTAAAATTAAAAGAACTAATTGTATGGGGTATAAAAAAATTGGTGACGCTAAATTTAGACACTCATATGATTTATTATTAATTTATTATTTTTGTTTCCAAAAATAGAAAAAAATGGATTGTCAAATAATTAAAAATTATAGAAAAATTATTACAACAATGAAAATTGCAATCCAACTAAATAAAACAAAAAGTACATGTTGTTTGGAGTTTAAAAAAATTGGCAGCACTGAATTCCGACTCTTTTATTATTTATTATAAATTTTTTGATTCTTTCCTCAAATGGAAAAAATGGATTGTCAAAGAATTAAAAATTACAGAATTTTTTTTAAAAAATAGTAAATTGTGATCCAATTGATTAAAATAAATACTATGTATTGTTTGGTGTCTAAAAAATTGGCGGCGCTGAATTCGTACTCTCATATTTTTTTTTATTAATTTTTTGAATTTTTTCTCAAATGAAAAAAATGGGATTATCAAAGAATTAAAAATTACACCAAAATAATTAAAAAATATAAAATTGCAACCCAACTGATTAAAATAAAAAACACGTGTTGTTTGCCGTCAAAAAAATTTGGGAGTGCATAATTCGCACTCTATTATGATTTATTATTAATTTTTTAAATTCTTTCTAGATGGGATTGTGAAAAAATTAAAAATTGGAAAAGAATTATTAAAAAATAAACAATTGTAATCCAAATGATTAAAATAAAAAGTAATTATTGTCAGAAGTCTAAAAAAAATGGCGGCGCTGAATTCAAACACTCCTATGATTTATTATGAATTGTTGGAATTCTTTTCTAAAATGGAAAAAAAGTATTGTCAAGCAATTAAAAATTACAGAAAAATTATTAAAATAGAAAAATCGCAATACAAATGATTAAAATAAAAAATAAGTATTGCCTAGAGACTAAAATAATTGGCAGCGCTGAATTTGGACTCAAATTTTATTTATTATTAATTTTTGAATTTTTTTCTAAAATGAAAAAATAGTGTGTCAAATAATTAAAAATTACAAAAAAATTATTAAAAAATAAAAAATTGCAATCCAACAGATTAAAATTAAAAGTACTAATTGTCTGGGGTATAAAAAAATTGGCGGCACTAAATTCGGACACTCCTATGATTTATTATTAATGTTTTGATTTTTTTCCCTAAAATAGAAAAAAAGGATTTTTATATAATTAAAATTTGCAAAAAAATTATTAAGAAATTGAAAATTGCAATCCAACTAAATAAAATAAAAAGTACATGCTGTCTAGAGTCTAAAAAAATTGGTTGCGCTGAATTTGAACACTCATATGATTTATTATTAATTGTTGGAATGTTTTCTTGAAATGAAAAAAGTCTTACGATTTATTCTTAATTTTTTTATTTTTTTCCAAAATGGAAAAAAGGGATTGCCAAACTAAATTGCAGAAAATTTATTAAAACAATGAAAATTTGAATCCAACTAAGTAAAATAAAAGGTACATGTTGTCTGGAGTCTAAACAAATTGGCAGCGCTGAATTCAGACTCTCTTATGATTTATTATAAATTTTTTGAATTCTTTCCTTAAATGAAAAAAAAGGATTGTCAAAGAATTAAAAATTACAAAAAAATTATTAAAGAATAGAAAATTGCAATCCAAATGATTAAAATAAAAATTAAGTATTCTCTGAAAACTAACAAAATTGGTTGCGCTGAATTTGAACTCTCCTAAGATTTATTATTAATTTTTTGAATTATTTTTTAAAATAAAAAAATAGATTGTTAAATAATTAAAAATTACAAAAAAAATAAAAAATTGAAATCCAACTGATTAAAATTGAAAAAACTAATTGTATGGGGTATAAAAAATTGGCAGCACTAAATTTAGACACTCCTATGATTTATTATTAATTTTTATTTTCTTTCCAAAAAAAAAAAAAAACCGATTGTCAAATTATTAAAAATTACAAAAAATTATTAAAGCAATGAAAATTGCAATCTAACTAAGTAAAATAAAAAGTACATGTTGTCTGGAGTCTAAACAAATTAGTGGCACTGAATTCCGACTCTCTTATGATTTATTATAAATCTTATGAATTATTTTCTCAAATGAAAAAAGGGATTGTCAAAGAATTAAAAATTATAGTAAAATTATTAAAAAATAGTAAATTGCGATCCAACTGATTAAAATAAATAGTATGTATTGTTTGGAGTCTAAAAAATTGGCGGCGCTAAATTTGTACTCTCCTATTATTTATTATTAATATTTTCTCAAATGGAAAAAATGGGATTATCAAAGAATTAAAAAAATATAAAATTGCAACCCAACTGATTAAAATCAAAAGCACATGTTGTTTGCCGTCAAAAAAAATTGGGAACGCATAATTCCCATTCTATTATGATTTATTATTAATTTTTTAAATTCTTTAAAGATGGGATTGTCAAAAAATTTAAAATTGTAGAAAAATTATTAAAATATAGAAAATCGCAATTCAAATGATTAAAATAAAAAGTAAGTATTCTCTAGAGTTTATAAACATTGGTGGCGCTGAATTTAGAAACTCCAAGGATTTATTATTAATTTTTTGAATTGTTTTCAAAAATAAAAAAAATTGGATTATCTAATAATTAAGAATTGCACAAAAATTATTACAAAATAGAAAATTGTAATCCAACTGATTAAAAATAAAAGTACATGTTATCTAGAGTCTAAAAAAATTGAGGGTGCTGCATTTGCACTCTACTATGATTTATTATAAATTTTTTGAATTCTTTCCTAAAATGAAAATAGGGGATTGTCAAAAAATTAAAAATTGAAAAAAAATTTAAAATATGGAAATTCGCAATCCAAATCATTAAAATTAAAAGTGAGTATTGTCTGGAGTATAAAACAATTGGCGACGCTGAATTCGGAAACTATTATGATTTATTATTAATTTTTTGAATTCTTTACTAAAATGAAAAAAAGGGATTGTCAAAGAATTAAAAATTCTAGAAAAATTTTAAAAATATAGAAAATCGCAATTTAAATGACAAGAATAAAAAGTAAGTATTCTCTGGAGTATAAACAAATTAGTGCAGCGCCTAATTTAGACTCTCGTATGATTTATTATTAATTTTTTGAATTCTTTCCTAAAATAAAAAAAAGGGATTGTTAAACAATTAAAAATTACAAAAATAATTATTAAAAAATAAATAATTGCAATCCAAATGATTAAAATAAAAAGTAATTATTGTCTGGAGTCTAAAAAAAATGCCAGTGTAGAATTCAAACCCTCATATGATTTATTATTAATTGTTGAAATTATTTCCTAAAATAGAAAAAAGGGATTGCCAAGCAATTGAAAATTGTGAAAAAATTATTAAAAATAGGAAAAATTGCAATCCAAATGATTAAAATAAAAAATAATTTTCTTCTGAAGACTACAAAAAATTGGCGGCGCTGAATTTGGACTCTACTATGATTTATTATTAATTTTTTGAATTTTTTTCTAAGATGAAAAAATTGTGTACAATAATTAAAAATTAAAAAACGATTATTAAAAAATAAAAAATTACAATCCAACTGACTAAAATTAAAAGTAATAATTCTCTGGGGTATAAAAAAATTGACGGCAATAAATTCGGACACTCCTATGATTTATTATTAATGTTTTGATTTTTTTTCTAAAATGGAAAAAAAGGATTGCCAAATAATTAAAAATTACAGAAAATTATTACAATAATGAAAAGTTCAATCCAACTCCGTAAAATAAAATGTATATGTTGTCTGGAGTCTAAACAAATTGGCGACACTGAATTCAGACTCATGATTTATTATAAATTTTTTGAATTCTTTCCTCAAATAGAAAAAAGGGATTGTCAAAGAATTAAAAATTGTAGAACAATTATTAAATAATTGAAAATTGCAATCCAAATGATTAAAATAAAAAGTAAGTATTCTCTGGAGACTAAAAAAATTGGTGGCGTTGAATTTGGACTCTCATATGATTTATTATTAATTTTTTTAGTTCTTTTCTAAAATGAAAAAAATAGATTGTTAAATAATTAAAATTGCAAAAAGTAAAAAATTGCAATCCAATTGAGTAAAATTAAAAAATCTAATTGTATGGGGTATAAAAATATTGGCGGTGCTATGATTTGTTATTAATTTTTTCTTTTTTTGAAGAATGGAAAAAAGGGATTGTCAAATAATTAAAAATTGCAAAAAAATTACTAAAACAATGAAAATTGCGATCCAACTAAGTGAAATAAAAAGTACATGTTGTCTGGAGTCTAAAAAAATTAGCGGAGCTGAATTTTGACTCTCTTATGATTTATTATAAATTTTTTGAATTCTTTCCTCAAATGAAAAAAAGGATTGTTAAAGAATTAAAAATTGCAGTAAATTTATTAAAGAATAGTAAATTGCGATCCAACTGATTAAAATAAATAGTATGTATTGTTCGAAGTCTAAAAAATTAGCGGCGCTGAATTC
This sequence comes from Ilex paraguariensis, assembly GCA_963454935.2. Lineage (NCBI taxonomy): Eukaryota > Viridiplantae > Streptophyta > Magnoliopsida > Aquifoliales > Aquifoliaceae > Ilex > Ilex paraguariensis. The sequence goes on along the minus strand of CAUOFW020000963.1, from coordinate 42,052 downwards.
GTACTCTCATATTATTTATTATTATTTTTAAAATTTTTTCTCAAATGAAAAAAGAGGGATTATCAAAGAATTAAAAATTACACCAAAATAATTAAAAAAATAGAAAATTGCAACCCAACTACCTAAAATCAAAAGCACGTGTTGTCTGTCATCAAACAAAATGGGGAACGCATAATTCGCACTCTATTATGATTTATTATTAATTTTTTAAATTCTTTCCAGCTGGGATTGTCAAAAAATTAAAAATTAGAAAACAATTATTAAAATATTGAAAATCATAATCCAAATGATTAAAATAAAAAGTAAGTATTCTCTGGAGTTTAAAAACATTGGTGGCTTTGAATTCAGAAACTCCAACGATTTATTTTTAATTTTTTGAATTCTTTTGTAAAATGGAAAAAAATGGATTATCTAAAAATTAAGAATTGCACAAAAATTATTACATAATGGAAAATTGCAATCTAACTGATTGAAAAAAAAAGTACGTGTTATCTAGAGTCCAAAAAAATTGGTGGTGTTGAATTTGCACTCCACTATGATTTATTATAAATTTTTTGAATTCTTTCTTAAAATAAAAATAAGGGATTGTCAAAAAATTAAAAATTAAAGAAATAATTTTAAAATATGGGAATTCGCAATCCAAATCATTAAAATTAAAAGTGAGTATTGTCTGGAGTATAAGAAAATTGGTGATGTTGAATTCGGAAACTATTATGATTTATTATTAATTTTTAGAATGCTTTACTAAAATGAGAAAAAGGGGATTATCAAAGAATTAAAAATTCTAGAAAAATTATTAAAATATATAAAATTGCAATTCAAATGACTAAAATAAAAAGTAAGTATTCTCTGGAGTCTAAAAAAATTGGCAACACCTAATTCAGACTCTCATATGATTTTTTATTAATTTTTTGAATTGTTTCCTAAAATGGAAAGAATCATTTGTCAAACAATTAAAAATTAAAAAAACAATTATTCAAAAATAAACAATTGCAATCCAAATGATTAAAATAAAAAAAAATTATTGTTTGGAGTCTAAAAAAAATGCCGCGCAGAATACGAACCCTACTATGATTTATTATTAATTGTTGAAATTATTTCCTAAAATGGAAAAATGGGATTGTCAAGCAATTAAAAGTTGCAGACAAATTATTAAAAATAGAAAAATTGCAATCCAAATCTTTAAAATAAACAGTAAGTATCGTCTACAGACTAAAAAAATTGGTGGCGCCTAATTTGAACTCTACTATAATTTATTATTAATTTTTTGACTTTATTTCTAAAATGAAAAAATAGCGTGTCAAATAATTGAAAATTATGAAAAAAAATATTAAAAAATATAAAATTGCAATCCAACTGATTAAAATTAAAAGTACTAATTGTTTGGGTTGTAAAATAATTGGCAGCACTAAATTCGGACACTCTGATTTAATATTAATGTTTTGATGTTTTTTTGCTAAAATGGAAAATTTGGATTGTCAAATAAATAAAAATTGCATGAAAATTATTAAAAAATTGAAAATTGCAATCCAACTAAGTAAAATAAAAAGTACATGCTGTATGGATTCTTAAAAATTTGGCAGCGCTGAATTCGAACACTCATATGATTTATTATTAATTGTTGGAATTCTTTTCTGAAATGGAAAAAAGGGATTGTCAAGCAATTAAAAGTTGCAGAAAAATTATTAAAAATAGAAAAATCACAATCCAAATGATTAAAATAAAAATTAAGGATTGTATAGAGACTGAAAAAATTTGCGGTGCAAAATTCGGGCACTCCCACGGTCTATTTTTAATTTTTTGATTTTTTTTAAATAGAAAAAAGAGATTGTCAAACAATTAAAAACTACAAAAAAATTATTAAAACAATGAAAATTTCAATCCAACTAAGTAAAATAAAACGTACATGTTGTCAGGAGTCTAAAACAATTGATGGCACTGAATTCAGACTCTCTTATGATTTATTTTTAATTTTTTCAATTCTTTCCTCAAATAAAAGAAAAGGATTGTCAAAGAATTAAAAATTACAGAAAAATTATTAAAGAATAGAAAATTGCAATCCAAATGATTAAATAAAAAGGAAGTATTGTCTGGTGACTAAAAATATTGGCGGTGCTGAATTTGGACTCTCCTGTGATTTATTATTAATTTTTTGAATTATTTTCTAAAATAAAAAAATTGAATGTTAAATAATTAAAAATTAGAAAAAATAAAAAATTACAATCCAACTGATTAAAATTGAAAGATCTAATTGTGTGGGGTATACAAAAATTGGTGGCGCTAAATTCAGACACTCCTATGATTTATTATTAATTTATTATTTTTTTTTTCATAAAATGGATAAAAGGGATTGTCAAATAATTAAAAATTGCAGAAAAATTATTAAAACAATGAGAATTGCGATCCAACTAAGTAAAATAAAAAGTACATGTTGTCTGGAGTCTAAAAAAATTGGCGGCGTTGAATTCTGACTCTATTATGATTTATTATAAATTTTTTTAATTCTTTCTTCAAATGGAAAAAAAAGCATTGTCAAAGAATTAAAAGTTGTTGTAAAATTATTAAAAAATAGTAAATTGCAATCCAATTGATTAAAATAAATAGTATGTGTTGTTTGGAGTCTAAAAAATTGGCAGCGCTGAATTCGTACTCTCCTATAATTTATTATTGATTTTTTGAATTTTTTATCAAATGGAAAAAATAGGATTACCAAAGAATTAAAATGTTACACCAAAATAATTAGAAAATAGAAAATTGCAGCCCAACTGATTAAAATCAAAAGCACGTCTTGTCTGCCATCAAAATAAATTGGGAGTGCATAATTCGCACTCTATTATGATTTATTATTAATTTTTTAAATTCTTTCTAGTTGGGATTGTCAAAAAATTAAAAATTCTAGAAAATTATTAAAATATAAAAATCGCAATCCAAATGATTAAAATAAAAAGTAAGTATTTTGTGGAGTTTAAAAACATTGGTGGCGCTGAATTCAGAAACTCCAACAATATATTATTAATTTTTTGAATTCTTTTATAAAATGGAAAATATTGGATTATCTAATAATTAAGAATTGCACAAAAATTATTACAAAATAGAAAATTGCAATCCAATCGATTAAAAAAAAAGTAAGTACTCTCTACAATCTAAAATAATTGATTGTCAGAAAATTAAAATATGAAGAAAAAATTTTAAAATATGGAAATTTGGAATCCAAATCATTAAAGTTAAAAGTGAGTATTGTCTGGAGTATGAAAAAATTGGCGACACTGAATTCGGAAACTATTATGATTTATTATTAATTTTTTGAATTCTTTGCTAAAATGAAAAAAGGGGATTGTCAAAGAATTAAAAATTCAAAAAAATTTATTAAAATATAGAAAATCGCAATTCAAATGACTAAAATAAAGAGTAAGTACTCTCTGTAGTCTAAAATAATTGGTAGCGGCTAATTCAGACTCTTGTATGATTTATTATTATTTTTTTGAATTCTTTCCTAAAATGAAAAAAAGGGATTGTGAAACAATTAAAAATTACAAGAGAAATTATTAAAAAAAAACCGATTGCAATCCAAATGATTAAAAGAAAAAGTAATTATTGTCTGGAGTCTAAAAAAAAATGCCAGCACAGAATTCGAACACTCCTATGATTTATTATTAATTGTTGGAATTATTTTCTAAAATAGAAAAAAGGGATTGTCAAGCAAATTAAAAATAGCAAAAAATTATTAAAAATAGGAAATTGCAATCCAAGTGATTAAAGGAAAAATTAAGTATCGTCTATTGACTAAAAAAATTGGCGGCGCCAAATTTGGACTCTTCTATGATTTATTATTAATTTTTTTCTAAAATAAAAAAAATAGCTTGTCAAATAATTAAAAATTACAAAAAATTATTAAAAAATAGAAAATTGCAATCCAACTGATTAAAATTAAAAGTACTAATTGTCTAGGGTACAAAAAAATTGGTGGTACTAAATTTGGACGGTCCTATGATTTATTATTAATGTTTTGATTTTTTTCCTAAAATGAAAAAAGGGGATTGTCAAATAATTAAAAATTGTACAAAAATTATTAAAAAAATTAAAAATTACAATCCAACTAAGTAAAATAAAAAGTACATGCTGTCTGAAATCTAAAAAAATTGGCAGCATTGAATTCGAACACTTATATCATTTATTATTAATTGTTGGAATTTTTTCCTAAAATAGAAAAAAGGGATTGTCAAGTAATTAAAAATTACAGAAAAATTATTAAAAATAGAAGAATCACAACCCAAATGATTAAAATAAAAAGTAAGTATTTTCTGAAGACTAAAAAAATTGGTGACGCAAAATTTGGGCACCCCTACGATTTATTAATAATTTATTGTTTTTTTTTTCCGAAATTGAAAAAAAGGGATTACCAAACAATTAGAAATTGCAAAAAATTATTAAAACAATGAAAGTTTCAATCCAACTAAGTAAAATAAAAAGTACATGTTGTCTGAAGTCTAAAACAATGGCGGTGCTGAATTTAAACTCACTTATGATTTATTATAAATTTTTTGAATTCCTTCCTCAAATAGAAAAAAATGATTGTCAAACAATTGAAAATTACAGAAAAGTTATTAAAGAATAGAAAATTGCAAACCAAATGATTAAAATAAAAAGTAAGTATTGTCTGGAGACTAAAAGAATTGGCGGCGCTAAATTTGGAGCCTCCTATGATTTATTACTAATTTTTTGAATTCTTTTTTAAAATAAAAAAATTAATTGTTAAATAATTAAAAATTACAAAAAAAAAAAAAATTGTAATCCAACTGATTAAAAAAAAAAGAACTAATTTTTATGGGGAATAAAAAAATTGGCGGCACTAAATTCAGACACTCCTATGATTTATTATTAATTTTTTATTTTTTTCTCAAAAAATGGAAAAAAAAAGGATTGTCAAATAATTAAAAATTGCAGAAAAATTATGAATACAATGAAAATTGCAATCCAACTAAGTAAAATAAAAAGTACATGTTGTCTGGAGTGTTAAAAAATTGGGGGCGCTGAATTCCGACTATCTTATGATTTATTATAAATTTTTTGAATTCTTTCCTCTAATGGAAAAAAAGGATTGTCAAAGAATTAAAAATTACAGTAAAATAATTATAAAAAAATAAATTGCAATCCAACTGATTAAAATAAATAGTATGTTTTGTTCGGAGTCTAAAAAATTGGCGGCACTGAATTCGTAATCTCCTATTTTTTATTATTAATTTTTTGAATTTGTTCTCAAATGGAAAAAAATGGGATTATCAAAGAATTAAAAATTACACCAAAATAATTAAAAAATAGAAAATTACAACCCAACTGATTAAATCAAAAGCACGTGTTGTCTGCTGTTAAGAAAAAATTGGCAACGCATAATTTGCACTCTATTATGATTGATTATTAATTTTTAAAATTTTTCCCATATGGGATTGTCAAAAAATTTAAAATTGCAGAAAAAATATTAAAATATAGAAAATTACAATCCAAATGATTAGAATAAAAAGTAAGTATTCTCTGGAGTTTAAAAACATTGGTGGCGTTGAATTCAGAAACTCCAATGATTTATTATTAATTTTTTAAATTATTTTCTAAAATGGAAAAAATTGGATTATCTAAGAATTTCACAAAAATTATTACAAAATAGAAAATTGCAATCCAATTGATTAAGAAAAAAAGTACGTGTTATCTAGACTCTAAAAAAATTTGTGGCTCTGAATTTGCACTCTCCTATGATTTATTATTAATTGTTGGAATTATTTTCTAAAATGAAAAAAAAGGATTGTCAAGCAATTAAAAATTGAAGAAAAAATTTTAAAATATGGAAATTTGCAATCCAAATCATTAAAATTAAAAGTGAGAATCGCCTGCAGACTAAAAAAATTGGCAATGCCGAATTTGGACTATACTATGATTTATTCTTAATTTTTTAAATTTTTTTCTAAAATGAAAATATAGCATGTCAAATAATTAAAAATTACAAAACAAATTATTACAAAATAGAAAATTGCAATCCAACTGATTAAAATTAAAAGAATTAATTGTTTGGGGTATAAAAAAATTGACGGCACTAAATTCGGCCACTCTTATGATTTATTATTAATGTCTTGATTCTTTTTCCTAAAATGGAAAAAAGGGATTGTCAAATAATTAAAAATTACACAAAAATTATTAAAAATTTGAAAACTGCAATCCAACTAAGTAAAATAAAAAGTACATGCTTTCTGGAGTCTAAAACAATTAGCAGCGCTAAATTCAAACACTCATATGATTTATTATTACTTGTTGGAATTCTGTCCTGAAATGGAAAAATGGGATTGTCAAGCAATTAAAAATTATAAAACAAATTATTAAAAATAGATAAATCGCAATCCAAATGATTAAAATAAAAAGTAATTATTTTCTGGAGACTAAAAAAATTGGTGGCGCAAAATTCGGGCACTCCTACTATTTATTATTAATTTTTTTATTATCTTTCTAAAATAGAAAAAAAAGGATTGCCAAACAATTAAAAATTGCAGAAAAATTATTAAAACAATAAAAATTTCAATCCAACTAAGTAACATAAAAAGTACATGTTGTCTGGAGTTTAAAACAATTTGCGGCGCTGAATTCTGACTCTCTTATGATTTATTATAAATTTTTTAAATTCTTTCCTCAAATGGAAAAAAGGATTGTCAAAGAATTAAAAATTTGCAGAAAAATTATTTAAAAAATAGTAAATTGCAATCCAACTGATTAAAATAAATAGTATGTATTGTTCGGAGTCTAAAAAATTGGCGGTGCTGAATTCGTACTCTCCTATTATTTATTTTTAATTTTTTGAATTTTTTCTCAAATGAAAAAAAATGGGATTATCAAAGAATTAAAAATTATCCCAAAATAATTAAAAAATAGAAAATTACAACCCAACAGATTAAAATAAAAAGTATGTACTGTCTGGAGAATAAAAAAATTGGCGGCGCAGAATTTGGACACTCCTATGATTTATTATGAATTTTTTGAATTCTTTTCTAAAATAAAAAAAATAGATTGTTAAATAATTAAAAATTCCAAAAAATAAAAAATTGTAATCCAACTGATTAAAATTAAAACAACTAATTGTAAGGGTATAAAAAAAATTGGCGGCGCTAGATTCAGACGTTCCTATGATTTATTATTAAATTTTTGTTTTTTTTCCAAAATTGGAAAAAAAGGGATTGCCAAATAATTAAAAAATACGTAAACAATTATTAAAACAATGAAAATTGCAATCCAATTAAGTAAAATAAAAAATACATGTTGTCTGGAGTCTAAAACAATTGTCGGCACAACATTCCGACTCTCTTATGATTTATTATAAATTTTTTGAATTCTTTCCTCAAATGGAAAAAATGATTGTTAAAGAATTAAAAATTGCAGTAAAATTATTAAAAAATAGTAAATTGCAATCCAACTGATTAAAATAAATATTATGTATTGTTCAGAGTCTAAAAAATTGGCGGCGCTGAATTCGTACTCTCCTATTATTTATTATTAATTTTTTTAATTTTTTCTCAAATGAAAAAAAGGGATTACCAAAGAATTAAAAATTACACCAAAATTATTTAAAAAAATAGAAAATTGCAACCCAACTGATTAAAATCAAAAGCATGTGTTGTCTACCGTCAAAACAAATTGGGAGCGCATAATTCACACTCTATTATGATTTATTATTAATTTTTTAAATTCTTTCCAGATGAGATTGTCAAAAAATTAAAAATTACAGAAAAATTATTAAAATATAGAAAATCGCAATCCAAATGATTAAAATAAAAATTTAGTATTCTCTGGAGTTTGAAAACATTGTTGGCACTGAATTCAGAAACTCCAAGATTTATTTTTAATTTTTTGAATTCTTTTCTAAAATGGAAAATTTTGGATTATCTAATAATTAAGAATTGCACAAAAATTATTAAAAAATAGAAAATTGCAATCCAAGTGATTGAAAAAAAAAGTACGTGTTATCTAGAGTCCAAAAAAATTGGTGGCGTTGAATTTGCACTCTACTATGATTTATTATAAAATTTTTGAATTCTTTCTTAAAATGAAAATATTGGATTGTCAAAAATTAAAAATTGAAGAAAAAATTTTAAAATATGGAAATTCACAATCCAAATCATTAAAATTAAAAGTGAGTATTGTCTGGAGTATGAAAAAATTGGCGACACTGAATTCGGAAACTATTATGATTTATTATTAATTTTTTGAATTCTTTACTGAAATGAAAAAAAAGGGATTGTCAAAGAATTAAAAATTTGAGAAAAATTATTAAAATATAGAAAATCGCAATTCAAATGACTAAAATAAAAAGTAAGTACTCTCTAGGGCCTAAAAAAATTGGCAGCGCCTAATTCAGACTCTCGTATGATTTATTATTAATTTTTTGAATTCTTTCCTAAAATGAAAAAAAGAGATTGCCAAAGAATTAAAAATTACAACAAAAATTATTAAAAAAATAAACAATTGCATTCCAAATGATTAAAATAAAAAGTAATCTTTGTTTGGAGTCTAAAAAAAATGCCAGCGTAGAATTCGAACCCTCCTATGCCAAACAATTAAAAATTGCAGAAAAATTATTAAAACAATGAAAATTTCAATCCAACTAAGTAAAAAAAAAATTACATGTTGTCTGGAGTCTAAAACAATTGGCGGCGCTGAATTCAGACTCTGTTATGATTTATTATAAATTTTTTGAATGCTTTCCTCACATAGAAAAAAGGATTGTCAAAAAATTAAAAATTGCAAAAAATTATTAAAATATAGAAAATCGAAATCCAAATGATTAAAATAAAAATTAAGTATTGTCTAGAGACTAAAAGAATTGGCGGCGCTGAATTTGGACTCTCCTATGATTTATTATTAATTTTTTGAATTCTTTTCTAAAATGGAAAAAAATTGGATTATCTAACAATTAAGAATTGCACAAAAATTATTACAAAATAGAAAATTGTAATCCAACTGATTCAAAAAAAAGTTCGTGTTATCTAGAGTCTAAAAAAATTGGTGGAGCTGAATTTGCACTCTACTTTGATTTATTATAAGTATTTCGAATTCTTTCCTAAAATGAAAATAAGGGGTTGTCAAAAAATTAAAAATTGAAGAAAAAATTTTGAAGTATGGAAATTCACAATGCAAATCATTAAAATTAAAAGTGTGTATTGTCTGGAGTATGAAAAAATTGGCGATGCTGAATTCAGAAACTATTATGGTTTATTATTAATTTTTTGAATTCTTTACTAAAATGAAAAAAAGGGGATTGTCAAAGAATTAAAACTTCGAGAAAAATTATTAATATATAGAAAATCGCAATTCCAATGACTAAAATAAAAAGTAAGTACTCTCTGGAGTCTAAAACAATTGGCAGCGGCTAATTCAGACTCTCATATGATTTATTATTAATTTTTTGAATTCTTTCCTAAAATGAAAAAATGGGATTGTCAAACAATTAAAAATTTTAAAAAAATTATTAAAAAATAAACAATTGCAATCCAAATGATTAAAATAAAAAGTAATTTTTGTCTAGAGTCTAAAAAAAATGCCAGCGCAGAATTTGAACTCTCCTATGATTTATTATTAATTGTTGAAATTATTTCCTAAAATGGAAAAAAGGGATTGTCAAGGAATTAAAAATTGCAAAAAAATTAATAAAAATAGGACAATTGCAATCCAAATGATTAAAATAAAAAGCAAATATCGCCTACAGACTAAAAAAATTGGCAGCGCCAAATTTGGACTCTATTATGATTTATTATTAATTTTTTTGAATTTTTTTCTAAAATGAAAATATAGTGTGTCAAATAATTAAAAATTACAAAAAAAATTATTACAAAATAGAAAATTGCAATCCAACTAATTAAAATTAAATTACTAATTGTCTGGGGTATAAAAAAATTGGCGGCACTAAATTCGGACTCTCCTATGATTTATTATTAATGTCTTGATTTTTTTTTCCTAAAATGGAAAAAAGGGATTGTCAAATAATTAAAAATTACAGAAAAATTATTAAAAAAATTGAAAAGTGCAATCCAACTAAGTAAAATAACAAGTACATGTTGTCTGGAGTCTAAAAAAATTGGAAGTGCTAATTCGAACACTCATATGATTTATTATTAATTGTTGGAATTTTTTCCTAAAATGAAAAAAAGGATTGTCAAGCAATTAAAAATTGCATAAAAATTATTAAAAATAGAAAAATCACAATCCAAATGATTAAAATAAAAAGTAAGTATTGTCTGGAGACTAAAAAAATTGGTGGCGCAAAATTCGGGCACTCCTACGATTTATTATTAAATATTTTAATTTTTTTTCTAAAATAGAAAAAAGGGATTGCCAAACAATTAAAAATTGCAGAAAAATTATTAAAACAATGAAAATTTCAATTCAACTAAGTAAAATAAAAATTACATGTTGTTTGGAGTCGAAAACAATTGGCGGTGCTGAATTCAGAATCTCTTATGATTTATTCTAAATTTTTTGAATTCTTTCCTCACATAGAAAAAAGGGATTGTCAAAGAATTAAAAAATACAGAAAAATTATTAAAGAATAGAAAATTGCAATCCAAATAATTAAAATAAAAAGTATGTATTGTTTGGAGACTACAAAAATTGGCGGCGCTGAATTTTGACTCTCCTATGATTTATTATTAATTTTTTGAATTCTTTTCTAAAATGAAAAAAATAGATTGTTAAATAATTAAAAATTACAAAAAAAAAAAAATTTGCAATCCAACTGATTAAAATTAAAAGAACTAATTGTATGGGGTATAAAAAAAATTGGCAGCGCTAAATTCAAACGCTCCTATGATTTATTATTAAATTTTTGTTTTTTTTTCAAAAATGAAAAAAAAGGATTGTCAAATAATTAAAAATTTCAGAACAATTATTAAAACAATGAAAATTGCAATCCAACTAAGTAAAATAAAAAGTACATGTTGTCTGGAGTCTAAAAAAATTGGCGGTGTTGAATTCTGACTCTCTTATGATTTATTATAAATTTTTTGAATTCTTTCCTCAAATGAAAAAAAGGATTGTTAAAGAATTCAAAATTGCAGTAAAATTGTTAAAAAATAGTAAATTGCAATCCAACTAATTAAAATAAATAGTATGTATTGTTTGGAGTCTAAAAAATTGGTGGCGCTGAATTTGTACTCTACTATTATTTATTATTAATTTTTTGAATTTTCTCTCAAATGAAAAAAATGGGATTATCAAATAATTAAAAATTACACCAAAATAATTTAAAAAAATAAAAAATTGCAACACAACTGATTAAAATCAAAGTTCGTGTTGTTTACCGTCAAAAAAAATTGGGAACGCATAATTCGCACTCTATTATAATTTATTATTAATTTTTTAAATTCTTTACAGATGTGATTGTCAAAAAATTAAAAATTACAAAAAATTATTAAAATATAGAAAATCGTGATCCAAATGATTAAAATAAAAAGTAAGTATTCTCTGGAGTTTAAAAACATTGGTGGCGCTGAATTCAGAAACTCCAACGATTTATTATTAACTTTTTGAATTCTTCACTAAAATGGAAAAAATTGGATTATCTAACAATTAAGAATTGCACAAAAATTATTACAAAATAGAAAATTGCAATCCAATTGATTAAAAAAAAGTACGTGTTATCTAGAGTCTAAAAAAATTGATGGTGCTAAATTTGCACTCTACTATGATTTATTATAAATTTTTCGAATTCTTTCCTAAAATGGAAAAAAGGGATTGCCAAATAATTAAAAATTAAAGAAAAAATTTTAAAATATGGAAATTCGCAATACAAATCATTAAAATTAAAAGTGAGTATTGTTGGAGTATAAAAAAATTGGCGACATTGAATTCGAAAACTATTATGGTTTATTATAAATTTTTTGAATTCTTTACTAAAATGAAAAAAAGGGATTGTCAAACAACTAAAAATTACAAAAAAAATTATTAAAAAATAAAAAATTGCAATCCAAATGATTAAAATAAAAAGTAATTATTGTCTGGAGTCTAAAAAAAATGCCAGCGCAGAATTCGAACCCTCCTATGATTTATTATTAATTGTTGAAATTATTTCCTAAAATGGAAAAAAGTGATTGCCAAGAAATTAAAAATTGCAGAAAAATTATTAAAAATAGGAAAATTGCAATCCAAGTGCTTAAAATAAAAAGTAAGTATCGTCCGCAGACTAAAAAAATTGGCGGCGTTGAATTTGGACTCTACTATGATTTATTATTAATTTTTTGAATTTTTTTCTAAAATAAAAAAATAGCGTGTCAAATAATTAAAAATTACAAAAAAAATTATTAAAAAATAGAAAATTGCAATCCAACTGATTAAAATAAATAGTGCACGGGATAATTCCTGCAATAGTTTGAGATAACGACTTCGAACCTGATGAACTTGAAACAGTCACAAGGTCAGAAAAAGGGGGTCAGGTGAACACCCAGCTTATCCCCTCCGAAACTTAAGTTAGTCTCAAGATTCAGGGTTCAAGCTCAATGAATAATATTTTTCTGGTTCCATTTTGCATACCTTTGCTCACTTTTCTGAGGAGTATTTATACGCATCTGGACATTTAATATCTGACAAGCCATTCCTTGCGCAATGAGTGTTCTCCACTCAAGTCTTCTCCTACTTAATGCTAGGATGATGGGACGAGTGTTCAGCTCCATGTCGGGCATTTATGCTATTTCTCGAGTATCCACATCCCTTAGATCAGCATCTGACAGCCGCAACTGAGCCTTGAATATTTGGGAGAACAGTTCCTCGGAGAGAGCCGATCGTATATACTGGGTTTACTAGCCATCATGATGGCAGGCCTAGACTCTCAGAATACAGGTGCTCATTAATAGCCTTGTCACCATCACTTATTCCGCCATAAATGAGAGGTCACATCGTATTAAATGAGGTGCCAGCTGTCGTACTCGGCTCCTCTGAGACACCATGTCTCGGCTTACCTCCTCGGCGCCTTTTGGATATCAAAACGGCTCCATCTTTCCACGTGTCAGTCTGGGGGCTGTAGAGCTACCTAGAGTCCCGCCAACTGCCCCCAACCTCCATTCTTTTTGTGGCGTGGGACAAGTGACATCAAGAGATTGGAGGCTCAATAAACACGCCTCATTAATACTGACGGTTACTTACACGTCTGATGCCGCCCTTTTCAAATTCCCTAATGATGGCTCAACTTCTTGATTTTTGCTCTTTGCAAAACAGTATAAATAGGGGGTACTTATGCCTTCTCAGAACTTTTGCATCCTCAGATTCCCTTCAGTAATCAGCCCCCAAGCACTCCTCTGTTCTTCTCCGAGTTCCCTCTTCGAAGACCGTCTTCCTGTAAGTAATCCTTCTTAAGCTTTTTTCTCATTTCTTCTACATTTCTCCCTTTCAAAACCCACCAATGGCAAGAACCAGTAGAACCAATGGGTAGGCACTTGTTAGGGCTAGGGCTAACCCCAAGTTGAGGAGAACCCAAGTGACTAAAGATATCATCCACGCCTTTCGGGTCAAATACAACATCCCTGAGCCTGTATTCACTTTCCCTTTCAACCCCAATCGTCATAAAAGGGACATGGGTAGTGTAGACCACATGCCTTTCTGGACCAAGGCCATCATGGAGGGGGATTAACCTCCCTCTCCACCCCCTATTGCTAAAAATGATGATGGAACTAAAAATTTTCCCCCTCCAATGTAGGGTCAATTTTTTTAGGATTATGATGGGCATAATCGCCTTGAATGCTCGGCTAGGGACAGACTTAGGGGTAAACAAGATTATGTTATGCTATGACCTGAGGTTAGTTTTCAGGGGGAGATATTACCTCCAAGCTTGGGATACCTCAATATATTTGCTAACCCACATGCCCGACTCGGACAAGGGGTATGTAGATGATTTAATCATGCTCGGTGGCAATTGGGAGAAGGGACAGGGGCTCGAGTATGTCGGATTGTACTGCCCAAAGTGTCGAAAGATGAAGGTGTTTTTTCCTTTTCTAGACTTGTACTGATCTCGCTATCACTGGTACTGACCTCGGCTATTTGTTTTTGCAGAAGGATATCGCCGGTACACTGCTCAACCCTTGAGGTCTCAAGTCATATTTGCCGACCTCCTAAGAGTTTGGTCCTGTGACCCTGTGAGCGAGCGACGCATACCCTATTTGGCTACATGCTGACTTACAACAGATTCTCCTAGATCCCCCCTCTATTCAACCCTTCTCTTGGGAAGACCACTCTTCGTCGGAAGAGGGAGAATCCAGGGAAGATTGCGAAGTAGAGTTAGAGCACCCTCCTCCCGAGCCCCCCACATCTAAAGAAATGTTCAACCCACTGCCAATCACTGCTGCCACCATGTTGGCCGCTGCAGCGGCAAGGAGAGCCAGGCTCGCTAGGTTGGTTGGGCCCTCCAACACGACTCTAATCATTTCGCCGTCGAACTCTCCCTAGAGGCAACCACCTTCATCGCCGCCGCGTCCTCAGCCATCTAGGGACCTGATCGTGCCGCCGAGGCAAAGGCCCTTATCTCACCAAGTCCCTCCTTTTGGAGATCGACAAAGGGATCGGCGTGCCTGGGAATCCAAGGAGTCTAAAGAGCACCGAGTAAAGCGTCGACAAGACACCCCGGGCCCGGCCATATCCATCGAGTGGGCATCCCGGGCTGAGACTAGAAGGGGCCGTCCTATCTTGGAGGCCAACTCCATCCTTCAGTCTCCTGATGTGGCCCTTGTCGTTGCTGGGACTTTCCAGTTTGAAGCCGACATGGCCGTGTATAAAGGCTATACAGATAATCGATTTCTGATGAGCGCCATCCAGAGCAACTTGGTGGTAAGTGCGACACTTTCCTGAGTGTTCCTTGTTGCATACTTGGCCATTTTTTATAGTCCTTTCTCTTTTCAGCCTAGCCAACAGGTGGAGGCCATCATCGAGCATTTCTGGGAATACAAGCAGGCAGCGAGGGACGCTGAGCGAGCAACGGCTGCTAAAGATGAGCACATCCTCAAGGTAGAGAGGACCCTCGACGACCAGAATCAGCATATCGCCGAGCTCATCCATCAATGAGATGCCCTTGATGCCGAGCTGGAAAAGGTGAAAACATGTGAGGTTGCGGTGATCAAGAAGGTTGAAGAATATGAGTTGCGAGTCTTTTCTGCCGAGGTCAAGCTGCAAGAGTCCCAAATCTGTCATTAATGAACTTATTGCCAAGGTGGACTCCCTGACAGTAGAGAAGTCGGGGGAGCAGGAAAGGTTGCAATCAGAATACCAAAGGGTGTGGTTGGCCACCTAGAACTAAATGGTTCCCGCCTTTGAGGAAGGCAAGAAAAAGGCCTTCAAAGAAGGTTGGGATGCCGCTCTTTGTGCCTGCCACGTTGAGGCCAACTTGGACTTGTTTGCCATGCACAGCCTCCGAAGGGAGGTCGATGACGACGTTCTGGAGGAACAAGTCCAAGTCGACCCAGGTGAACAAGTTCAAGCAGAAGGGGTGGCCGGGGTCGAGGGTGAGAACGGACCCATTACCCTTAGCGACGGTTCTGATCAGCCTTCTCCTGCCCTTCCGACTTTTCCATCCGTCGAACAAGCATATGACCTTCCTCCTCCTCCGTCCCTAATCATTACTGGAGTGCACGATACTGAACTTGACAAGATATTGGGGGTTGGAGAAGAGCTATAAAGGCCGCGTGGTGGCCTCGGTGGGGGAGAAGTTGGGGAGGAAGGAGTCGAGGGCTCTTAGTAGCCAAGGGATTTGTGTAACTTCTATGTCCAGTGCTTTTGACTTATGTTTTGTAACTTTTCTTTGTACGCTCGGGAACGCAAAGCCCCTTTTTGAATGTAATGAAACCTCTCTTTTCTGTATATGTTCTTCTTTCTTCCCTTATTTGGCTGCTAAAAGATCATGCCACTTTGCTCGTTAAATTCATAAGGAAAGAGAAATTCTAGTAAGTGAAATCTGAGCAAACTCGTGTTGAACTTGCTTCTAGGTCTTAGGACCCCTCGGGACTGAGTATATAACATTCAAGAACTTACTCCTCTTGGGGCCGTACCCTCGACGACCGAGTGCTTGGCTTGTTAATAATTCGAAGGCATTGCTCCATAGGTGGAGTCTTACACCCCTCGGGGTCATACCCCTAACGACTAAGCGCTTGACTTGTGTTAATCATTTGAAGGCGTTGCTCCAAGGGTGGAGTCTTACACCCCCTTAGAGCTGTACCTTTAACGACCGAGCACTTGACTCGTGTTAATAATTCGAAGGTATTGCTCCATAAATGGAGTCTTACACCCCTCAGTGTCATACCCCTAACGACCGAGCGCTTGACTTGTGTTAATTCGAAGGCGTTACTCCGTAGGTGGAGTCTTACACCCTTTGGGGCCGTACCCCTAACGACCGAGCGCTTGGCTCGTGTTAATACAACTATAAGAAAAGCCTAAAATCCAATTTAGTAGTAATATTTCTTTAAATTCGATACATTCCATGGCCGAGTTACATTATTACCATTCATACTTTGCAATCTATATGCGCCTGTGCCCCCCACAGAGACCACTTTGTAAGGACCCTCCTAGTTGGGACCCAATTTTCCATCAATGGGTTCGCGAGCATTGCCCACCACTTTTCGTAGTACAAAATCTTCGACTTGGAAATTTCTCGTTCGGACCTTCTTCTGGTGGTGCTTTGATAATTGCCCTTGGTACCTTGCCAGCCTGATGGATGCCAATGCCCTCCTTTCTTCATCTAAATCGAGATATCTAGCGAGCACCTGATCATTGTTTCCTAACTCAAAGGCTTGACTCCGCATTGTTGGGAGTCCCATCTCCAATGAGATGACAGCTTCAACCCCATATGTCAAGGCATAGGGGGTTTCTCCTGTCGATGTCCTCAGCGTGGTCCTATAGGCCCATAACACATTGAATAATTCCTCTGTCCATCTCCCTTTTGCCTCCTCGAGTCTCTTCTTGATTCCTGCCAACACGGTTTTGTTGAAAACCTCTGCTTGTCCATTACTTTGGGGATAGGCTAGCGTGGAATAGTAATTACGTATTCCAAACCCCGAACATAACTCTCTAAATGGACCACTGTTGAATTGAGTCCCGTTGTCAGAGACGATAGCCCAAGGGATTCCAAACTGGGTGATAACATTCTGCCATACGAACTTCTTCGTCTCCACATCCGAATACGACTCAGGGGCTCGGCCTCGATCCATTTGGTGAAGTAATCAGTTGTCACCAACAAGAATTTCTTGACTAATGGGGCCCTTGGGAGAGCTCCGACAATGTCCATCCCCCACTGAGAGAACGACCAAGGACTTGTCAGCAAGTTTAAATCTCCTGCTGTTTGCCGCATAATAAGGGCAAACTTTTGACATTTGTCACACGTCTGAACATAACTCTTGGCATTCTTTTGCATGTACGACCACCAATATCCTTGCGTCATTGCTCAGTGTGTGAGAGACCTTCCCCCTATGTGGCTTCCACATATACCCTCATGGATTTTATATAGTAAAGGCTTTACTTTATTCTCAGGGACAAAAAAGTAAAAGTGGTCCCGAAAATGATTTCCTATATAATTGTTGATCGGCTGACATCCAGAATCTAGGAGCTTTGAGCTTAATCTTCCTAGCCTTTTTGATATCTTCAGGGAGCACTTCTTCCGTTAGGTATGCAATGATGGGATTCATCCATCCCAAAGGTGCTTGCATTAGAGTCGACAACAACTGCTCAGCCTTTGTTTCATCTATGCTCGGACTTTCCCGGTTCTCAATGCTGATGCGCTGAGTTACCTCCGAGGCCAATGCCGAAGCCAGACATGCCAATGCATCGACGTGGGTGTTGTGATCTCTAAAAATCTGGGAAATTTTCACTTTTTCTAACTTCTTCATTCTGAATTTTGCCTGCTGATGATACCCCTTCATTCTGCTATCGCGGACCTTAAAGTCCCCATTGACTTGGTTCACAACCTACTGGGAATCACAAAAGACCCGAAGGTGTCTGACCCTGATCGAGTATGCAGCGTTAAGACCTGCTAGTAGCGCCTCATACTCGACCTCATTATTGGAAGCCTTGAACATTAATCTGATTGCCCTTTCTATGACGAACCCATCTGAGTTGGCTAGTACCACACCTATTGTCACACCCCCACCCTGGATCACATAGGGTGAGCAGCGGACCGGCCACCAAGGCCTTAACCAACCATCCATGTGCATAATTAATGCAAAAAACAGCGGAAGACAAATAATAAAGTGATCTTTTTCACCGACCTAATGAATACCAGAGAAATAAACTAACATCACCGACATTATTACTAAACTCATGTAAAAAAATAATTAATCCATAAGGTTCACTACTCTAAGCAAAAACAACATTGTTTTCAAAACAATCGAATACTTGTCCCAAAACTAAAAAAAATATTTATTCTTGAAGACCTACAATAAAATAAATCTTCGATTCTTCTAATCCCTTGTCTATCCGAGGACTTACTCCTCCTCCTAATCCTCACCTGAAAAATGTTAAATATTTGGGTGAACACAAAGGCCCATGAGTAGCAACCACCTCTAATGAGGTTTGAAAATAAATCTCACATTTCATATACACACAAATAAACTTTGTTATATACATAAATACAATAAATTGTACCCAAATCCCTTCCACATAACCATGTAAACAAAATGATCTCATGATCATAATAACTTTATAAAAGAAAAGACATTTATAACTCAAAACACTCACACACACATTCAGTCTCAAATACACTTGTCAAATCATGTTTGTTACCACTAGCCTGGTAACTGGCCCCATCTCTTGTCATCACTAGCCTGATGACTGGCCCCTTCTTTTGTTATCACTAGCCTGATAACTGGTCCCTATGTGCACATCCCTATACCGACCACGCCGGTATACAATCTCGTTACCATTTAGACCTGGTAACCCAGTCCCCTTCTCATAAAACATGATTTCAACACAAACACTAAAACTGTTGTTTTAGTTTCATCGCACACAAAATTTCTCTTTCATCACCAAAACCATTTAAGCAATAATATTAAATCATCTCATAAGTTTTGCAAATTCACATGTGTAACAATTCACAATTTCAAAAATATTTAATTGCAACCCCAAACATCAACATATATCATATATATGAAAAATTCACACACACACACCTACAAGTTTAATATAAAAAATTCTCCCAAAAAAAATAATAAACTACTCACCTTGATTCCCAAAATTTAATTCAAAGCCCTCTTTCTTAACCTCAATGCAATCACCACCTAATCCAAAATAAAATATAATAATCAATCCTTATTCCTAATTTCGTTGTTTCAAGATTCTATATTTAATTTTTATACCACCTACCTATTGATATATACTTAATATATCTTGTACATATAAACATCCTTTATAATATGAGATAATAGGGTATGGAAGTATTCTGGGCTGTTTAGAAAAAGTTTCTAAAATTTTGGGGTCAAATTATAATTTTTGAAACTTTTGGGGTCAAAGTATAATTTCCTTAAAAACGAATTTTCTGTCTTCGGGGCTGCCATTAATTTTCCAGCATTCTATTCTTACAACTTACCAAGTAAAAAAGTACTTAAAATTAAGTTCAAAAGAATAAAGGGGTCAAAATAAAACTCTTTGAAATTAGAGGGAGCTTTTTATAATTTCTGGATTGGTCTTCTTCTACCTACGGTCATCCAGGTTGTTTGTTCTGCCACAACAATTCCAAACCCTTTTCTTTTCTTTTCTTTTCTTTTTCAACCTATTGATTAGTCAACTATAAGTCTAAATTCAATCTAATAAATTTCAATAATAATAAACGATTACCATGAAACTCATTCTGTATATGTGTATATATACATATTACGCAATATCTTTATCATCAACCTAATATCATTTGATTGAATAAACTATAAAACCCATAAAATAAATAATAAACTCATCTTTAAAGGACTTAATTCACTTGTTTTCTTCCTCCTTCTTTCTTTTCTCTCTCTTTCCCTCTTTCACGTTATTTTTTTCTTCTTTGTTCATAGGACAGTCTCCTCCATAAGCCTTCTCACCAAAAGACCCTACAACCTAAATATATTTTTATATATATAAGGGTTTGACCTATCCAACAATACTATCTTATTTAAACTACATGTATAAGAGTCCTAATAGGTCCATAGGTAAGACTTTTATTAGAGATATATTAGTCTCTTTTTTTAAAAAAAATTATTTTTATCCTATATATATATATATATATATATACTCCTAGGTAGCCAATGCACCAAAATAATATAATAATTTTTTTTGGGGTAATTACATTCTCCCCTCCTTAAGAGAATTTCGTCCTTGAAATTTATATACCTTGTGAGAACAAATGAGGATATTAAATTTCCAATTTTTTTTATCCACTTCACAAGTAATTTTCTCGTCTGAGTAACTCTTCTACAACACTTTAACTAATGGAATTATCTTGTTATCCAAAATTACTTGACTCCTCAACATAATTAAGAGTTTCTCTAAGCTCAATATACTACTCCCACCAATATATAAGGAGAATCAAATATACATACTTCCTGAGCATAACAACACAAAGTATGTCGTGAAAATGGAGCATCTTTACCAAATAACTTCGTCAATTAATCCACAACAACCCAAAATATATTCATGTCCAATCTATATCCTGAAAGTCATTATAGAAAATTCATAATAATATACTCCCATTTCTGTTCAAAAATTGAAAAAAAGTTGTCATAAACTCGTCGGACACTAATATTCAATCTTTATCTATCAATGTACTACTCCTTGGCCACAAATTCCGCAATCTCTTTTCTCATTCCACCCACAAATTATAAATTCTCAATATTAATATATTTTTGCAATCCTCAGATAATCATAGAATTATAGGTTATATCTATAATGTCTCTCTTCACCGTATCCTCTTTTGATACCCATAACTCATATCAAAATATAAACATAATCTCACCACAAGTTATAAACTATATCCTGCTATCATGTTACACCTCTTTTCAAATACTTTGCACATGTGTCTCTCTCTTTTTTTTAAAAAACTAACTGATACATCTACCAATAAGAGTTTAACTTACAATTGAGCTAATAATATATCTGTACCAGTAAATATCACACGTACCCCTATCAATCTCAAATCAACCAAATTACTCATTTGGGTACATTGAATACAACACAACTTTTTAATGATTTCTTACTCCGCGTATCGACTACTATAATAGCTTTGCCTACATGATAATAATAGAATAATCATAGTCCCTAATCTTTCCATCCATCTCCTTTTTCTCAAATTAAACTCCTTCTCAGTAAATAAATCTTTCAACCTTTGATAATCAAAATAAATCTTACATGTCTTTCTCCATAACTTCAAAGCAAAAACAATTACATTTAACCCAAATCATGAGTAGGGTAATTAATTCTTTATTGCAAGAATACACAGATGTAACACCAATGAATATAGTAATATATGAATCTAGAAAAAGTTGAGATACTCAATTTAGTCAATCCATCAAAACAGATATAGCATTTGTCAATCGTAATGACTTCACCAAAAATACAATGTAACTATCCCAGTTGCACATATTGTTTTCAAAACATCATTATTTCTTTCTTTTAAGGAAAGATAACTCAGCTTAATATCAATCTTACTAAATTATCTTGCGCCTCAAAACTGATTAAATAACTCATCAATACTACATAAAAGATATTTACTTCATGTTGCTGCCTTATTCAACTAGTAGTAACCTATGTACCATTTTACATTCTAATCATTTTCACAGCATGAGCACCCCACAACAAATTGCTAAGTCTAATAAATCTTCAATCTAATATATTTTCAATCGAATTTTCAATGCCTCTAGTTGAGTAAGAACCATCCGATATAGAGTAATAATTATAAGTAAAGTACCTGAAGTTACAAAAATGTAAACCTTATCTTTCTCCAATGGTGGCATAGACAACTTCTCTTAAAATACATCAGAACATTCATCCTTCTACTGTTATCTATTCAAGAGACTCTCACTCGTTTCATGTATCAATAATATTAACAATATTTCTTCATGTGTTTCTGAGCTTGCACTCAGAGTTAAAACTAGAGATTAAGTAATCCTTGTCCCCTCAAAACTAAATCCGCATAACTCTCTTTTCGAAACAACCAACTTTCGTATGTCGTATGAGTAATCAACCCATAAGTAATATCACGTCAAAACCCCAAAGATCTAAGAATACTCAATAAACTAGTAACTAATGTTCTCCAATGTGGACCCTACACCTTGAGTACACGACATCACCTTACTCAAAACCACCCATAGAAGTTGTCATGATCAAATCAAACTCAAGTGTTTTGGGTTTCACACTTAATCACACTACTAGTCTAGGAGACACAGAAGAATATATAGCCCTAAAATTCAATTAGTGTCAGTCACATTTTTTACAACACTCTTACCATCCCATTTTGCAACTATCTCTTGTTTGTACAAATACCTAATAAATTAACTAGTCTTAGTCACTACACAAATTGTTCTATTAACTATTAACATCATTCTACATCCCTCGAACTAAAACCAATTAAAGCCTACACAACTATTCAGATCCAGCCTAATCCTCTGGTAATTCATAAACCTATGCTCTGATACCACTCTTGTCACACCCCCACCCCGGATCACATAGGGTGAGCAGCGGACCGGCCACCAAGGCCTTAACCAACCATCCCTGTGCATAATTAATGCAAAATACAGCGGAAGACAAATAATAAAGTGATCATTTTCACCGACCTAATGAATATCAGAGAAATAAACTAACATCACCGACATTATTACTAAACTCATGTAAAACAATAATTAATCCATAAGGTTCACTACTCTAAGAAAAAACAACATTGTTCTCAAAACAATCGAATACTTGTCCCAAAACTAAAAAAAATATTTATTCTTGAAGACCTACAATAAAATAAATCTTCGATTTTCTAATCCC
This sequence comes from Ilex paraguariensis, assembly GCA_963454935.2. Taxonomy (NCBI): domain Eukaryota; kingdom Viridiplantae; phylum Streptophyta; class Magnoliopsida; order Aquifoliales; family Aquifoliaceae; genus Ilex; species Ilex paraguariensis. The sequence continues at coordinate 19,066 of CAUOFW020000963.1, read as the reverse complement.
TTGTCTATCCGAGGACTTACTCCTCCTCCTGATCCTCACCTGAAAAATGTTAAATATTTGGGTGAACACAAAGGCCCGTGAGTAGCAAACACCTCTAATGAGGTTTGAAAATAAATCTCACATTTCATATACACACAAATAAACTTTGTTATATACATAAATACAATAAATTGTATCCAAATCCTTTCCACATAACCATGTAAACAAAATGATCTCATGATCATAATAACTTTATAAAAGAAAAGACATTTATAGCTCAAAACACTCACACACACATTCAGTCTCAAATACACTTGTCAAATCATGTTTGTTACCACTAGCCTGGTAACTGCCCCATCTCTTGTCATCACTAGCCTGATGACTGGCCCCTTCTTTTGTTATCACTAGCCTGATAATTGGTCCCTATGTGCACATCCCTATACCGACTACACCGGTATACAATCTCGTTACCATTTAGACCTGGTAACCCAGTCTCCTTCTCATAAAACATGATTTCAACACAAACACTAAAACTGTTGTTTTAGTTCAATCTCACACAAAATTTCTTTTTCATCACAAAAACCATTTAAGCAATAATATAAAATCATCTCATAAGTTTTGCAAATTCACATGTGTAACAATTCACAATTGTAAAAATATTTAATTGCAACCCCAAACATCAACATATATCATATATATAAAAAATTCACACACACGCACTCACAAGTTTAATATAGAAAATTCTCCCAAAAAAAGTAATAAACTACTCACCTTGATTCCCAAAATTTAATTCAAATCCCTCTTTCTTAACCTCAATGCAATCACCACCTAATCCAAAATAAAATATAATAATCAATCCCTATTCCTAATTTTGTCGTTTCGTGATTCTATATTTAATTTTTATACCACCTACCCATTGATATATACTTAATATATCTTGTACATATAAACATCCTTTATAATATGAGATAATAGGGTATGGAAGTATTCTGGGCTGTTTAGAAAAAGTTTCTAAAATTTTGGGATCAAATTATAATTTTTGAAACTTTTGGGATCAAAGTATAATTTCCTTAAAAACGAATTTTCTGTCTTCGGGGCTGCCATTAATTTTCCAGCATTCTGTTCTTACAACTTACCAAGTAAAAAAGTACTTAAAATTAAGTTCAAAAGAATAAAGGGGTCAAAATAAAACTCTTTGAAATTAGAGGGGAACTTTCTATAATTTTTGGATTGGTCTTCTTCTACCTACGGTCATCCAGGTTGTTTGTTCTGCCACAACAATTCCAAATCCTTTTCTTTTCTTTTTTTTTCTTTTTCAACCTATTGATTAGTCAACTATAAGTCTAAATTCAATCTAATAAATTTCAATAATAATAAACGATTACCATGAAACTCATTCTGTATATGTGTATATATACATATTACACAATATCTTTATCATCAACCTAATATCATGTGATTGAATAAATATAAAACCCATAAAATAAATAATAAACTCACCTTTAAAGGACTTAATTTACTTGTCTTCTTGCTCCTTCTTTCTTTTCTCTCTCTTTCCCTCTTTCACGTTATTTTTTTCTTCTTTGTTCATAGGACAGCCTCCTCCATAAGCCTTCTCACCAAAAGACCCTACAACCTAAATATATTTATATATATATATATATAAGGGTTTGACCTATCCAACAATACTACCTTATTTAAACTACATGTATAAGAGTCCTAATAGGTCTCTAGGTAAGACTTTTTATTAGAGATATATTAGTCTTTTTAAAAAAAAAAAATTATTTTTATCCTTATATATATATATATATATATAATTACTCATAGGTAGCCAATGCACCAAAATAATATAATAATATTTTTTTTGGGGGTAATTACACCTATCCTTGTCCCCTTGCGTTCGAGAATCCATCAATATAAAGGTCCCAAATGTCATCACCTAGAGCCTACGTTTCTTGTGGAGGCTCACAGAGAATTCAGCGATAAAGTTTGCCAGGATCTGTCCCTTTATCGAAGTGCGAGGTTTGTACCTGATCTCGAACTCCCCAAGCTTTATAGCCCATCTGTCGACCCTCCCTGAAATATCGGCTCTGTGAAGGATTGGCTTGAGAGGCCAGTCTGTCAGGACTTCTATGGCATGAGCTTGGAAATAGTGTCAAAGTTTCCTCGCCGAGACTACTAATGTCAGAACCAATTTCTCCATTGAGAGTACCTTGTCTCGGCGTCGAGCAAAGTCTTGCTCACGAAGTATACGGGTCTTTGTGCTCCTTCACTTTCTCTGACTAGTGCTCCACTCACGGCTCCTTCAGATACTAACAAGTAAAGGTTAAACACCTTCCCAGCTACCGGGATGGATAAGGTAGGGGGCATCTCAAGTACTCCTTGATTCCTTTGAGAGCTCGGCCACACTCGTCATCCCATACTCCTTTAGCTGCCTCCTTCAACTTGGTAAAAAATGGCCTGCATTTATTGGAAGACTTGGAAATAAACCAGTAAATGGCTGCCAACATCCCAGTCAATTTCTGGGTATCCTTGGTAGTTCTAGGGGCCTGGATGATCTGTATCGCTTGTATCTGCTCGGGGTTTGCCTCAATACCCCTGTGAGTGACTAAATATCCCAAAATTTTTCCTAAACTTACCCTAAAAGTGCATTTTGAGGCATTCAGCTTCAGGTCATACCTCTGGAGATTGGCAAACGTTGTCCCGAGATCATGAAGATGGTCGGCGCTCTCTTTGCTTTTAACCAATATATCATCAATATACACTTCCATGGTTTCGCCGAGTTACTTTTTGAAAATTTTATTCATCAAACGTTGGTAAGTCGCCCCCGTATTCTTCAACCCAAAGGGCATCATTGTGTAGTAGTAGATCCCCCGGGGCGTAATGAACGTCATTTTCTCCTGATCTAATTCATGTAAGGGAATCTGGTGGTACCCAGCTTGAGCATCCCATAAAGGTGATTCGCCTGTGGCCGACAGTTGCATCCACCAGCTGATCAACCTTGGGCAATGAGTACTCTTCCTTGGAGCAAGCCTTGTTCAAGTCCGTGAAATCCACACATACTTGCCATTTCCCCTATTTCTTCTTGGAGCACACCGTGTTGGGTAACCACTGAAGAAACTGCACTTCCTTGATGGAGCCAGTCCCTAACAACTTGTCAAACTCCTCATCTACGGCCTTCACATGGTGAGGCGTCGTTCTCCGGGCCTTCTGCCTAACGGGTTTGAATGATGGGTCCACATGGAGTCGATGGGTCATCACCTCGGCGCTTATCCCCGTCATCTCGGCTTGGTCCATGCAAAGATATTGAAATTCTGGCGTAGGAATGAGGCCATGTCAATCTTTTGGACATCGTTGAGTGATTCTCCTATCAAAAAGTACCTCTCATCGTTATCTGGACTCAGGAGGCTTCGGTAGACTGGTCGCCCAGTTCCATAATGGGCTCATCCACTCCTGGTCAATCGTACTGTGATTGCTATTTGGCAACCACAGCTTTAGGATCACACTCCTGACTTCGATCGCTAACTCCAGTCTTTATTGTGGCATAGAAACAACTTTTCGTCGACGTCTGATCACCCCAGACTTCCATTATGCCCTGCGGTGTTGGAAACTTGATATTCTGGTGATAGGACGAGTGGACCGCCTTCATTGCAAGTAACTATGCCCTACCCATAATAGCGTTGTATGGGGAGTCGGAGTCTATCATTACGAACTCAACTGGGGTGGTCACAATACCCGCACGCACCATAAGGGTGATCTTCCCAAGGGGGAGGGCGCTAGAACCATTGAAACCTATGAGGGGGGTCTTCACGGGTTCCAGATCTCCTTGTGAGAAACCCATTTTGTGGAAGAGGTGATCATACATCACCTTGGAAGAACTGTCCGAGTCTACCAAGATCCTCTTGACATCAAATTTGTCGACCCGTAAAGTGATCACCAATGCATCCTCATGGGGGAGGACTATCCCGCCGAGGTCGGCATCAGAAAACTAAATAACCTCGGTGCTACATCGCGACTTCTTGGGGGGTCGCTCTTCACCCCTCTTCCACCCTAACCGCTTGAGAGACCTTTTGCAGCTCAGCACAGAGAGAGTTATACGTCTGCCTTTCCATGGTGCATACATGTATGACATCAATCACGGGTGCCACCTCGACAGACACCTCGACTCTTTTCCTCGCCAATCCTCCGGGAGCCCCTCTATCGATGAATTTCTCGAGATGTCTGTCTCATACCAGTTGTTTAAGGAAGGATTTATACATCATGCAAACCTTTGTCAAATGGCCTACATCCCTATGATATGAACAACGAGAAGCCGAATTCCTCGTTGATGGATCTCCTAGCATCCTAAGGGGCCACTTGAAGTAAGGTTTATTTTTTATCTTGTAAAGTATCTTGTAAATGGGTTCTTTAAAGACCGTGTTCACCCCCTGAAAGGATAGACGATTTGGGGGTGGAACGAGTCCTCTCCTCCGGGCCGGTTGTTCCTTATCTCTTTTTCTCGACGCTGAGACTCTAATCTCGGGCTTGCTGGATTCTTCCTCCACTCGGACATATTTGTTGATCCGAGCCATCAAGTCCTTTATGTCCGCTGGAGCCTTCTTGGTCAGTGACTTGTATAAATTGGTGTCCCGGGACAACCCCAACCTAAATGATGTTGCGGTCATTGCCTCTGAACACGCCTTCACCTCGTTGACCTCCTCCCAGTATCGAATAACGTATTGCCAAAGAGACTCTCCTCCCTTCCGTTTAAGCATCAATAAAGCACTAATGTCCTTCAATTTCTTACTACTGGTGACGAATCGAGCTATGAAGAGCTCCATCAATTGTCTCCAGGTATTGATGCTTTCAGGGGCTAAGTTCTTGTACCATTTCATGTCTGTGTCTCCTAAGCTCATGGGAAAAACTCGGCACAACACCCGTTGATCAATGTCGTAGATGGATATCAACTATTTGTACTTTTGCAAGTGACTCTCGGGATCGGTCCTTCCATCGTAGATTTTGAATCGTGGGACGGTACACTTCTTTGACATTTTGATCTCCTTGATAGCCCAAATGAATGGTAAAATGACTTCGTTGGCATCACCCTTGGGCTCAGGCTTGCGGGGTGCGGCGAGGCCCATCTGAGGATCCCTCTGGGGCCTTTCTTCCTGAGGCCCCCTGGGTGTGGACTCTACTTGTGACTCGGCGGCTCCGATGTCCTCGGGTATCCCTCAGTGGAGGTCCCATCAAGACAGGCTCGCTTTTTGGCCCCATTTTGATTTCCCCTTGGTGGCCAAGCACCCACTTTGATGGTTATGCCCCTCGGGCGAGTGCTTAAGCCAACCTTTCCTAGAGGCCTTTTGCTTGGGATACCTGGAGAGGTCTTGACGAGGGCCTGGTCCTCGCGCCCGCGACTCCGCCCACTTGCACTTGCTGACTACTCAAAATTGTCAAGCCGTCAATGGACCTTGGCGTTTTCCTTTTCAAGTTGCTTAATGCGTTTGCCCATCCACTTCTCCACCATCTCAATGATATTACGAGCCAAGAGATCGTGCCCTCTGAGGCCTTGATCCATAGGGAGCGTTCATTGTGAGAAATGCTCCCCTCCTCCTGACTGGCTCAATGGACTTGGTTGTAGGACCATTGGAAGCCAGACAACCTCTGCATTCCTTATACGCACACTTGCTCCTCCCTTACCCTGAGATCAAGTGTTCACCATTAGGCGATCGCTACGGGGAAAGATGCCCGAGTTCCTACAGACGGTGCAAAATTACACGGGATAATTCCTGCAATAGTTTGAGATAGCGACCTCCAACCTAATGAACCTGAAATAGTTACAGGGTCAGAAAAAGGGGCCAGGTGAACACCCGACTTATCCTCTTCGAAGCTTAAGTTAGTCTCAAGATTCGAGGTTCAAGCTCAATGAATAATATTTTTTTGGTTCCATCTTGCGTACCTTTGCTCACTTTTCTGAGGAGTATTTATACCTGAATTAGTAATGATTGCCAAAGACCTCTAGTCCCATATGGACATTTAATGTCTGACAAGCCACTCCTCGCGCTATGAGTGTTCTCCACTCAAGTCTTCTCCTACTTAATGCTAGGATGATGGGACAAGTGTTCGGCTCCATGCCGAGCATTTATGCCCTTTCCCAAGTATCCACATTTCTTAGATCGGCGTCTGACACCCGCAACTAAGTATTGAATACTCAGGGGAACAGTTCTTCAGAGAGAGCCGATCGTATATACTCGACGTACTAGCTATCAATGCCTAGCCATCATAATGGTAGGCCTAGACTCTCAGAATGCAGGCGCTCGCAGACGTTCATTATAGCCTTGTCACCATCACTCATTCCGCCATAAATGAGAGATCATATCGTATTAAATGTTGTGCCAACTGTCGTACTCAACTCCTCTAAGACACCATATCTTGGCTTACCTTCTTGGCGCCTTTTGGACATCAAAACGGCTCCATCTTTCCACGTGTCAGTCTGGGGGGCTATAGAGCTACCTAGAGTCCTTCCAAATAGTATGTATTGTTTGGAGTCTAAAAAATTGGCGGCGCTGAATTCATACTCTCCTATTATTTATTATTAATTTTTTGAATTTTTTCTCAAATGAAAAAAATGGGATTATCAAAGAATTAAAAATTACACCAAAATAATTAAAAAATAGAAAATTGCAACCCAACTGATTAAAATCAAAAGCACGTGTGTTGTATGCCATCAAAAAAATTTGGGAGCGCATAATTTGCACTATATTATGATTTATTATTAACTTTTTAAATTCTTTCCAGATGAGATTGTCAAAAAATTAAAAATTACAGAAAAATTATTAAAATATAGAAAATCTCAATCCAAATGATTAAAATAAAAAGTAAGTATTCTCTGGAGTTTAAAAACATTGGTGGCACTGAATTCAGAAACTCCAATGATTTATTATTAATTTTTTGAATTCTTTCTAAAATGAAAAAAATTGGATTATCTAACAATTAAGAATTGCACAAAAATTATTAGAAAATAGAAAATTGCAATCCAACTGATTAAAAAAAAGTACGTGTTATCTAGAGTCTAAAAAAATTGGTGGCGCTGAATTTGCACTCTACTATGATTTATTATAAAGTTTTTGAATTCTTTCCTAAAATGGAAAAAAGGGATTGTCAAATAATTAAAAATTAAAGAAAAAATTTTAAAATATGGAAATTCGCAATCCAAATCATTAAAATTAAAAGTGAGTATTGTCTGGAGTATAAAAAAATTGGTGACTTTGAATTCAGAAACTATTATGATTTATTATTAATTTTTTGAATTCTTTACTAAAATAAAAAAAAAAGGGGATTGTCAAAGAATTAGAAATTCTAGAAAAATTATTAAAATATAGAAAATCGCAATTCAAATGACTAAAATAAAAAGTAAGTACTCTCTAGAGTCTAAAAAAATTGGCAGCGCCTAATTTAGACTCTCTTATGATTTATTATTAATTTTTTGAATTCTTTCCTAAAATGAAAAAAAGAGATTGTCAAACAATTAAAAATTACAAAAGCAATTATTAAAAAATAAACAATTGTAATCCAAATGATTAAAATAAAAAGTAATTGTAAGACCCCGTATTGAAATAAAATAAAATAAATAAGGATACTATTATCTTAAGAGTTCTCCTAATGTGAATAAAATGATTTTAGAAACTTAGAATTATTGTTGAGAGATTGATCATGAAATTTGAGCTTTGGATGAATTGACTTTTGGGTCAAACTTAGTTTTGAATATGTTTAACTTGGAGAATAGTGATTAGGTAAGTTTCTAAATATTTTTAGATCAAGATAAAGTTTCCATTGCATCCGGAAGGTCGATAAACCTTGGGAGAGGTGATAAGGGGTATATTAGAAGTGAAGAAGTATTTCGGAGTTAAAACACATTCTAGAGAGAATTTGGGTAAAAAAGATTTTGGACATTGTCTAGTATTTTGATCATAACTTTTTATTATGAATTCCATTTTATCTGAAATTTTGACAATAGATATTAGACTTCCAGGGCTACAAAAGTATATTTCACAAAAATTCTCCAATTCAACCTTTAAATAGGCCAAAATTGCGTTGGAAGTTTCAGCAGACAAAGTGTACCGGTACAGCGTACCGGTACTTTGAACTCCAGAAGCTAAATAGTACTGGTACATAGTACCGGTACGCTCTGTAAAGCCCAGTTCGACCCGATTTTGGGTTTTGTCTCCGTTTCTCACCCTATAAATACATTATGACACATTTTTTAACCCCATTTTACCACTTCCAACCCTGGGAAGCTTTAGAGAGAAAGAGAGAAAGAGAAAAACACAAGATCAAAAAGGAAAAACCAGAGATTTAAGGGTTGACTAAAAATCAAAACCCTAGTTCTTCAAGAACACCAAGGTAGGGGGTTTCTTCCATTCTTGTCCATTGAGGTTAGGGTTTATATATATATGTGTGTGTGTGTGTGTGTGTGTGTGTGTTTTACTTCTAAATCTTAGTATATGTTATGAAATACTTGTTTCTTGAAGTTCTTACAAATATCACCATGTCTTGAAAGTATTTATGGTTAAATAGCCATAAAAACCCTAGTTCTCTTTGAGAAATATGAATTTTTCTCTTAATGTTCATTTGTTCTTGATTTCAAGACTTGATATTCATTGTTCTTGATATCTAAATTTGATATTCCTTTGTATTGATTTCCAACCTTGATTATTCATTTGCTCTTGAGACCAAAACTTGATATTTATTTGTTCTTGATATCTAAATTTGACATTTCAAACCTTGATCATTCATTTGTTCTTGAGACCAAAACTTGATATTCATTTGTTCTTGATATCCAAATTCTATATGCATTTGTTCTTGATTCCATGAAATCTCTTGTTTTTGCTTTAAAACCCTAGTTTTTGGGGAAATATGGATTTCTCCCTCTATATTCATCTAAATTTAGTTTCAAAAACTTTAGTGCTTTGTGTTGTGTATCAAAATGATATCGATATGATCTCTTGCATTTTCTTCAATTGTTCGATTGAAATGATACATGTGAAAATTTGGAGATTGTTGAAATTACTTGTGCTCTTGGAAATACCCATGGAATTGGGGGTTTTAGAAATTGCTTGTTATTGATGGAATTGTTGGTATTGTATCTCTTGTGTGGTTGTTTGGATAAACATGGGATATGATTGACCGGATATCATGGAGTGGGTAGACGTCTCCTTACTCCATGCGGGTTTGGACATATCCTACCACTCGTAGTGGGGTTAGTGCCTTGCTAGGATCAAACCACTATTAGCTCACCGGTGTCGTGTCAGAGGATTAGTATACTAATGCCTGGGTTGGATTCATCACTGCCATGGTGTTGGCACACGCCCTTCCCAAATGTTGGATATCCTTGCGAGGATTTATGTTTGTGGATATGTGGGACATGATGCTTTCGATGGTGACCATGCTAGATCTTACTTCATACCTGAGATACGAATATTGTGATGGGTTATTGTTCATTGTACCAGCAATGGTTTCTACAAGAATTTTGGGAAGTATGGGATTCCGCAAGAACTTGGGAGAAATGGTTTATGGTGGAATGGATTATTAGTCGTATATTACAGTGGTGGGTTATTGTTCATTGTACTAGAAATGGTTTCTACAAGAATCTTGGGAAGTATGAGGTTCCGCAAGAACTTGGGAGAAACGATTTATGGTGGAATGAATTATTAGTTGTATATTGGTTTTACTCATGCATTAAATTACTGATGTTGCTTAAACTTGAGATCTGTTTAATTGTCCATGTTTTATTTCAAAATTCATATATGCTATTTGTGAAAGGTGACCGACCATTTTTATATGCTTTTCTAAACCTTGTTCGAGTATGGGAGAAATGTTGCTACCGAGCTTAGTACTCACCCCCTACAAATAATATTTTTCAGATTATGTTCTGGAGGAGGAGTTGGGAGTGGATGAACCGGCACACTGGGAGACTCCTATAGAAGGAATGTAGATCCCGAGGTGGACGCTTAGAGCAACATTATCTTTTTTCTAGACTAGGAAATTCATTTTTGAAACATTGCGAAGTCTAGCTTTCTTTTGTAATTCCGCTGCATTATGATAGTTACATTTTTGGGATGTAAATGCCATAGTTCGACATATCAATTTGGGTAATGTTGTAAATATTTTATGGAAGATGAATGAAGTCCCATTTATTTATGGATTATATTAGTGCTCTCATGATATGAATGGTTTTAAATTGTAATGTCGTCCAAGGTGGTTTTTGGGGCGTTACAGTAATTATTGTTTGGAGTCTAAAAAAAATGCCAGCGTAGAATTCGAACCCTCCTATGATTTATTATTAATTGTTGGAATTATTTCCTAAAATGGGAAAAAGGGATTGTCAAGCAATTAAAAATTGTAGAAAAATTATTAAAAATAGGAAAATTGCAATCCAAATGATTAAAATAAAAAGTATCATCTGCAGACTAAAAAAATTGGCAGCACTGAATCTGGACTCTACTATGATTAATATTAATTTTTTTCTAAAATAAAAAAATAGCGTGTCAAATAATTAAAAATTACAAAAATAATTATTAAAAAATAGAAAATTGCAATCCAACTGATTAAAATTAAAAATATTAATTGTCTGGGGTATAAAAAAATTGGCGGCACTAAATTCGGACACTCATATGATTTATTATTAATGTTTTTAATTTTTTTCCTACAGTGGAAAAAAGGTATTGTCAAATAATTAAAAATTGCATAAAATTATTAAAAAATTGAAAATTACAATCCAACTTAGTAAAATAAAAAGTACATGCTGTCTAGAGTCTAAAAAAATTGGCAGTGCTGAATTCGAACACTCATATGATTTATTATTAATTGTTGGAATTCGTTCCTAAAATGGAAAAAAGGGATTGTGAAGCAATTAACAATTGAAAAAAATTATTAAAAATAGAAAAATCTCAATCCAAATGATTAAAATAAAAAGTAAGCATTGTCGGATGACTAAAAAATTGGTGGCGCAAAATTCGGGCACTCCTACGGTTTATTATTAATTTTTTGATTCTTTTTTTCTAAAATAGAAAAAAGGATTGTCAAAGAATTACAAATTACAGAAAAATTATTAAAACAATGAAAATTTCAATCCAACTAAGTAAAATAGAAAGTAAATGTAGTCTAGAGTCTAAAAAAATTGGCGGCGCTGAATTCAGACTCTCTTATGATTTATTATAATTTTTTTGAATTCTTTACTAAAATGGAAAAAAGGATTGTCAAAGAATTAAAAATTACAGAAAAATTATTAAAGAATAAAAAATTGCAATCCAAATGATTAAAACAAAGAGCAAGTATTTTCTGGAGACTAAAAAATTGGCGGCGCTAAATTTGGACTCTCCCATGATTTATTATTAATTTTTTGAATTCTTTTCTAAAATGAAAAAAATAGACTGTTAAATAATTAAAAATTAAAAAAAAATAAAAAATTGCAACCCAACTGATTAAAATTAAAAGAACTAATTGTATGGGGTATAAAAAAAATTGGCGGCGGTAAATTCAGACACTCTTATGATTTATTATTAATTTATTATTTTTTTTAAAATTGAAAAAAAAGGGATTGTCAAATAATTAAAAATTACAAAAAAATTATTAAAACAATGAAAATTGCAATCCAACTAAGTAAAATAAAAAGTACATATTGTCTAGAGTCTAACAAAATTGGCGGCCTTGAATTCCGACTCTTTTATGATTTATTATAAATTTTTTGAATTCTTTCCTCAAATGGAAAAAAGGATTGTCAAAGAATAAAAAATTACAGAAAATTATTAAAAAATAGTAAATTGCAATCCAACTGATTAAAATAAATAGTATGTATTGTTTGGAGTCTAAAAAATTGGCCGCGCTGAATTCGTACTCTCCTATTATTTATTATTAATTTTTCTAATTTTTTCTCAAATGGAAAAAATGGGATTATCAAAGAATTAAAAATTACACCAAAATAATTAAAAAATAGAAAATTGCAACCCAACTGATTAAAATCAAAAGCACGTGTTGTCTGTCGTCAAAAAAATTGGGAGCGCATAATTCGCACTCTATTATGATTTATTATTAAATTTTCAAATTCTTTCCAGGTGGGATTGTCAAAAAATTAAAAATTACAGAAAAATTATTAAAATATAGCAATTCACAATTCAAATGATTAAAATAAAAAGTAAGTATTCTCCGGAGTTTAAAAGCATTAGTGGCGCTGAATTTAGAAACTCCATTGATTTATTATTAATATTTTGAATTCTTTTCAAAAATAGAAAAAATTGGATTCTCTAACAATTAAGAATTGCACAAAAATTATTACAAAATAAAAAATTGCAATCCAACTGATTAAAAAAAATACGTGTTATCTAGAGTCTAAAACATTGGTGGCGCTGAATTTGCACTCTACTATGATTTATTATAAAATTTTTGAATTCTTTCCAAAAATGGAAAAACGGGATTGTCAAATAATTAAAAATTGAAGAAAAAATTTTAAAATATGGAAATTCGCAACCCAAATCGTTAAAATTAAAAGAGGGTATTGTTTGGAGTATAAAAAAATTGGCGATGCTAAATTCGGAAACTATTATGATTTATTATTGATTTTTTGAATTCTTTACTAAAATAAAAAAAAGGGATTGTCAAGGAATTAAAAATTCTAGAAAAAATATTAAAATATAGAAAATCGCAATTCAAATGACTAAAATAAAAAGTAAGTACTCTCTGGAGTCTAAAATAATTGGCAACGCCTAATTCAGACTCTCGTATGATTTATTATTAATTTTTTGAATTCTTTCCTAAAATGGAAAAAAGGGATTGTCAAACAATTAAAAATTACAAAAAACATTATTAAAAAATGAACAATTGCAATTCAAATAATTAAAATAAAAAATAATTATTGTCTGGAGTCTAAAAAAATGCCACCGCATAATTCAAACCCTCCTATGATTTTTTATTAATTGTTGGAATTATTTCCTAAAATGGAAAAAAGGGATTGTCAAGCAATTAAAAATTGCAAACAAATTATTAAAAATAGAAAAATTGCAATTCAAATGATTAAAATAAAAAGTAAGTATCGTCTATAGACTAAACAAATTGATGGCGCTGAATTTGGACTCTACTATGATTTATTATTAATTTTTTGAATTTTTTTCTAAAATTAAAAAATAGCGTGTCAAATAATTAAAAATTACAAAAAAAAATTATTTAAAAATAGAAAATTACAATCCAACTGATTAAAATTAAAAGTACTAATTGTTTGGGGTATAAAAAAATTGGCGACACTAAATTCGGACACTCCTATGATTTATTATTAATGTTTTGATTTTTTTTCCTAAAATGGAAAAAGGGATTGTCAAATAATTAAAAATTACAAAAAAATTATTAACTAATTGAAATTACAATCCAACTAAGTAAAATAAAAAGTACATGTTGTCTGGAGTCTAAAAAAATTGGCAACGCTGAATTCAAACACATGATTTATTATTAATTCTTGGAGTTCTTTCCTAAAATGGAAAAAAGGGATTGTCAAGCAATTAAAAATTATAGAAAACTTTTTAAAAATAAAAAATCGCAAACCAAATGATTAAAATAAAAAGTAATTATTGTCAGGAGACTAAAAAAATTGGTGGTGCAAAATTAGGTCACTCCTACGGTTTATTATTAATTTTTTGATTTTTTTTTCTAAAATAGAGAAAAAGGATTATCAAAGAATCAAAAATTACACCAAAATAACTGAAAAATAGAAAACTGTAACCCAACTTATTAAAATCAAAATCATGTGTTGTCTGCCATTAAAAAAAATTCGGAGCGCATAATTCGCCCTCTATTATGATTTATTATTAATTTTTAAAATTCTTTCTAGATGGGATTGTCAAAAAATTAAAAATTACAGAAAAATTATTAAAATATAGAAAATCGCAATCAAATGATTAAAATAAAAAGTAAGTATTCTCTGGAGTTTAAAAACATTGGTGGCCCCGAATTCAGAAACTCCAACGATTTATTATTAATTTTTTGAATTCTTTTCTAAAATAGAAAAGATTGGATTCTCTAACAATGAAGAATTGCACAAAAATTATTACAAAATAGAAAATTGCAATCCAACTGATTAAACAAAAAAGTACGTGTTATTTAGAGTCTAAAAAAATTGGTGGCACTGAATTTGCACTATACTATGATTTGTTATAAATATTTTGAATTCTTTCCTAAAATGGAAAAACGGGATTGTCAAATAATTAAAAATTGAATTTTTTTTTAAAATATGGAAATTCGCAATCCAAATCATTAAAATTAAAAGTGGGTATTGTCTGGAGCTTAAAAAAAATTGGCGACGCTGAATTCGGAAACAATTATGATTTATTATTTATTTTTTGAATTCTTTACTAAAATGAAAAAATGGGGATTTTCAAAGAATTAGAAATTCTAGAAAAATTATTAAAATATAGATAATCACAATTTAAATGACTAAAATAAAAGTAAGTACTCTCTGGAGTCTAAAAAAATTGACAATGCCTAATTCAGATTCTCGTATGATTTATTATTAATTTTTTGAATTCTTTACTAAAATGGAAAAAAGGGATTGTCAAAAAATTAAAAATTACAAAAAAATTTACTAAAAAATAAAAAATTGCAATCCAAATGATTAAAATAAAAGGTAATTATTGTCTGGAGTTTAAAAAAAATGCCAGCGCAGAATTGGAACCCTCATATGATTTATTATTAATTGTTGGAATTATTTCCTAAAATAGAAAGAAGAGATTGTCAAGCAATTAAAAATTGCAGAAAAATTATTTAAAATAGGAAAATTTCAATCCAAGTGATTAAAATAAAAAGTAAGTATCGTCTATAGACTAAAAAAATTGGCGGCGCTGAATTTGGACTCTACTATGATTTATTATTAATTTTTTGAACTCTTTTCTAAAATAAAAAAATAGCATGTCTGATAATTAAAAATTACAAAAAAATTATTAAAAAATAGAAAATTGCAATCCAACTGATTAAAATTAAAAATACTAATTGTCTGGGTTATAAAACAATTGGTGGCACAAAATTCGGACACTCCTATGATTTATTATTAATGTTTTAATTTTTTTATTTAAATAGAAAAAAAGGATTGTCAAATAATTTAAAATTGCAGAACAACTGTTAAAAAATTAAAAATTGCAATCTAACTAAGTAAAATAAAAAGTACATGCTGTCTGGAGTCTAAGAAAATTGGCAATGCTGAATTTGAACACTCATATGATTTATTATTAATTGTTGAAATTTTTTCCTAAAATTGAAAAAAGGGATTCTAAAGCAATTAAAAATTGCAAAAAAATTATTAAAAATAGAAAAATCGCAATCCAAATGATTAAGATAAAAAGCATTGTTAGGAAACTAAAAAAATTAGTGGCGCGAAATTCGGACACTCCTACGGATTAAAATAGAAAGTAAATGTAGTCTAGGGTCTAAAAAAATTGGCGATGCTGAATTCGGACTCTCTTTTAATTTATTATAATTTTTTTGAATTCTTTCCTAAAATGGAAAAAAAGTATTGTCAAAGAATTAAAAATTACAGAAAAATTATTAAAGAATAGAAAATTGCAATCCAAATGATTAAAACACAAAGTAAGTATTGTCTAGAGACTAAAAAAATTGGCGGCGCTGAATTTGGACTTTCCTATGATTTATTATTAATTTTTTGAATTATTATCTAAAATAAAAAAAGTAGATTGTTAAATAATTAAAAATTTCAAAAAAATAAAAAATTACAATCCAACTGATTAAAATTAAAAGAACTAATTGTATGGGGTATAAAAAAATTGGCGACGCTAAATTAAGACACTCCTATGATTTATTATTAATTTATTATTTTTCTTTCTTAAAATAAAAAAAAAAGGGATTGTCAAATAATTAAAAATTACAGAGAAGTTATTAAAACAATGAAAATTGCAATCCAACTAAGTAAAATAAAAAGTACATGTTGCCTGGAGTCTAAAAAAATTGGCAGCACTAAATTCCCTCTCTCTTATGATTTCTTACGAATGTTTTGAATTCTTTCCTCAAATGGAAAAAAAGATTGTCAAAGAATTACAAATTGCAGTAAAATTATTAAAAAAATATTAAAATGCAATCCAACATATTAAAATAAATAGTATGTATTGTTTGGAGTCTAAAACATTGGCAGCGCTAAATTCGTACTCTCCTATTATTTATTATTAATTTTGTGAATTTTTTTTCAAATAGAAAAAATTGGATTATCAAAGAATTAAAAATTACACCAAAATAGTTAAAAAATAAAAAATTGCAACCCAACTAATTAAAATCAAAAGCACGTGTTGTCTGCCGTCAAACAAAATTGGGAGCGCATAATTCATACTCTATTATGATTTATTATTAATTTTTTAATTTCTTTCTAGATGGGATTGTCAAAAAATTCAAAATTGCAAAAAAAATTATTAAAATATAGAAAATCGAAATCCAAATGATTAAAATAAAAAGTAAGTATTCGTTGGAGTTTAAAAACATTGGTGGCGCTGAAAAAATTGGATTATCTAACAATTAAGAATTGCACAAAAATTATTACAAAATAGAAAATTGCAATCCAACTGATTAAAAAAACCAAAGTACGTGTTATCTAGAGTCTAAAAAAATTGGTGGCGCTAAATTTGTACTCTACTATGATATATTATAAATTTTTTGAATTCTTTCCTAAAATGAAAAAAAGGGATTGTCAAATAATTAAAAGTTGAAGAATAAATTTTAAAATATGGAAATTCGCAATCCAAATCATTAAAATTAGAAGTGAGTATTGTCTGGAGTATAAAAAAATTGGTGACGCTGAATTCGGAAATTATTATGATTTATTATTAATTTTATGAATTCTTTACTAAAATAAAAAAAAGGAATTGTCAAAGAATTAAAAATTCTAGAAAAATATTAAAATATAGAGAATTGAAATTTAAATGACTAAAATAAAAAGTAAGTACTCTCTAGAGTCTCTAGAGTCTAAAACAATTGGCAGTGCCAAATTCAGACTCTCGTATGATTTATTATTAAATTTTTGAATTTTTTCACAAAATGGAAAAAAGGGATTGTCAAACAATTTAAAATTACAAAAAAAACTATTAAAAATAAACAATTGCAATACAAATGATTAAAATAAAAATTAATTATTGTCTGGAGTCTAAAAAAAAAGCCAGTGCAGAATTCGAACCCTCCTATGATTTATTATTAATTGTTGGAATTATTTCTTAAAATGGAAAAAAGGGATTGTCAAGCAATTAAAAAAAGTAAAAAATTATTAAAAATAGGAAAATTGCAATCCAAATGATTAAAATAAAAAGTAAGTATCGTCTATAGACTCAAAAAATTGGCGGCGCTGAATTTGGACTCTACTATGATTTATTATTAATTTTTTAAATTTCTTTCTAAAAAAAAAAATAACATGTCAAATAATTTAAAATTACAAAAAATATTATTAAAAAATAGAAAATTGAAATCCAACTAATTAAAATTAAAAGTACTAATTGTCTAGGGTATAAAAAAATTGGCGGCACTAAATTCGGACACTCCTACGATTTATTATTAATGTTTTGATTTTTTTTCCTAAAATGGAAAAAAGAGATTGCCAAATAATTAAAAATTAAAGAAAAATTATTAAAAAATTGAAAATTACAATCCAACTAAGTAAAATAAAAAGTACATGCTATCTGGAGTCTAAACAAATTGGCAGCGCTGAATTCGAACGCTCATATGATTTATCATTAATTGTTGGAGTTCTTTCCAAAAATGAAAAAAAGGGATTGTCAAGCAATTAAAAATTGCAGAAAAATTATTAAAAATAGAAAAATTGCAATCGAAATGATTAAAATAAAAATTAATTATTGTTTGGAGACTAAAACAATTGCTGGCGCAAAATTTGGTCACTCCTACGGTTTATTATTAATTTTTTGGTTTTTCTTTCTAAAATGGAAAAAAAGGGATTATCAAAGAATTAAAAATTACACCAAAATAATTGAAAATTTGAAAATTGTAACCCAACAGATTAAAATCAAAAGCACGTGTTGTCTGTCGTCAAAAAAAATTGGGAGCGCATAATTCGCACTCTATTATGATTTATTATTAATTTTTTAAATTTTTTAAATTCTTTGCAGATGGGATTGTCAAAAAATTAAAAATTACAAAAAATTATTAAAATATAGAAAATCGCGATCTAAATGATTAAAATAAAAAGTAAGTATTCTTTGGAGTTTAAAAACATTGGTGGCGCTGAATTCAGAAACTCCAACGATTTATTATTAGTTTTTTGAATTTTTTTCTAAAATGGAAAAAATTGGATTATCTAACAATTAAGAATTGCACAAAAATTATTACAAAATAGAAAATTGCAATTCAACTAATTAAAAAAAAAGTACGTGTTATCTAGAATCTAAAAAAGTTGGTGGCGCTGAATTTGCACTCTACTATGATTTATTATAATTTTTTTGAATTCCTTCCGAAAATGGAAAAAGGGATTTCCAAATAATTAAAAATTAAAGAAAAAAATTTTAAAATATGGAAATTCGCAATCCAAATTATTTAAATTAAAAGTGAGTATTGTCTGGAGTATAAAAAAATTGGCGACACTGAATTCGGAAACTATTATGATTTATTATTAATTTTTTGAATTCTTTACTAAAATGAAAAAAAAGGAATTGTCAAAGAATTAAAAATTCTAGAAAAATATTAAAATATAGAAAAATCGCAATTTAAATGGCTAAAATAAAAATTAAGTACTTTCAGAAGTCTAAAAAATTGGCAGCACCTAATTCAGACTCTTGTATGATTTGTTATTAAAATTTTGAATTCTTTCACAAAATGGAAAAAGGGATTGTCAAACAATTTAAAATTACAAAAACAACTATTAAAAAATAAACAATTGCAATACAAATGATTAAAATAAAAAGTAATTATTGTCTGGAGTCTAAAAAATGCCAGCACAGAATTTGAACCCTCATGTGATTTATTATTAATTGTTGGAATTATTTCCTAAAATGAAAAAAAGTGATTGTCAGGCAATTAAAAATTGCAAAAAATTATTAAAAATAGGAAAATTGCAATCCAAACGACTAAA
>CAUOFW020000962.1:0-159374 GCA_963454935.2 Ilex paraguariensis | reverse complement strand
TTATGGCCTTTTGGTAAGAGTAAAAAAGAAAATGTTAAATCAACTTAAAATATTGAATTGATTTGTTAAGTTGATCAATCACAAATATTATTTGAGAGTGGGTCCCAATAAATATTGAGAATCACTGTTAAATCAATGATAATAATGATTAAGTTAGTATTTAAATTCACGTAATATTGTTCGAATAAAAATAGATGAATAGAAAGTAGTTGATGGATAGTAAGATAAAAAAAATGTAATTTGTTTCTGTTTGGTTATAAAGAAAATATGAAAGAAAATAAAAAATAGATGGAAAAACAATCTCTCTCGCACACCAAATTTAATCCCTTAAAAAACAAGCAAAAAATAAACCAAAAAAGTATTTGAGATGGGGTATACATCTTTCTAATTAATGTCTAATTACCATTTACACCTTTCAACATAATGTATCTTGCCAATAATATATTATATTCTATTAGGGGTGTTTTGGGAATTTTAATAGCAATAATGTTCCTTTATTTTTTTTTCTTACCAAATAAAATAAAAAATATATATTTCTTTCACGTTTCCATCTCTGTTACAAGAAAAAAAAATTGATTAGTTGTAATAAATTCAAGCATAAAAAAAATTATTTTTTTAATTATTTTTCATTTCATGCTAACCAAACACATAAAAATTTTAAAAAATTTCTCTTTCTTGTATTTTTTACCATTCTCCGGCTAAACAAACCGACCCTAAGAGCATCTCTAATTCTTACTCTTTTTCAAATCCAAATTTAAATTGAGGTAAAAAAAACTCTTAAAAATCTTACCCAATACTAAATCCAATACTATATCAAATGAATAGAAACTACTTTTTTACTCAAATTAAAAGATATTCAAATTCATACTCAAATATTTAATAATAAGATTTTGTCCTACTTTAAATATCTAATGGACATATTATTCTCTTTTAAATTTATATTTATTCTCATTTAAATTTGGATTTGTTCTTATTTAAATTTGAGTTTATTTTCTTTTAAATTTGAATTTTTCCATTGAAGATGTCTATACCGAATTAAGTTTTTTATTAAAATTTGGATAAATATTTAAATCTCAATTGGGGAAGATCTAACAAAATGTGGTGCCGCACGTGCTACACTTTGAAAACACTGAAAAGCACCAACTTTGGTAATCGCCCCTTTGTGTTTTTTATTTTATTTTATTTATTTTATTGTTTGAAAAAAAAAACAATAACATGTTTATTTAATCTATACTGTTTTGAAAACAAGGTCCAAAAGTATAAACACCGAAAATAATGTTTTTGAAAACATTCAAAACTAAAAACACGTGCGTGCATCCCATTATTAATTAATGAGGTTTAGTTTTTGAATCTCATTAGCGTCAAAATGAGGTTTTTTTAGTAGCAACTATAAAACCCTTTTTTCTTCTCTTTTTTGCCTATCTCTTTCTCTCATCCGTCTCTCTCTCTCGATGCTTCTTCTAAAAACTCACTGTCACAAAGATGAAGACAAAATCAAACACGAAGACAAAGACAAAATATGTATATATATACACATAGATCTATGTGTATATATATGTGTGTGTGTGTGTGTGTATATATAGGCATAGATCTAAATATATGTTGTTATATATTCATAAATCTACGTGTGTGTGTTTATTTGTGTTTTTGTGTGTGTATGTGTGCTATATATATGGATCTATGTGTATATATATGTGTGTGTGCCTCTATGTAATCTGTGTATGTCGGTGTGTGATTTATGGAATTATGTGTGTAATTGCGACTATATATGTGTATCTGTGTGTCCCAGCAAGAATTTCTCCAATTGGGACATTATTTGGAATTCAAATATTAATCAAAATAACAGCAATAAAATATTATCTAAAATATATAATACCAAACACATTTTTAATTTTTATTTTTATAAAATTTTAAAATATAAATGAATACCAAACAACTTTTATATTTTTAATTTTTATCACAAAAAACAAAAATTAGTTCTTTTTTTTATAAAAAAAAAAACATAAAAATAAAAAACGTTACCAACTACACCATTAATTACATAATAATGTAAGCATAAAAGCAATATACTTGGAGAAACATGCCTTAGTGTAGTGCAACGGTAAAATTATTTTACTAATTTGGACGTTAAGGCTTAAGATATATAAATAGTTTTCTTATATAATAAAATAAGGTTTTGTTTGGTTTGTGTTTCAATAAATAATATTTGAAAATTATTTATGGAAAGAGTTTTAGAAAATTATTTTTAATATTTTTTATGTCGCATAACTTGTTTAATTATATAATTCAAAAAATCAGTTATATCGAAATAAAAAAACATTAAAATGTGTTTGGACAATAGCCCATAAAATAATGAAAATAAAAATGTGGTGTTAATGGTTTGGTGGACATGGTGATGGTGTTAGTGGTGGAAGTGTTGCGGTCTTGGGGTGGATGTTGTGGTTGTGGTGGTGGTAGGATTATGGTGGTGTTGATGGTGATATTTTTTAAATTTTGAAAAGATTGTTTACAAAAATACATAAAATAGTTTTAACTTGTTCTCTAAATCTGTCTAAATTTTTTTATTATTTTTCAATAAATAAAAATAAAAAAACAATTGTCCAAACAACTTTTATTTCAAAAACTGTTCAACGTATTGTTAAATAATTTCTAAAATGCAAACCAAACATAACTTAAATTGTGTAGATCTAATTATCTTAAGACATCATAATAACAAAAGTTTCATACATTGGAACACATTCTTTATAAAAATAAATTAAAAATAAATTGCTAATATCAATTAGAACATGAGGATGTATTTGGCTTGGTTTTCAAAAATAATTTTTTGTTCTCAAAATTGTAAAAATAAGGAAGATGTTGTTTGTTTAGTTTTTTTGTTCTCCCATTTTTTGATATTTTTGGGAAATGAGATGTGATTTTAGAGAAACAATAAAATAATATTTTCTAAATTTTCAAGCTAAATAGAAAACAAGAGAAACAACTTCTCCTATTTAAGAAGGTCTACCCATCAAACTTCCTTAACAACAAAATGCATTTTTTTATTGAAGTATCAAGCCCTTCACTTCCACAACGCTGTAACGATTTAGGTTCATTTTTTTTTCTCCATCTCCCCTATCTGTTTCTTTGCAACAATTTGGGTTTAAGATGTTGTGCAATGATCTCTCCACTTCGACAAATCCTAACAATCTGGGTTCAAGAACTCTGGAGTCTTCTTCGGTCTCTGTCTGTGTGCTCAGTCTGCGGCTTCTCTGTCTCTGTCTCTCTCTCAATGACGTTGTGTAGATCTAAAGCACAGATTTGGGTTCAAGACACACACACACACGATCTGTGTGTGTGTGCGGGGTGCGTGGGTTTTGTGAAGGCAGAAAGAGGGAAAAAAAAAGATATAAATGGAAATTATGGGATTTGTGGATTATTGTCCAAATAGATTTTATAATTTTTTGTAATTTAAAACTATTTTCAAAAATATATAACTAAATAGATTTTACAATCTAAAAAATTTTTTAAAAATTTTTTTCTTAAATTTTTTTTCAAAAACTATTATCAAATACTTTTTTTCAAGATACAAACCAAACAGGTCCCTAAAATTTTTAGTTATTTATTTTTGTTTTTGTTCCTAAAAAATTGATATATATATAATATAAAATAGAGCAGATTTTAATAAATTTATTTGACGATTTCAAATAGATTCATCAAACAACCACTAACATATCTCTTAAAATTATTTACATTAAAATTTTTTTCTCTTAAAAAAAAAAAATATAAAAAAAAAAAAAAAAAAAAAAAAAAAATAAAATAAAAAATAAGAGAAAAAAATTTTAATGTAAATAATTTTAAGAGATATGTTAGTGTTGTTTGATGAATCTATTTGAAATCGTCAAATAAATTTATTAAAATCTGCTCTATTTTATATTATATATATATCAAATTTTTTAGGAACAAAAACAAAAATAAATAACTAAAAATTTTAGGGACCTGTTTGGTTTGTATCTTGAAAAAAAAGTATTTGATAATAGTTTTTGAAAAAAAAATTTAAGAAAAAATTTTTAAAAAAATTTTTAGATTGTAAAATCTATTTAGTTATATATTTTTGAAAATAGTTTTAAATTACAAAAAATTATAAAATCTATTTGGACAATAATCCACAAATCCCATAATTTCCATTTATATCTTTTTTTTCCCCTCTTTCTGCCTTCACAAAACCCACGCACCCCGCACACACACACAGATCGTGTGTGTGTGTGTCTTGAACCCAAATCTGTGCTTTAGATCTACACAACGTCATTGAGAGAGAGACAGAGACAGAGAAGCCGCAGACTGAGCACACAGACAGAGACCGAAGAAGACTCCAGAGTTCTTGAACCCAGATTGTTAGGATTTGTCGAAGTGGAGAGATCATTGCACAACATCTTAAACCCAAATTGTTGCAAAGAAACAGATAGGGGAGATGGAGAAAAAAAAATGAACCTAAATCGTTACAGCGTTGTGGAAGTGAAGGGCTTGATACTTCAATAAAAAAATGCATTTTGTTGTTAAGGAAGTTTGATGGGTAGACTTTCTTAAATAGGAGAAGTTGTTTCTCTTGTTTTCTATTTAGCTTGAAAATTTAGAAAATATTATTTTATTGTTCTCTAAAATCACATCTCATTTCCCAAAAATATCAAAAAATGGGAGAACAAAAAAACTAAACAAACAACATCTTCCTTATTTTTACAATTTTGAGAACAAAAAATTATTTTTGAAAACCAAGCCAAATACATCCTCATGTTCTAATTGATATTAGCAATTTATTTTTAATTTATTTTTATAAAGAATGTGTTCCAATGTATGAAACTTTTGTTATTATGATGTCTTAAGATAATTAGATCTACACAATTTAAGTTATGTTTGGTTTGCATTTTAGAAATTATTTAACAATACGTTGAACAGTTTTTGAAATAAAAGTTGTTTGGACAATTGTTTTTTATTTTTATTTATTGAAAAATAATAAAAAAATTTAGACAGATTTAGAGAACAAGTTAAAACTATTTTATGTATTTTTGTAAACAATCTTTTCAAAATTTAAAAAATATCACCATCAACACCACCATAATCCTACCACCACCACAACCACAACATCCACCCCAAGACCGCAACACTTCCACCACTAACACCATCACCATGTCCACCAAACCATTAACACCACATTTTTATTTTCATTATTTTATGGGCTATTGTCCAAAACACATTTTAATGTTTTTTATTTCGATATAACTGATTTTTTGAATTATATAATTAAACAAGTTATGCGACATAAAAAATATTAAAAATAATTTTCTAAAACTCTTTCCATAAATAATTTTCAAATATTATTTATTGAAACACAAACCAAACAAAACCTTATTTTATTATATAAGAAAACTATTTATATATCTTAAGCCTTAACGTCCAAATTAGTAAAATAATTTTACCGTTGCACTACACTAAGGCATGTTCTCCAAGTATATTGCTTTTATGCTTACATTATTATGTAATTAATGGTGTAGTTGGTAACGTTTTTTATTTTTATGTTTTTTTTTTTATAAAAAAAAAGAACTAATTTTTGTTTTTTGTGATAAAAATTAAAAATATAAAAGTTGTTTGGTATTCATTTATATTTTAAAATTTATAAAAATAAAAATTAAAAATGTGTTTGGTATTATATATTTTAGATAATATTTTATTGCTGTTATTTTGATTAATATTTGAATTCCAAATAATGTCCCAATTGGAGAAATTCTTGCTGGGACACACAGATACACATATATAGTCGCAATTACACACATAATTCCATAAATCACACACCGACATACACAGATTACATAGAGGCACACACACATATATATACACATAGATCCATATATATAGCACACATACACACACAAAAACACAAATAAACACACACACGTAGATTTATGAATATATAACAACATATATTTAGATCTATGCCTATATATACACACACACACACACACATATATATACACATAGATCTATGTGTATATATATACATATTTTGTCTTTGTCTTCGTGTTTGATTTTGTCTTCATCTTTGTGACAGTGAGTTTTAGAAGAAGCATCGAGAGAGAGAGAGACGGATGAGAGAAAGAGATAGGAAAAAAAGAGAAGAAAAAAGGGGTTTTATAGTTGCTACTAAAAAAAACCTCATTTTGACGCTAATGAGATTCAAAAACTAAACCTCATTAATTAATAATGGGATGCACGCACGTGTTTTTAGTTTTGAATGTTTTCAAAAACATTATTTTCGGTGTTTATACTTTTGGACCTTGTTTTCAAAACAGTATAGATTAAATAAACATGTTATTGTTTTTTTTTCAAACAATAAAATAAATAAAATAAAATAAAAAACACAAAGGGGCGATTACCAAAGTTGGTGCTTTTCAGTGTTTTCAAAGTGTAGCACGTGCGGCACCACATTTTGTTAGATCTTCCCCAATTGAGATTTAAATATTTATCCAAATTTTAATAAAAAACTTAATTCGGTATAGACATCTTCAATGGAAAAATTCAAATTTAAAAGAAAATAAACTCAAATTTAAATAAGAACAAATCCAAATTTAAATGAGAATAAATATAAATTTAAAAGAGAATAAATATGTCCATTAGATATTTAAAGTAGGACAAAATCTTATTATTAAATATTTGAGTATGAATTTGAATATCTTTTAATTTGAGTAAAAAAAGTAGTTTCTATTCATTTGATATAGTATTGGATTTAGTATTGGGTAAGATTTTTAAGAGTTTTTTTTACCTCAATTTAAATTTGGATTTGAAAAAGAGTAAGAATTAGAGATGCTCTTAGGGTCGGTTTGTTTAGCCGGAGAATGGTAAAAAATACAAGAAAGAGAAATTTTTTAAAATTTTTATGTGTTTGGTTAGCATGAAATGAAAAATAATTAAAAAAATAATTTTTTTTATGCTTGAATTTATTACAACTAATCAATTTTTTTTTCTTGTAACAGAGATGGAAACGTGAAAGAAATATATATTTTTTATTTTATTTGGTAAGAAAAAAAAAATAAAGGAACATTATTGCTATTAAAATTCCCAAAACACCCCTAATAGAATATAATATATTATTGGCAAGATACATTATGTTGAAAGGTGTAAATGGTAATTAGACATTAATTAGAAAGATGTATACCCCATCTCAAATACTTTTTTGGTTATTTTTTGCTTGTTTTTTAAGGGATTAAATTTGGTGTGCGAGAGAGATTGTTTTTCCATCTATTTTTTATTTTCTTTCATATTTTCTTTATAACCAAACAGAAACAAATTACATTTTTTTATCTTACTATCCATCAACTACTTTCTATTCATCTATTTTTATTCGAACAATATTACGTGAATTTAAAATACTAACTTAATCAATTATTATCATTGATTTAACAGTGATTCTCAATATTTATTGGGACCCACTCTCAAATAATATTTGTGATTGATCAACTTAACAAATCAATTCAATATTTTAAGTTGATTTAACATTTTCTTTTTTACTCTTACCAAAAAGGCCATAAATGATTTTATTACCAAAGAACCAAAAGAAATAGAATAAAATCAGTGATAAGCTATTATGCTCAGGTCTGGGCCATAACAACCGGGCCATTAAAGGCCCACATAATGAATGTACCGTTTCAATAAAAGCCCAAATCTCTGGCAGCGAGGCCCTCAACATAACCCTAGCACAAGAAGTAAATGAAACGCACTCCTGACCGTAGATTTCTGTCCCCTCTGCACACTAGGGTTTTAGTATTTGAGCGCCTTCAGCAGCACTTCTCTGTCGCCCTCTCCCAATCCCTCTCCCTCTCCCTCTCGTTCTCGCACAACGAGCTGCGGCTATGGTGAGACTCAAAAACCTAACCATTTTCATTTATTTTTTGCGTTTATGTGTCTTGTTATATGAATATAACCACAGATCTGAGTTGATTTTACGTGTATATATATACATGGAATTCACTTTCCACCTCATGGCTCAAGTATCTCTACGTCAGTGTTTGTAATTCTGTGCGATACAGGAAACAATACAGTTTTGGTTTCTCAGTAAGGGAAACCACAAGTTCGTTCTCCTGCTTTTGAAAATCGGTAAAAATCGATTAATTATTAGTATTTTTAGGTTGTATAGCAAGTGTCAGTGACGTTTGTTGAAGAAATGGTGAGTCATTCACTTATGATTGGTAAGTTATTTGATCATGGACTTATACCGTTGTTTGATCTTCTTACAGGCCTTCATCAAAGCTCAAAAGTCAAGGGCTTACTTCAAGCGTTTCCAAGTCAAATTCAAGAGAAGGAGACGTATGATTTTCATGCTGGCCCTTTACTACTGTGCTCAATAACTTTCCGCTGATTTATATTGTTTTCTCTTTCATTTGTGCAGAGGGTAAGACAGACTATCGGGCCAGGATTCGTTTGATTAATCAGGACAAGAACAAGTACAACACTCCCAAATATCGATTTGTCGTGCGATTTGTATCCACTCGTAGTTTCTATTTTCTAATCTTTGGTTCGACCTCTTTGATCCACGATTTTGCTGCTTGTATTATTGTATTATTGTTGACTGTGTGGAGTGTTTGATATGATTAGATTGACACATTTCAACACCAGAATGAGTCGCAGAGAAGAATGAATCTTAGGATTGTCTGAATTTTGCATTTTTGATATTTCTAGAAGTATAAAGCTTGGGGGTTTGAAAGTTTTTTCCCCTTCATTTGAAGTAATTTAGGACATGCTTTGTGCTTTTGCTGTTAATTGTCCAATTACCTGATATTGTTGTTATCGTTACCGTCATCGCCATCATTGTTGTCATTATTATTTGATACTTTTAAAACATATGCAACAGAGTTATGCGTCTTACCCACCTGCCTTGCCGGGTGGGTTTGATAAGCCTAAGAACATTAAGTTGTCTTTTTGGTCTCATGTAATCGTAATAGAAATTTTGCTTGATGAATAGGTGTGTGGGTATCTTATGTCAAATTTTGTGATTGTGGTGACCGGTGAGAAGTAGTGGATGCCATGGTATGCCACTTGAGCAATTAACTGGACTCCCAAATTAAACTCATATCTCAAAAGATGACCTTAGTTGAGGTGGTATTTCTTTACTATGCAAAATAAGCATCATTATTCCTTTCTTACTGGTAAATTTACCTTGACTCTACACCTAGACTAACAAGGATATAATTGCACAAATTACATCTGCTAGCATTGCTGGTGATATGGTTCTTGCAGCTGCTTATGCCCATGAACTTCCTCATTATGGGCTTGAAGTTGGCCTCACAAATTATGCTGCAGGTATCTATGTGCCCACATCAAATATTTTAATTTCTTGGTCAAATCCTATAAATGGATATGAAATTACTATCACTACTGTGACCCAGCTTATTGTACTGGCCTTCTCTTGGCTCGCCGAGTACTGAAAATGCTTGAGATGGATGAGGAGTATCAGGGGAATGTTGAGGTAAATGGCATTCCTTGGGTTAATTGGTGCATTTTAATTTTTACTATGTTGTGGTGGATCAATTCATTCACGCCAAGCACTATCCTTGCAGGCTACTGGGGAGGATTTCTCTGTTGAACCAACTGAAAGCAGGAGGCCTTTCCGAGCTCTCCTGGATGTTGGCCTTGTACGAACAACTACCGGCAATCGTGTTTTTGGTGCCCTCAAGGTATCTCTCTAACCTTTCTCTTAAAGGTGTTTTGATAGTTAAGGACCATACATAATTAACCAAATGGATCTTGCATTTTTCTTACAAGTTTTTCATCCACTTTAAGTATCGTTTCAATATTGTTTGTTAGGTAAAATGGTTGCGGTCGACTATTTTTTTGTACTGAAGCCTGCATAGTTTTACCATTTGCTTTTGTTATGGATATAGATGAATTTTGAGGTGTGTGTGGATTTCTGTTTATATTCATGTTTGCCGACAGTGCCCTTAGAGGAAATGGGTATGTGTTGAGAGTGAAGGAATTGGTTTTGCTCATGCATTGAGAGTTTTGGATGAAGCCGCCTTTGTTTATATTCATGTTTATCAACTTTTGCATGGGAGGGTGGATAGCAATTTTCCAGTCCAATGTTTGAGGAACTAAAAATTTTAAAGCAATATTCTTCTGAATGAAGGTTTTCTTATGAGAAGTAATATTTGAAGTTTTTGGCATCTTTATGGGCTGTGGTTATCAATGATTTTCTTGACATTTCTCTGTTAGTTCTCCAACATAATTGGAAAGCCTTTTTTAGCTCATAGTGGCTGTTTTCTGGCTTTGTTTTTTGTTCCTTTTTGGTGGACTTCTTTTCCATTAATTATGTACTTTTATATCTTTCAATGAAATGACAGTTTTGTTTCTTATAAAAAAAGAAGTAATATTTGAAGTATCATGCAAGATTAAGGAAGTGCATCCAGCAGCTATACTAAAAAGGAATTAGTGTACAAGCAAAAGATTAGAATACCTATATTTTGAGGTAGGCCGTATGAAATCTGATGAACAGCTCCGAAGAAATCACTGAATTACCTTCATTGGGAGGAAGCTTAGGAGTGGAAGATGTTCAAGTATCCTTGGTTTGTTCTAGATGCTAACCTACAATTAATGTTGTACTAGTGGCAATTAGGCTCGCCAAAAAATTTGCAAACCCTTTTGGGTTACTGGAAGTTGGGAAAATCATTGCAAAAAGAGACTTATTCCTATGGGTCTTAGTGTCAGTTCTAGTTGAGTGTTGTGATCACCTCATTGATTGTTGGTTGAATTGATTGTGAAACCAACTCCTTCCCCTTCATCTACTTGCAACCTGTGAATTCAAGCAATAGTATATTGGATTTGTTTCCCAATTGCTGGTTGGGTTGTAAATGCCAGTAGTTTGGAACCTTGCTGAAAGTCTTCTTGTTTATGCTCTATGGCACTCCAGTCTTTATGAATTTGTGGACAGGTGGAGGTTGGGGTATTCCGTCAAGTAATCACTTCATGATGTTGAAGAATATGCATCGCTGATATGAGCTTTAGGCATTTATTGCTCTTGTTTTCTTCTGGCCATAAAGAACTCTTCTACTTTGGTTTTTAAAAGTATTTTCATAGGTCAACATCTATTTGCTTCTTGATTTAAGGGAGCATTGGATGGTGGACTTGACATTCCTCACAGTGATAAGAGGTTTGCTGGATTTGGCAAAGAGAGCAAGCAACTTGATGCTGAGGTCCATCACAAGTACATCTATGGAGGCCATGTTGCTGCATACATGAGAGTGAGTCTTGAATTGTGTGTGGATTCTAGTGTTGATGAACACTGTAAATATTCGTTGATTATAAATAATATGTGAAATCTCCCTGTATTGGTCCCCCCCTCCCCCCCCTTCTTTCCCTCTTTCTTTCTATTAAAAATAGGGAAAAAAAGAAACATGCACACAAACTCTTTGTCATGCTCGCACTTGCTAAATTTTCTTTGTTTGACTACAGACTTTGATGGAAGATGAGCCTGAGAAATACCAGTCCCATTTTAGCCAGTACATTAAGAAGGGTCTTGAGGCAGATGGCCTTGAGGAGATGTACCAGAAGGTCCATGCAGCCATAAGAGCTGACCCCAATCCAAAGAAGTCTGAGAAGCCTCCAAAGGAGCACAAGAGGTAAGGCCAAATTCTAAACTGTTATTATTTGTTCAAGTATGCACACCAGTATATGGTGTAATCTCAGTATGTTTCTTGTCCTCATGAGCTATATGTTAACAGCTGTGTGTGTGTGTTTTGTTTTGTGGGGTGGGATTGTTAAACTGAGAAAAAATGCTTGCTAGTTATGCTTAAACCTTACACATTATTGATGTCACAACATAATGTATGTTCTAAGGCTGCTCTTTGGATGAGTTGTGCTGCTTTCATGCTTCTTTCAGACTGTCTGTTTTAACATGGATGGTTTAGTTGGATTGTTTGAGACTTCTTCATTGATTTTGACAATGCTGCCCCCTTGGATGTGCTTTTCCAAACCAAGAAGTTAAATGTGCACTTGCGAATATAGTGTTTACTTAGATGACATGCACGAGTTTCATTTTTGCAGCGTCTGGCCTCAAATTTAGCTAATTGGAACCAAGTTCGTTTGGGCAAAAGAAAAAAACAAAGATTTCTGATTGTCCAAATGCTTCCCCATTATTTGTTGCTTTGATTGGCTATATACTTTGTATGGTTTTGAATTTTACGTTCATGATATGATGGTCTTTATCTGTATTTCTTTATCCTCTGCTGCAGGCATAACCTAAAGAAGCTGACTTATGAGCAAAGGAAGGCTCGGCTGATCGAGAGGTTAAATGCTCTCAACTCTGCTGCAGGAAATGATGATGAGGATGAGGAAGATGATGATGAGTGAACACTGCTGTTTACGTCCTCCTTTTTGTGCTAGACTGTTGCTTCAATTTTTGCATGTTTAGTAGAATGAGAACTATTGCGTGTTACTGACAGAGTAGACTGCATTGACGATATAATTTTAAATTTCCTCAAGTTTGGATTTTTATTTGCTGTGTTAGTACAACTCCAATCTGGAGATGCATGATCTCACATTCTCATGGTCGGTATAGTTGTGTTTTGCATCATGTTTATCTGGGTTGCTGAATGTGATGGTCTTTTTGCCTATGTTGAATGTTCTTGTCTTGCCATTCCTGATCTGCTAGTATATGAATCCTTGTATTTTGTAGTCATCAGCATAATCATCCTCGGCAGTACCATTCATTTTCAAGGATGGCGTTCTCATGACATGGTCATTGTCATATTTGCTGGACACCAACAAGCGCAACTGCACTTTTCTGATCTGTAAAAGACGGTAATCGTGATGAAAAAGTTAACGGAAGCATTTCTATTGTTTTAGTCTCTTTATGTAAGTCTCAACCAGTTGACTCTGGGAATGAATGAAGGGAAAGCTTTATAGGAGAGACGAAGCTCGGATTAAGCTAGCAGGTTAAGGCTTCTAGCAAAAACAGGTAGATAGATTACGAAGAAAGATTTGAGACGATTGTTTGAAGGTAAAAAGAAGGGGTGTTCTCCGACTCATGCGGGTTAATAATGCTCAGAAGTTACAAATAAATGTGAATTTCACAGCATCCTAATCTATTACCATGATTTTCTCGGAGCAAGACAGGCTTCTTCCATGACATGCTCTGGTCTAGGAGAGAATATTTAATACAATGGGCTTATCATGTAAATATTAATGATATGATATTACTAATTAATAATTAATAATAAAATTTTAAATGGGTATAGTAAATTTCACTAGAGTAGTTATTGATTTACATGAAAGAAGAGCGAGTAATTTTCTGTTTATATGGACGTGTAGTTATTGACTTGTGCAGAGTTTACTTTTTTATTTGTCTATATACCATGTGATAATGTTGACATGGTATAACAGTTGCAATGAAGTGTATTCCATTGGTCCGTGCCCATCCTTGGACATTTGCAACGTCCTCCCAGGCCTTTTTTTTTTTCATTTAAAATCTGGGACAACGTTCTAAAGACTTCCATTCAAAAGGTACACAAAATAGTAGAATGTCAAAGCGACCCCATGGATATAAGTGTTTTTACCACTGTTATAGTTGTTTTTACCATATTTGTGATAATTATTTTTATCACTTTTTTTTGGTACAATTTTTTTTTCATTTTTGTGGGCAATTTACCACATTTGTTGGTGTTTTTATCACTGTTGTGCTAATTATTTTTACTATTTTTTTGGGTATCATAACAGTGAAAAAAATAGGCACAAATATATTAAAAATGACCAAAAATATGATAAATAAAAGTATGACACCTAAAAATTCAGTGGATTTCATTACTCAAGAAGGTTTGATTTTCTGCGTTCATTACTAATGATTGAGCAAAAAATTATTTCAAATTTACAAAGGTATAATTGGTTAAACTAGTCTTTCAAATTTGAAAAATGTGATAAATATTGAGAATCACCGTGTTATAAAGAATAAAGACGATATCTCAAAGTCACTAACGCGGGTATTACCTATATTTTTGTGGGTCTTGACTATGCTGCTACTACTACTAAAGTAGGAGTTGAAGCATGGCACATTTGCATCTTTTTTTATTTTTTTAAATTCGGATTTGAAGGAAGCGAGTGATGAAGACAGTGTGAAATGCTGCTATGAAATGTGCCATGCTAATTGCTCCAAGGGAGGCCACTGCAAGGCATTCAACCATGCTCCCCCCAGTTATTATTGCCACTGTTTATGTTGAGATCTTATAATTGCCTTGTTAATTAATTATCTCTCATCCCCTCAGCAATATATAAAGAATTTGTTTTCTGTTGTTGGTGTTGAAATTTCATCAACGCGAAGAGAAAACTATTTTGTGCTTAAATTGATTAGTCGTTTATCTTTTTAGATTGTTCCGTTTTGAATCATTTGTCATGTCTTCGAGTCACCAAAATAAATTATCGGTAAATAAGGATAAAATTAAGGGTTATTATTTTTTAAATTTCGGTTTGAACCACATTATTTATTTGACGTTTAAAATTATGCACATTACCCTCTTGTACTTATGTATCAAGTCAACGAAAAGTGTGCTCCACATGCCCAAAATATATCGTGGGGTTTGTTTGCCTTCAAAAAATATTGTGTAAGTGTCTAAAATACTCTTTATAATATATAGTATAATACACAAAACTGGTAGGGCATCGGTCCCAGATCAAAAAATATGTAAAATAACCATAAGTGATTTTCAAATCCAAATCAAAACCTCACTTGAGAGAAATAGAGACTCGATATGTTTGATTAAATTGTGTTGGTTTGTTGTCATGTTCCATTAGGTTTATGGTCAAGGATAAATCAGACGCAAAGTTCGATTTTAAAATAAGAGTATTATGATAATTTTTTAATTCCGTTAATGACTTCAATTACTTCACTTTGATACATAACTATAATGTAGTAATGTTCATAATTTTAAACAAGTGGGTAAGGTGCTTCTACCAAAAATCACACACAATTCATACACTTCACACAAAGCTCTCGCTACTCACTATTCTCTAATTTACGCATCAGCAGAAATAATTTAGAGTAATGTTATTAGAACCTAAAAAATTGATCTAATCTATTGATAGAGTCTCAATAAAGAAGTTCAAAAGTTAACGTCACAATAACACTATTGAACCACATTACTGTTACATCATTAAATCAATAAATTAGATTATTTTTTTAAATTTCAATGACATTACTCAATCGTCTAACATGTTAATCGTATGATAAATAATATTAATATTCAATAGATATATTAATTTGAGGGATATGATGTTACGAACTTTAGTTCCACAAGCAAACATGCTACTATTAAGTATCTAGTTATCACGTCTTCATTATTTTTCTCTAACATGTATATTTGTTGTGTATCATTTGGTTGAATTTTCTTTCATGTATTGCAACGGCAGCGGTAGTTTCCCAATAATTAGGTCAATAAAGTTTGAGCTATAGGCTCTCCCTCTTTTCTCTCACTCTTCTCTTATGGTCCGTTTAGTACGAAGAATGGAAAGTAAGAAGGAAGAAAAAGTGGAAGGAATAAACTTTTTATCCATGAAGGAAAAAAAATTATTTTTCCTCCTTTTTGTTTAATAAGAAAGATGAAAAATGAAAGGAAAGGAAAATTATACATACCTAATTTTACAATTCTACCTTTTAAATATATGGAGTCATTTTGTATGTTTCTTGTGTGTTAGTAAAAAAATTATTAGCAAAAGAAAAAAGGGCAAAAAAATAAAATTATCATTCAAAGGTCAAATTTTATTGGCTTCTTCTCATTTTCCGCGCATTTTTTGTGGGAAAATAAATTGTGGGCGGGAAAGAAAAGCCTTCCTTCTAATTTTTCTTTCCATCACTCTTTCTTTCTATACCGAACAATGGAAAGTTTTTCCATCCACCCCATTTTCCATCAAAACAAACAGACCATTACTCTCCCTCTCTATTTTCTCTCATAATTAATCTTTCACTCTATCTTCCATTATTCTCTCTTTTTCTTGATCCAAAGTTGGCATTCTAACTGTCAAAATGATCAAGAAAGCATAATATCCTAACTGTCAAAAGCAATTGTGGAGCCGGAAGAGCTGAAAATGAAAGGATTCCAACTGCAGCATCCAAAAAAAGTGGCTGTCTAGAAAAGTAAACAGTGCTTTAAATGGGCTGCGAGCAAAAGTTGAGAGATGGAGGCCAGCTGAGAAAAGCAGCTGAATGAGCTGCAAGAAACAGCTGTCCTAAGCTGGATACATTGCTTTAAAGGAGCTGCGACCATTAGCTGAGAGATGAGACCAACCGGGAAAAGCAGCTGATGAACTGCAAATATTAGTTGTCTTAAGCTGGGGGGTCTTAGGGGCTGGGCCATGAGAAGTGGAGGGGCTTATCGAATAAGGCAACTGAATGGCCTTATTAGGATTCGATAAGCTATTAGAGATAAGCCAGCTGCACCTAGGAGATCCAATTGATAAGGCGGCTGGGTTACAGATAAGACGGCTGCATGACAGATGATAACCCTTTGTATGACTAAAAGCCTCCTGGGAACCTGCAAAACACTCTGAAAGACTACAATAGTCAAGAGAAGGATGTCCAAGAACCACAAAGCTTCAGCGGAGAAGATGAATATCCAGCCATGGAG
The DNA here is from genome assembly GCA_963454935.2 of Ilex paraguariensis. Classification (NCBI taxonomy): domain Eukaryota; kingdom Viridiplantae; phylum Streptophyta; class Magnoliopsida; order Aquifoliales; family Aquifoliaceae; genus Ilex; species Ilex paraguariensis. Next base: position 142,746 of record CAUOFW020000962.1, on the reverse strand, counting down.
TTCAATAAAATGCTGCAGAGCAAAATGCCTCTTCGTTTTGACGATGCATAAGATGAATATCCAGCGAGAGGGAGCCAGCAGATAATCCACAGACTCTGCACATACGAAGGGAAGAAATATTCTGAGGGAGAAAAGAGAAAGTAAGCAGTGAAGACAAAACCAAGTGAGATGCTGTCCCCAGAATACCGAAGGCCTTGACATTGATCCTGTGGATGAGGAGAAGACAAACAGGTGACCATCATATTCCCTTTGTTTCTGGAAAACGTAGACCACATATTCGAATAGTAATCGGCATGTAAACTCTGGACAGCTTATTTGTATAAACGGACTGTTTTGTGTTTTTGATGAATGTGCTTTAATTCTGTAGCATATCTTTGATCTGTTTCTGCGAATCCTTGTTATGTCATAGAGCCTGAACTGCTTATTTGTATGCTGCATCATAAAATCTAAAACAGAGCATCTATCAGAGAACTTTAATCTTAGACTGCAGCGATTTAATTTGTCGCTGATCTCGCTGTAAAAGTTGTCTCATATGTAGATTGAGAGTGAGAGTGAGAGGGAAAGTATGAGTGTGAGAAGCATTGTTACAGACTCCTCCTTGGTTGGCCATGGAGAATAGAAAAAATCTTACGAAAGAGAGCCCAAAATTCCCAAGATAATTTAGACCGTTGCTTGATCAAATCCACAAGAACTTGAGAGTCTGTTTTTATGATTAAAGGGTAAACCACCAATCCGTAATCCTGTACAAGAAGAAGGCCATCCAATAGGGCTAGGATTTCAGCTTCCATATTCGAGCAGGCTCCATAGTCGCATGATCCAGCTAGTACCATTTGACCCCACTCATTTCGTAAAACTACACCATGGAAGAGTGATACTAAAGAGATACATCAGTAAAAGATTTAGATTTAAACCAAATAAAATATTTTAACTTGAGTAGATTAGACTTATTAATTTAGTGAATGAAATTAAAAAACCCTAAAATTCAATTATTTTTAAAAAATAAAAAAATTAACAGTAATAAAACTAAAGTTATAGAAAAATCTAAGTTTTAACCTCCCAAAACAATTCAAGTTCAAACTTACCATAATAATTTTTCAATCATTCTCTATCCCTCTCCCTCTCCCTCTCTCTCTCACCATCAAGTTCAAATATGGTAACAAAATCTTGAATATAAAAATTTAATTAATATTTTTATTTTTTAAAAAATTAAAAATACTCATTGTTTCCATTTTGGACCCCTAAATATCTCGGGCAGCCACGGGCCATTCTTAATTGGTTGTGGGATCTAGGTAGATTTGGAGCCACGTTTTCTAATTCATAACAACGTTAATGACTTTCCTATTTCATCAAGTCAGTTGATTTTCTTTCCTATTTTAAAAGAACTTCAATTCAACCACTCTCACAGTGGTAGTGGCAAAAAAAAAAAAAAAAAATTCTGCAAAACAGCAAAATTACAGAAACCCAATACAAATTAAGAAGGCATATTGGCATTATGATTCCATATATTAAGGTAATACCAAAATTAAATCTTGATCACTTCTATAAATACTAATACATATTCCTCATGGACCATCCCATTCCCATAGACGTCCTCGTTAGTTTCTCATAGGAAAAGAGATGGCAAAACTGAGTGTAATGCCGTTATTACTCATTGTGGTGCTCCTGCTATGCACAGGTTTGTTCTTTTTTCATTGATGCCTCGGTTCAAGCTAGTAAAAGATGAAGCACATTAAAGTAGGTTGGATGTATAGGAAGACTTGTTATCAGTTAATATATATATCGAAGTTTCAAGTTCTCCCGGCTTACTAGGGTTTGTAGTCTGTTTGTTTTATTATTTTTCATCAATTCAAAGTAGTTGTTCGTGATGAAACCCGTTAGTGTGATTCGGATGGACAGGCTTCTGGGGTTACTACCTACTAGAACTCTTGAGTTTGACTATGTTTGTTTATCCAATTCGTGAGTTTTATTAGTGATTGCAAATATTCAAAGTTTATAAGTTAGCACTGCATGCATTAGTCCAATGCTTGCAAACCGAACCAGCAATTTTCAGTAGTTTTTGGACTTCCTAAAAGAAGTTCTCGTCGTTTAGGAAGTGATTTGATTTGGACAAAATTCTACATATAAGAAGCGATAAGTTTACGATGCCGGAAAAAATATTTTGTCGATACACCATACCATAAAATACTTATTTTTAGGTTTAAGTTATAGACTCTTTTTTGGATCAAGATACGATTTTTTAGGGTGTTTTGATGAATCCCAATGTTTTAGAATTGATTCCAACAATTAATATTGATCATAAAATTGTTAGGATCTACCTAAATTACCAAAAATATTGTAACTTCACTAAAAGTTATATTTTTTTAAAGGATAGATTTAAAAATTGTTTGTTATGAGTCAACCCAAAAAATAGGGTAAACTTAAGTGTCATACCTCTTTCATTACCGAAGTCAATCCCATATAGAAAACTAACACTCTTTTTGCTTTTGTTTGAGTGTTTGTACCTGCGAATATCACCATTGGGCGGTTCTTTTGCTTACAATGATGATGTTTTTGAAACGGTCGAAACGTTTGAAATGTTTCTGTTTTCATAGAGACCAAAACGAATTATTAATTGAATATTAAAATTCTTATGTTTCGAGGTGTTTCAGCATGTTTCAATGTATGTTTTGGAATGTTTCGACCGATGTTTCAGAAATAAAATTTCAACTTATTCTTTGTCTCCATCTTGTTTATTAAACATTAGCGAAACATTTCCATTTTCAAGCTCATCTAAACTATGCATCGAAATAAAATTTTAATCCTTAGACCATATAACTCTTGAAGCCTAGAGTAGTGTTCTTATAATTTTGCATTGTTTTTTGTTTTTTTTTTTCCAGATTTGAAGGAAGCGAGTGGTGAAGACAGTGTGAAGTGCTGCTATGACAACCACATTGGCAATTGTGTTCCAGGGACCGATGATGGTAAATGCGATGAAATGTGCCATGCTAATTGCTCCAAGGGAGGCCACTGCAAGGCATTCAACCATGCTCCCCCCAATCATTATTGCCATTGTTTATGTTGAGATCTTATAATTGTCTAGTTAATAAATTATCTCCCATCCTGAGCAATAAATAAAGTGACTGCAGAATTTGTTTTCTGTTGTTGGTGTTGAAATTTCATCAATGCGGAGACAAAACTATTTTTGTGTTTAAATTGACAAGTCGTTTATCTTTTGGATTATTTAATTTTAAATTATTTATCATGCGTTTGAACCACCGTAATACATTATCGGTAACTAGGGATAAAGTTAAGCATATATATTTAATCCTCCTCAGTTTTCAGAATGACGGAAATCATAGATTGAATTGACTTTTTTATTTTATGATTAAATAATACTACAAACACCACCTTTGTGCACCACCTTAATATGAACCATTAAATTTGTGGGTCCTGTTGAATTGGCAGTATGCACTAGTGAGGTGTAAGATGGCCTAAAGTTGCTACATGTACCACAGTTTGAGAGTCACTCTCTATTGTCGCATAGTTCCAGTTTCTTTGATGTGCCCAGATTGCTGGCATCTGTGACTGTGTCAAAGCTTCAGCTATCAAAGGGTCAAATTCCTGATACTGGGTTACTCTGGCTACCATCACCATTCCTTGGCTATTCATCAGATCTCTGTCATTGTCCATCGGAACTCTCTAAGGATTTTCATCATCTTGAGAGAGAAGGTGGCGACAGGCCTCCTCTGAGACAGATTCTACAATGACCCTCTCAATCCCTGTCTTGTTTAGCATCTCCAATCCTTTGTGTAAACCCAAAATTTCTGTTTTAATGCTAGTCGAGATGTTGATTTTACCCACAAAGTCAACAAACCTGATGCTCGATTTGATATTCAACAAATGGAATCAATTTTCAAATTATTGTAATTCTATAATTTATTTTCTCTTAACCATTGATTTCATTCATTCCGCTCAAGATTGAGCTCGTGTGCAATTTTAACACTCATTCAATAAAAGAGTCGAGCCTACAATGTAATTTTTTTTTTAAAAACATTATATATATATTGAACCGGACAAACATGGTTTAAAACATGAACAAAAGATCAAGTTTTGATTTGAACGCAAATTGAAACGCAATTCATTTAATTAGATGAGTCGAGCGATAACTTTAATAAAAAAGGGATGAGTCAAATTAAAAAATAAAATATTTGAAACTCGTTATATATTCAAAACTAGTCCGAGTAATTTATTTATTTATTTTTTATGAACACACGAGAAAATACATGATGGTCAATTCAATTCATTTAAGGCCTCAAGAAATTGTTCACTATCAATTCACAAACCTAGAAAACCCAAGGAAAAAATGAAAATAAATATCTTTTCTAGTTTCTCACTTTGTACCTCAACATAATAACACTCTCACATTACTCGCAATTATATAAAAAGAGAATAACGTGATATGTTTTAATAAAATTGGGTATAGAAATCTCATGTTAAATATTTAAAATTGAGTAATACATATAATAAGTGAGCTAAGCATTTAAATTTTATCCACACATATTTTTTCTGTCAATTTCTCTAATTATGTAGTTTTTTGATTAATTTGTGGTTCAATATATTTTTTTTTTATTTCAAACATCGTTCATATACAATAGTGTACACATGTTGTTATTTTTTTTGATGTCATATATTTTGAAAATTTTTTGTGGAATTTTGATTTAAAAAATAGTGGGTCAAAATAAATTTTAAATTATGTAATTAAAAAAAGAAAAAAATTACTATTTCATATGGTAAAATCGAGTTTTTAGACTCTCAAATTTTATGGCACACTATGTTTTCAGATACGGATTATTGATAGTCTATAATATAAAACAAGGTAAATTTCAATAAATATATCCAACAATTTTTAATAGATTTATCCAATGATCAGTACTATCCTTCTCAAAATTATTTACATTATATCGTACCTTCGTGCACAAGTTATCTCGAGTATAATTGTGCACAAAAATAGAAAATTATGAAAGAAAAAATCGTCGAACAAAACAACATGTGTCTGATTTTCAACCACACTGCTACCTTGTCGTATGATTGAGGGTAACACTAAAAATATTTTTATTTTTATGGTACAAATTAAATTTTAAAATGATTTGAGGGTACAAAGTGTTATTCCCCCTATATAATTAACAGATGCCCCGAAGGCTCCAACATAATCAGAAAGGCCGGTTTCCTCTCTGAGTCGTGACTTTTGACCGTAGTTTCAACTCTGAACAGGCATTAGGGTTTATTTTGTGGGGGGAGAAGGAGACGACGACGAAGCCTCTACGGAATACTTGAGATTAGCCCTAATCTGTAGTCGATTCGTTCCTGTGTAGGAACCATCAAGAGAAAAGATTCGAAATCCCATACTTCGCGGAGGCGAATTTACGGTGTGGATCTCTCAGTCAGATCAGGTAAGCTCTACGTCCCACTGACATGTCACAAGATTTAATCTTTGAATTAAACTTGACGTTCTCTGTATACATTTTATTCATCCCCTGAATTCTTGTGTGGTGCAATTGAATGGGCTTAATTTTTGTCATGGGTGAGATCAAGTTCTGTTTGGTTGCCGAGAGAAAAAGAGTAGAGGAAGATAAATGAAACTGTTTGAATCTTTGTAATACATCGAGTTAGGTATTGTATCCTTTGATTCAGGATCCTTCAAACAAGGGATTGTAATAGGAAAGGTGACTAACAAGAAACTGAATTTTGCACGATATATAGGCTTCACTTGTAATTACAACTGGGGCTTTCTTTGTCTACATTATTGTATCGAAGTTCTACTTTACAGTAGGGGAAGTTAAATAATGTCTAGCAGAAAACTCATATTAGGGTTCCAAGAATTGGAAACTGACAACTCTACGATTCAGACATGGGTGTCATATCGGATAAGATACGGATATGAGGATAAGACAAAGTTAAAATATATAAAACATGGGTCCGATGAGGATGTGACTATTAAATAATAATAGAGTTGTAATATATTAAAAATAAAACATATTATAACAATATTAATAATAAGACTTAGTAAATAGTATATTTTTAATTAAAATTGAAATAGATCAAAATAAATATCTATTATTTTCATCAACAATCATTACATCCATTGATATTCATAGTATATAAGTTACATAATAAAAATTTTATTAAAAAAAATAGAAATAACATCTCTTTTAATAGTTAACAGATGTTTTTTTTTTATAAAAAAAAATTTCGTCTTGTATCTTGGCCGGGTCGATTCAAAATTCATGACACTTCTAGCCATGTTCGACACGTATATGGCCCGACACTACCACGACGCCCCTCCAGGAAGTATCCGTGCTTCCTAGCCGCTTGTAGTATGCTGATTCCCTACGTCGCTGCACAATATGCTTGCACAAGTTCTCTCCTGGGGCCTATTTTAATATAGTGTCTGATACTTCATCAACATTAACTTCCATAGTAAATATAAACACAATTTCCTCCATCCGTTAAACTTTGTTTTACCATCTCCTCCATACTAAAGATTGAACTATTGCAACATTGACCAAAATAATTTTTGGGTTGTAATCTAAGATTTTGGTTATACATGCTTAGAAGATTACAGTTTATTTGCTTTTTCTGTTTGTTTGTGTGGTATTTTTTTATCTCACTTGTACATCTCTACATCCTGTTTGTTGTTTGATACAAGGTTCTGTTTCTTTACTTTTTATTTTGACTATTTGTTTGTATTGCGCCATTGGGTCGTAAACTTTTGCAGCCACTAAAATGAAGTATAATGAAGTAGACTGCATAAGTAAATTGTTACTTACGCAATCTTTACCCCTGAAATAGTTAGGATAAATGAGTTGAGTTGGCACAAACTTTATACCAAAATCAATCAGAACTAGATCTGGGAGGCTAACAAGTTAATTTTCACCAACAGTTATAACCATTGGAAGACGTCTGTATGACTCCTTAATGCAGAAATATGATGCCATATCATTTAAATAGTGTCTCGATATCACATTTCTTGGAGAGTAGGGTTTCAATAATGCTGATAATTCTCTGCAACAAAATATTCCTAGAAAGATCATTGCATGGTTCTGCCCAATATGTTTTCTGTTGTTCCAGTTCTCAATTTAACAAATAAGCTGTGATTGCAAACTTCAGTAGTATGTGCAGTGAAATTGGAAGGTTTTGGGAAGATGCCTGTTGTCTACACTGTTCATCATTTACATTTTTTTTTAGCAGGCACAAAAAAATAGCTTCATTTTTGCATTATATTCTACATTCTACAAGCCACACATTGAGCATACTCATGCTTCCAAAGAAATCAAATTTTGCCTGCTAGTCCCTAGTTCCAGAGAAACTCATTTCTGCTGCTCCGTAAAAATCAATTTATATAAATTTGGAATTTTAAAAAGCAATCAATTACCAGCTCGCCTCAAGAATGCTAATACACCTAGCCCAGCAACCAGAAAGCCCATGCATCTTTCTGAGCATAATCCAAACCTCCAGATCCAGAACCCCTTCTACAGCTAGGTGTTCCCGAGTAATCCAAATGCAGTTTTAACCCCTTCCAACCAACTGACCTTGCATGGTCCACAGCTGCTGCAAGATCACCATCTGATGCAAGCACAACCTTGTCATGGTCTTCGTCTTCATACAGAATCTGAGGCAGGTTGTTGCGGTCAATGTCATCCCCCACTCTGTTCATCAGTTACATGATTAAAGTTCTGTACCAAAATGGGAAAAGTTTTGTAAATCACGCGTCAGCAAGTTTTGCATATTAGTAGTATGAAATTATATTAGCACATCGATTTTGGCCGCCAAAATTGTATAGTAAAGTCCATGATGTTGTGGATCTGTAATCCGTGTTAGCTTATGTCTTTTTTTTTTTTTTTTCATTTTTGGATTTTTGCTTGGGTTAATTTGATACTTGAGACTCATGCTATCTTTTTCACTCCCTATTTCTCTCTCTCACACACACATGCACATATAGGCAAGAATTCTTGGTGCTACTTGATTTTGCTCTATAACAATGTTATGAGGTTGGCATTTACATTCTTGTCAAATACTTTTATATTTGGAATTGTATGCAAGTTACAAGTAGGAATAGTTGGATTATTTTGAACATAAATGATGTGGTATTTACTCCTCCCTTCTTTTGTCCCTAGATGATAATGGTCTACCTTGTATGAGACACTGATTGATGGATCCTGAAAGCAAGAAGTTCGGACGAGGTAAGACCTTTTAAATACTAGTTTTTTATGTTGTATGTTAAATTTATTCTCATTGTCTTTCTGTATCATGTATGGATGTTGGAAACTATGTGATGCAGATTAAGAAATGAAAGAATTAGGGATGAGAAGAGAAGAAGAAGGGAATGAGAAATTAGAAGAATAAAAGGAGATGAGAAGTGAAAAATAGAATTAAGGGGATGAGAAATAGAAGAAAGAGAAGAAAGGGGATGAGAAGGGGAACAAGGAGATTTAAGCCAAACAGGCTTCAATAATATTCAATAAGTCAACTCCTTCGTAAAACCCTTACATGTATATTTTTATATAGGGAAACTAAAATCCTAAAACAAATAAATAATAGCAACTAAATTCTTAAAAGTTAAAAGAAATTATTTAACAGATAAATATTAAAAGTATCTAGATAACTCTTATAACTAATCTATAATATCTATTCAATTCCTACATGGTCTCTATCATTTTTTTCCGATTGAGAAAAACTCTCATCTGGAGAGCTTTCAAAGCAGAAGTACCCTAAGAGAGTAGGATGAAGATGACATAATGCCTCATCTAAAATAAAAGAACTATCAACATCTTTCCATCGATCAGAATAAATGTAAGAATCTCTATCTGTAGCAATGTAAATTTGGTCACGTAGCATATCATCTATTTAGCCTAAAATAAGCGATGAAAGTGGAAAGATAAGAAATGAAGTTAGTGCTAAGTATAAGAAACAATTTCACCAGCAAAAACACTGGCTAACAAAATTAGGAGGCTCTGGAGTACCTCCATTAAGTAGCATGTCCTCCAAATAAATATCTGGACTAATACTAACATTTAATGAAAAATTTAAATTCAAGAATAACAAAACAATCCCATCAGATTTGTACAACAAACATTCAGTGGGACAAGACATCAATTAACACCCTGATGCTGAAAAGTACAGACTCAACTGAACACTTGATAGTAGGCAGAGGAATAAAGTCAACAATCTTAAGTGGGGCAGAATCCAGAACATTGCCAACAATCTCAGGTGGAGAAGACGCCGAAACAAAATCAACACTCTCAAGTTCAATTATTGGTGATGATTTAACTTTTGTCTCCATAGGAAACATGATAGGATAAAAAATAATCTCATCAGTAGTATCAATGTTCAAATGATTAAAAGTATGTTCTGAATGATGGAAAGTATGAGGGTTCAACGGAACAAAAATATAGCTATCATTATGTGCATGTTTGACATTAGGTGAAACTAGTGACTTGTACTTATTTTCTTCCATTTGCTGATTTGCAAGAATTTTAGACAAGTGCAAAAGTTGAGTTGTAAAATCAGATAATTGGGTTTTCATCCTTCTACACCCCTCACGTAATTGCCTAAGTGAATTTTTGTTATTGGCCACTTTAATTTCAAAGGTCTCAACCTTTTTCTCTAGGACAGCTTGGGCTTTCGAATGGTAACTAATGACATTAGGAATAGATTCAAATTGAATTTGATGATGACTTTGGGAAGCATGCCGTTGGTAACTTTTATGTGATCTAAGTGTTCCAGAGTAGTATTCTAGATAATCTTCATTACAAAACTCAGACTTGCTATGAACTTTATGGTGATCCCAAGAGACTCTAGGAGTGAAATAGGTATAGTGGTGACGTTGTGAAAAATTGTGACCTTGAGACATGCTTGATACTGGGTAAGCATATTAATAGGTATCATAAGGATTATATAAACTCCTGATTGACTTTTGAAATATAAGATGGTAGAAGAACAAGTTCAATAATGTAATTGACAATTTCAAGAAGTGAGAAAGTTTAAATGGAAGAAAATGTGCTTTGAACCCTTTGCAAATTCTCTAATTTTTTAATGAATAAAAATATTAGTTTCAAATTCTATGGGAGTATGCATATCATAATCAAGTTTTGTTGTGATGAAATTCTGAAACTTGTTCTGAAACTTCTGGTGATGTTTCTGCAATTTTCGGAACTTTTGGAGATTTTTTTACAATTACTAAAAGTTTTGGGGAATGATTATGTAATTTCGAAAGTTTGGGGGCAGAAATGTAATTTTTGAACTCTGGGAGAGATCTGCTATTTCAGGAATATATGGGGGCGGAGCTGTAATGTGTGGGTTGGGTCGTTAGGTTATACAGTTGGGCTGATTTTAATGAAATTAGGTCGCCTTAACTTTGTTTAAAAGGTGGGGTCAAGAATTTTTTTTTTTTTAAATGGATGGGGCTAGCCTTGGATTGGGTTTGACTGAGTCTGAGTCTGAGTCTTGGACAAGTGGTTTAGATTGTAGGCTGTTATTGTTTGGGCTAGGCAATGTTACCTGGGACTTTGGGACTGGGTTAAAGGCTGGATCATTTTAAAAAAAAAAAAAAAAAAAAAACCCTATTAGTCGTCTTCTTCAAAGCTGGTGTGCCGTTGGCCTGTAGCTTCAAGTAGCCAGCAGCAACGACGAGCTCCAGCAAGACTGAAAGATGGCAACGACGAATTTTCTTCTTCACGAGCAGGCTGGTTCGTTTCCAACTATAAGAACAGGGCAGCGACTTTTAATGACGGGCTGTGATTTTCTTGCAATGACAGCAACTGGGTCTATGTTAAATGGCAATGTTGAACAGAAGGCAGCAACTGGGTCTATGTTAAATGGCGATGTTGAACAGAAGCAACAGTACGACTAATTAAGGATGACTGATGGGCTTCTATGTCAGCGGTGATGTTGGATTGAGATTAGGCTCTGGTGCCAAATTGATGTAGATTAAGAAGGAAAAGAATTTGGAATGACAAAATAAGAAGAAGATAATGAAAAATTAGAAGAGTAAAAGGAGATGAGAAGTGAAGAATATAATTAAGGGGATGAGAAAGAGAACAAGGAGATCTAAGCCAAACAAGCTTCAATAATATTCAATAAGTTAACTCCTCCATAAAACTCTTACATGCATCCAAACGAAAACCCTAAAACAAATAAATAATGATAAATAAATCCTCAAAAGTTAAAAGAAATTAGTTAATTTATTAAAAGTATCTAAATAACTCTCATAACTAATCTATAATATCTATCCAATTCTTACACCATCTCCATCACTATGTCATTTTGTTTGGACTTCGGTGCTTTTTGTTTCTCTTAACTAAAGCCTATATCGCCCTTTCCTTCGTCCCATCCTCATGGAAAGTTAGGCTGGCCGGTATTGTAGCTTGTAGAACTTCTACATTCATCTATTGATAATAATCATTTTCAATTTTTTGATGCACTTTTGATTATTTATACTCCCCTAGCTGGAATTATGTTGTAACTATCTCCAACACTTAAAAGTCGCGTAAGATCATGAGATTTAACTTTGGTGTGCCTACCGACTAATTGGCATGAGAATGAACTTCTATAATGGAGCTGTTCAAGATGAAATTGATTTGTGACCAGCATTGTCTTTTTTGTAAATACTAAGGGGATGTGGATGAATACCCGACCCATCTAAGTTTCGGAGAACTCATGCAGAGGACTCATTATAATTCCAGTTGAATGTGTTACAAGTTACAAGGTCAAGTGGGAGATCAGAAACAGGGTTGAGGTGGTGGGTAAGAGTTGAATGGCGAAGAAATAATTGTCTGGGTTAGTACATATGTTGGATTTTATGTCTTCTTGGAGATGGGAGTTAGTTGAAGGTGCTATAAGGAGTTTCACCTGGTGAAGGTGCTATAAGGACAAGTACTCAGAAAAACATGAGTTGACCTCTTAAGATGGCACTGAATGGTGAGAGGGATTCATTTTGCTGATTATATGCAAAGACTTGGGCTTTCTTAGGTAATTTGGTAATCCCTGTTAAGAAAGCGGTGGATTGCATCGCATATGTAGTGGTGAACCTTAACTTCTTGGGAAGCTCTCAAGGTTACATGTTGTAATTGTTTCCTTTTTTCCCTCATCTTCATTTTCTTAACAATGGCATGCTACTTGGAAAAAGTCCTTTTAATTGGTCACAACAACTAAGGCCATTAGATGCATTGGTCAAGATTTTGAAACATGAGCCATGCTTTGCATAAGTTGAGTGATTGTTTTCTGACTATCGTGTTTATCAATTTGTTTCAGTCATAACTGTGATTTACTGGGTCTTATTTGGAAATCAGGGCCAAGAGAACTTACGGGTGCTGTGGATCTTATAAATCACTACAAGTTGTTGCCTCACCACGATTTCTTCTGCAAGAGATCACTTCCATTATCGATTTCAGATACACACTACCTTCACAATGTGGTTGGAGATACAGAAATTAGGAAAGGTGAAGGGATGCAACTGGATCAGCTCATTCAGAATACACCCCTTTCGAGAGAGACAAATGCTCGCATACAACCTTTTGACTTAGATGTCCTCAGAGAAGCCTTTCAACTGAGGGAAACGACTCCAGTTGATTTGTCCCCTGTAAGAAATTTGCTGCTGAGGCTTCCATTTATTTTATTGCTGGATGATGGCCCCTTTGTGTGTCTTAGATTTTCAAAATCAACTCAACAGGGTCCCCTCCACCCCACACCCAATTGCCTGTAAAAGAAAAGAAAAGAAAAAGAAAACCTCAATTGTCAACGAAGATTTTTGTATTTATGTTACTTCCTGGGAGGTGTGGAAGTAGTATTGATCTCTTTATATCTTATGGTGTTTGATAGTCAGAGAAGGGTATTCCCACTATAGCTGGAAAATCTAAAAGCGACTCTAAGTACAAGGAGAAGAAGCATAAAAAGCACAAGGACAAAGACAAAGAAAAGGATAAAGAGCATAAGAAGCACAAGCATCGTCATAAAGATCGAAGTAAAGACAAGGAGAAAAAGAAAGATAAAAGTGGTCATCATGATTCTGGTGCTGAACATTCAAAGAAACACCATGAGAAGGTATGAATATCATTTGCTGCTGATTGGCTTTGCAAAATACATACTTTCCTAATGCGATTATGAAGAAGTTTTATCTACTTAAAAGTTTAATTTGTTACATTTCCGAAGTGGTGAAATTCTGTAAATCTTTAACAAATCAACCCCAAACGAAGTATGATTCATTGTGATTGTTGAAATGAGCATTAAGCTGATAGTAAGTTTAATTGTTCAGCCTGTAGCTTTTCTTTGTTCTTCTGGATCCAAAGATCTCATTAATTCTTTCCACTAAATCCTGATTAAATCTTTTTATTAACTAGTTTATGCACACGTGTGTTGCACGTGAACGATTTTGAATTTAAAATTCTGTATATCATAAACTCGAATCTCACACACATCGTCTCTTTGAGAACACGAATCTCCGACCTCTAAATCATAGTTTCAACAAGAAATAAACCAAGGGAACAAGCCTCGCAACAGTGAAACAATGTGAAAGGGGAAAGGAGTGCATAATGTCTTATGTTCCTGAAGTCGTATGCAATTGTTTGTCACCCATTCTAGTGTAGGAAATCTCAACATGTGGATTAAGGACGAACCACTTGGGCATTTTTGTTCACAACACCACACCTAGTGGTGAATCCTTGCCAAACACCTCTTTGTATATATTCATCCAGCAACAGATCAGATACATAATTTCAATTAATTTTTAAAAGAATGAAGATGTCATATTATAAATGAGTAGAGAATGATCAAAGGAGAGTTCATAGACAATGACCAATTCCACAAAACCAATGTATAAAAAAATGAAAAATTCAATGATGAACCTACAAAGTGAGCCTCTTATAGAATGTAGAACTTCAGGGGCAGCAGTTGCAACAAAGATGATACCTACGCAGCATTTTGCCAATGTCTGAATTCTATTGCCATTGCAACTAGATTCTAAATTAAGTTTTGCACATTTGTCTAAAATCAACACCTTAGAAGCAAATGTCCCCTACTCTGCATTTATATTCATGCACCTTATGTGTGGTGTATTAGATTTGGCAAATAATCCTCTACTTGTTGTGATCACATTATCCTAATTGCTCTACTTCTCCATACTAAAATGTCTTAAAGTAAATGTTAAGATGCTTATGAATAACAAAAACTCAATACACGTAGTACTATGTAAAAGCCACAAGCTGCTGAAGAAAAAGAGAGCACATTAACCCACTAAAAGAATTCAATTTAAATATGCAAGCTGTCTAGAAACATTAATATGATGTAATACCAAAATTAAAATCACTGCTAAAAAAATAACAGACTACATGAAAGAAATAGACTCAATAATATATGTCCTCCAATTAGAAGTGAACCAATACATTTAGATAAGTAAGACGAAAAGTGATCATTGGATGAACCATAGATGCTTCCGCCACTTTTATATATATATATATATATATATATATATATATTATAGCTCATACTCATAGGCACCTTCAGAAACATGATAAACAGTTGAAATGCACTAACCCAAAACTTTTCATTTGGACTTCACATAACACGTCTTCTTGATATTGGTGCATCTTTGACAACAGAAGTCTGTCACTAATCTTTGAGAATCCAATGATAATTTCTCAACTATTTAAGCATATCTATGAAACCAAGTTAAAAGAATTGTCACACTGTAAACACACACTTTTACAGACATTCTAATATCCTACTCATAGTGGACAAGAAACACAAAAACCATTAGGTACAAACTCTCACTTTTCCCTTTGGATATGACCATATAGGAACCCTAAAGAAGAGATGATCTTTCACATCCATTATTCAACATGATTTATCCCGAACGAAATTCAGTGATGTTCACTTTAACAAATGTTTTACAATCTATGCATTTATTATAAGCTTTCATTTTTTTTCCAATTTGCTCAAACAAATTTAATGATCTTACTTCATGTCTTTTTTAGAGTCTTGCTTAATTTCAACAATTTACCATCCATCCAATGATATACCTATGTGATAAAATTAACTATTGGGCTTTCACTACAACATTAAGAAAATGTGCACTCTTGAAGTGCGTGCCTATAAGCTTGACTAAAACAATTTTGGAACTGAAAAATATATCATATTACCAAACGGTAAGGCCTAATTCATTGAAAACATACAACCTCATAATATGAGCCCACAATATCAATTTAATACGAAGTATCATCTTTCAATTCAATGGACAACTTTGGAGGGAGATAACACAATGTGTTCACCGATAAATATTGGTCAAAATCTAAACTAACAATATATACGATTTATTTATTCAAAGAACATGACCACCGTAACTGGTGATTTATCCAAATGGTTACATTGTTGTTGTATCAAGTGTTGTTAAAGTGGGGATAACAACTTGAAACCATCTATGGTTCAGTTCAACCGTTAAAAAAAAGTAATGGGTTTACTTTAGAATTAAAACTCATTGGGTTCACAATTTGTCATTTGTCATAATAAATAGTTACTATTGAATGACCAACCCCATTAGGAAGAAACTTTAACGTAAATGTCTTGTTCAGCTTTTTATGCTTTAAGTAGCTATTATCATAATTTCATGGTCATATTAATAAATTTTGAGGGGTTCATTTTTCTCCAAACTAAAGGATAGAATCACCAAAAATTGAAACCAACAAAGAATGGTGAAACTTGCCCTCTGGTAATTACTCTATTGGTACGTTGGTCAAAGTATATCTATCTCCAAGTTATAGTCAGTATTGACTTTTGGGGCAGTTGCAAGCCTGTACTTCTTGTAACTGGAAGGTTAAATTGTAGTTAGAAGTAACCCAAAATTATTGATGATCCATCTATCAATACACTTAACTACCTTAAATAACAAATCCAATAACAATCAAAATTAGCATAATAATTCATATAGTTCAACCTAGTGGCATAACCTATTAAATTTTAAAAATAAATCAAATTATACTTAGACTCCTATTCAAGCAATTTAATTCATTTAAGTTACAACAAGTAATAACAAATTATTCTAATTAACTAGTGAGGGCCGTGAATCACACTAGTGACAACCCAAAACAAAAAAACATCTATTACAGAAAACCCGTAAAATACCAAAAACAAGCCTCCATTCAGCCAAAATCCCAAACAAGCTCCATCGATAAAATTCCAAATTAATCATTCTATAAACATTACAAAATACCACCATCCAGCCATGTATAACAATAATGAAAAGAGACAGAATAAAGGAACACCGGGCAAAAAAAATTGGAGTAGGGAAAGCCATGGAAAATGTGCTGTAGGACCAAATATTGATATACAAGCACAAAATTCAATTGAAACTCCGTATAGACAAAAAACAAAACAAAAAATTGAAACTTGGAGAATAATCTTAAGAAATAGGAATCTACTGAACCTGTAACTAGTAGAGGGAGAGATGCGACGATTGAGGCTTGTATTGAAGGTGAGTCATCCATTGGCTCATCTTGCGCTGTAGAGAGAAGCCTAGAAATCTTTAGAGCCACAAGAGCATTAAAGAGAGAGTGAGGGAGAGTGGGAAGATGAAAAGAGAGTAGTGTTTGATTATTTTTCATCGGGAACTAAATGCGCAGAGAGAGAGAGAGAGAGAGAGAGAGAGAGAGAGACGTGTTGTAGCGGCAATAGGATTGTGAACCTAGTAGCTTTAGAGGAGAGGTGATGATTTAGGTTTAATAAGCAATTGATTTTGAATGATAATAATCTCATGGTTGTATTGTTAAAAGGTAGAATTGGAAGAAAACTTTTTTTTCTGATATGTTGACATTTTAAAGTAGTATAGATTAGCCTAATTGGATTGCACTTTTTTTGGTTAATTATCAGATGAGTTGTTCTTCACTTCCACAAAAAGAATCTATTAATATATGTTTTTATATGATTTCAGAAAAGAAAGCATGATGGAGATGAAGATGTTAATGACATTCACAGACACAAGAAAAGTAAGGTAAGATGGATGCTGGTTATTTACTTTAATTTCAGATTCTCAGGTGTCTGTTCAGATCTTGTTATGGGCCTGCTGCTATGATCCCCACTGTCTCCTGTGTGTTTTTACTTAATTGCGTTCTTACCATCCAAAATATTGCAGCATAAGAGCTCAAAGATTGATGAGATGGCTGTAATAAAGGTTGCAGGCTGAAAATTGGCATGTGGTCATCATTGTTTTTTGTCCTCAGATTTATGGATGAGAATTTGGAGAGTCCCATTACTTGCCACTGTTAAATTATTTGAGGTACAGAGAAGTTCATATCCTGCCATCGCAGTACATACCTATTCTACTTTCTGCATGTTTGTGGCTGCATGCACCATTAATTGGGTAATACTTTAGAGATTAGGCTGGTTGGAAACTGTCAAAGATTCTTATATGCTTGCGCATGTGCATAAATGTGGATGTTGGTCTTAATGTGAATAGAAATTTCTCTTCTTGAGTGGAAAGCAGAAATATAAAATGAGAAAAACATTGCATCTAGCTTGGTATTAGTATCATATCTTTTGCAAGTAATTACTATACATAGATAGAGGTGTATTATGCAGTATATACATTGACAAAACGTAATTTCTTATTTTCCGGAGGGGGTGAGGGCCTGATGAGATGATTTAAGAAATATAGAAATGCACATACCTTTTTTGTTGTGTAGCCCATTATTATCTGAATTTCAAATTTCGATCACCTAGTAAATAAAGGATGTAGTTTTAGCTTGCGAAAGGACTAATGGAAGTAGTTGCCAGGGGTAGAGCCTGCCATTCTTCATATGAAGACTAATATCTGATTGGGTTTGCGATAAATCTGCCATATGTTGCCCAATGTGGTAGTATTTCACCCTGATATATAATGATAGGAAGATTATGCTCTTGTAAGAGATTACAGCTTTAAATGCACATAAAAGTAGTAGAAATGGAAAATCTGGTTCCTAATTTTCCCTTTGAAACAGGACAGAAAATGCAACAAAAATTTAATTCAAAAATGAAGTCCATATTGGACAAGGACCTGGACAAGGACCAGAAGAAAGATTGATGAGGGATCTATAATGAGTAATGACTATGAAGAGGATTTTCATGTTGGGGTTTGGTACTGTTAAGGTACTGTGAAGCTTTAAGTTCATCATTGGACATGGGTGAAAACAATTTTTGTTCTCTTTTGGGGAGGAGGATGGTGAGACTCGATTGGGAGTGGTGATACATCACCAACTGGGACATCCCTTGGCCTGAACAAGTTTCCATATATTTTACCAGCCTTTTTTCCAAGCCTTGCCAGCATTTGAACTATTTTTTTTTTTAATATTCTGCCTGGCTGAGCTAAGCAAAGTGATCTGTCCTGGTTAGATTTTTATTTTTTAATTTTAAAAATTGGCATTAACACAAAATTTCAGTTTGAAGAAACAATAAAATCATTTTAGAAGCCGCCAGATACCAGTTCCTCTATTTATCAGGGCAACTTCAAAACTTCTTAGTTGGTCCTTCTGTGTGTGATTCCTACTAAAATTTATTATGACTTTCCAAATGAATTGTGATGCCATGGTCATAGTTAAGTTGTGGTGAAGCGACAAGATGGTATTAGTACCTTGATAGATAGTATTTGAATCATTTATGCACTTTAGGGGGAAAATACTCTTTGTCCATCATGTGCATCTGCTTTAATCCTAGGATTTTGCAAACCTCTACATTTCTAAGTTATCTGGCTTGTATTAACCTCACATCTATATTTGGAACTAGGAATCAAAATTGTTTTGTTGCTAGATTATTTCTCAATCTTGGTATTTTGCCTTTATATTGTACCTTTAAAGGCTCTAAGATTTCGTTTATACCTATAGTTTGGTTACCATAATTCACTAAACCCCTGACGAATCACGATTTGGATATATCGATTTCAAATATGGTGGATTCACAATCTAGATCACTAAAATGTACGATCCCAAATTGTAATACTAATTCTAAATTTAGAACGTATAAAATAAATATAAAATACGTATTAATTGATTACATGTATATAGATTTGTAATTATATATTGTTTTAGATAATAGAAAATCGAGCATAAATATAAGATAAATAATAACTAAAACTTAGTGCTTGTGAATGTTCTTTGATTGAGACAAAAGGCTTGACTTGGTTTGGTTAGTAGTGAAAATAATCTAAATAAGAGTTTCAAAATAAATTGTGACCTAAAATATCATACCAGTGAAGCCTACCCCTATCGTACACGTACCTAATAAGGTATCGTATCGGGTTCCAGTACTTGTATCCTGTACCAAAGTGGCTCATGATTCATGTGATTGTAGCTTCCTTTCAACAGATTGTCTCAATCTTGTTAATGCACCCCATGTTGTACTTGAGCCTTTTTAACTAGTGACTAGGGATAACCTGTGCTTGAAGGCACGGTGTAACATAAATGATAAATGATGGATTTGGGAGAAAAATTCAATGTGAATGGTTTTGAGAGGGATATTGGTGGCCGTCGGATGATTCTATTTGAGACCATTAGATGGGCTTATCAAAGTTTGCCTTGTTTTATATTATAGATTGACAATGGGTTGGCAGTCACAGTAAATAAAATTATGGATGCTGAAACTCTGCCTTTGCTTCTTCATACACCTACTCTCATTTGGCAGTTATGTTTGGTTCACCCATTTCCAATTGAACTTGTACTTATGGGATTTCAGCTTAAATTTTGTTAAAAGCTTGTAGATCTCTCTCCATCTATTACTGTCTACAATGCTCTCTGAGTGGATGGATAACTGAGTGCTCTGGAGTATCAGAACTGTTTGTACTGAGTAGCATTATCCTTTTTTAATATAACAGCTGATATTTAAGCGAAATGATTACATAGCTAGCAAGACTTGGGCAGACACTGATGAGTGTTAGGTTTGCCAATATATGTTATTTGTTAGACATTGTTGCAGCAAGGTAAACAAAATCCCAGGCTTTAAGTTACTGCTAACTGTAAGGTGTCATTTCCTATTAGCATTTGATCTGTTGACTTCTTCAGTCCACGAAGAATCTACTGCTTTCAGTGTCTCGATTGATTTGGTGGTATTACAGTGGGACAGCAGTTGCACCTCGGCATTATCACTTGTTATGCCTCTTGTAGTACATTTATTTATGTTTGCTGTTTTTTCCATGCAGAACAGACCACGGGGCCAACTAAAGATTGTCGAGAAGGTGAATTCACCTATTGAAGTAATTGTAAATGGAAAGTACAAATTATTGTAAAATGGACTTCTTTGTATCATAACAGGGGTTCTAATATAGTTGACGGTTGCATTCAAATCTCTCATCCTTTATTTCAGTTTTAGTTGCGCATTTTTTTTTGGGGGGGGGGGGGGGGGTATTATACAGCAGTTATCATGTACTCTTGTCCTTTTAAGATTTCCAATGTTGCACTTGTATAATGACTCTTTAAACTCTTAATCAGTTTTGGGGTTAGGAAGAATAGGTTAGAAAACGTGCTGATTGTATTTTGATTTGTTCTCTCTGTCATCTTAGAGATGACTCTTAACACGACACTAACTTTCAAAGTGGGAAATATGTTTGTAACAGTTAGAATTATGTGTACTGTCAGAAGAAATACACGACTAATTCAGGATGAAGAATTCTTACCTTTTTAATCTAGAGAGAAGGAAAATCTAAGTTGAGATTGCTACTTTGTTGCACAGGGAGTTCATCAAGTTTCTTTATTGTTGTTATTGTTATTTCAGAAAGGTGTTTGTTAGGCACTAATTCGTCACTTGCTTGCTGTACAATGTCTGGATGAGACTATAAGGATGTGTTTAGTTTAAACGTTAGGAAAGATTGGATTGGACAATCTCATCCATTTCATACTCATTCATTCGGCCTTTGGACTATAATTTCGTGTCATTTTATATTTGATTCAAGTATTAATAAGTAGTGGGTTTAACATTTATATCATCCAATATTTTGTTTGGATGGAGTATTGAATGATGGTATAAACATAATATTTTTTGTCCAAAAACATCCCAATTGTATTATTTAAACTCACTAAAAAGATAGGTTTATTTAAGAGGTTGTAGGTGGTATTAAATATATTATTCACCTGGGTCGGTATTATTTTTAGATGATAATATTGCTACCAAAAAGTGTATTTAAACATGTGTATAAGATGGATAAGGTGGGTCCAGTGTTATTTTCTTCAATCTATCTTTTATAGTACTTACAGCAAACACAATCTAAGTATCAAAAAAAAAATTGGTACCATATAAAAAATGTTTTATGGTTTTTTATTTTTAATCATCTTTAATATAAAATAGATCAATTTTTAATAAATTTATCCGACGGTTTTAAATAAATTTATCCAATTTTTTTCAAAATTATTCATATTGTATTGTGTTTTTAAGTACAAATTATCTCTAATTGATTATAAAAATGACAAATTAAAGAAACTTTAAATGTATTATATTATTATTGATAGAAAAAGTTCAGACCCAATTTCAATAATTATAATTTGGGATGTATAGGAGTCTAGTCAAGTTGTGGCTCTTCTACAGGGCACAGGCCATTTAACCGATCATAAGGCGACAAGACAAACAAGATAGGCCTGGAAAGACATTTGCTTAGTCCGTTGCATCTACGAGTCTTCTTGTACGTGTTCACATGTGAAATAATTTTAGAGGCATGTGGACGTTAAGCTAGGCATTTTCTCTTACACCAAAGCACGGGATGGAAATTCCAAAGAGTCCATCTATTTAGATTGCAGAATTTGAAAAAAAAGGCGATGAATATGTGTAGGTGGAGAGTTAAAAGAGGTTGACATATTTTTTAACGTCAACGTACTTTCAAAGAGATGAAATGATTTGAACTGTCTATTAACTGTTGGGATCAATTTTGAATAAAAGATTTCTTGGGTAGGTGGATTATTTTTTCATAGTTGTGTGTATTGTAGAGGCAAATAACAAGGGTATTTAACAATTTATAGCATAAGTATTCGGACCGTCAAGATTGTCCTACGGGTTTTTTTTTTGTGGTTAGTACACACGTCTAAATTTTATAGGCTACTATAATATGTAATGTCTAGTTTTAGTTCTATCCAGGGGATGGTTGCTCCCAAAAGTTGGAAATGGGTCGGGTCGGGTCTATTTGGTTCATTTATTGACCGGACATCGAGCCATTATGGTGCAGAGTCTCTCTATGTCTATTGGTTGAGTCCAATTTGAGCCTAATGAGTCTTTTTGACCATGTTTATGAACCGATCCGTTTGTCTATCGGGCTGCCATGTGGTGGACCAGATTAGCCCATGGGCCATGGGTCATGAGTCATATCCTCTTCTTACTGCTGCATCTCCTCCCTCCTCCCTCTATGATTTTTGCTATAATATATTTAAGTTTGTGTCGATTATTTCTTAGAGTTTAGAGACTGATTACCTTAACTTGAATTGAGTTAGAACATGTTCTTTAAAAGGATAAGGGTGACTTACACTTAGAGAGTGTATAAAAGGGATTTAACTTGAAATCTTTGAGTTATCAAAGATCAAACTCAATCATCGAACTACCTTTAAAGAGTTTTCGTTTTCTCCTCTCTTCGATTATGAGTAATATAATAGTTCTTTGCTTTAATAATTCTCCTCACGAATAAATTAATATTATTTTTCAAAATTATTAAAAAATGAACAAGGCTAATCCTGTTGGATTTCCTATACAACAAAAGCAACAAGTCCAATCCAGTGTCAAAGTATGCCTAAATCGTGGTTTTAACGTGCCCAAAAGTAACCAAAGAGAAAACAGTCCTTTTATACGTGAAACTTTTGTGCTGTTTTTATGAACCTCGAAACTATTGGTGGGCCCTGAGAGACGCACAAGATGAATAGCTTTTTGGTGTTTTTTATGCCTTGAAAAAGTCGCAGGGAATATAAAGAGCCATAAAGATAAAAAGGAAAAAGAAAACAATGTCAAAAAGATGGGATGTGATCTGAAAGATTTTAATAAAATTTAAAGGTGATGTCCTTGGCCATTTAGTGCTACATCTTTAGGAACAAAACGCTTATACCACTTAGATTGGATGACAGGTTTTCTCGAGTTATTTTTATTTTATTACCCGTGTTCGGATTTTTATCGAATATTTCTTTGAGTTCAGTGGTTAGCATTGTGGAATTTTCCTGAGTTATGACTTTAAGGTATCGTGTTTTGAATTTTAGTCAAAAAATTACATTACCTAATGTGAGTGATTTGTCGGTTAATTTTGAGTTAATCTCGCATTTGAGTTTGAACAACACTTGGTTGAGACTTGATGTTACCATAAAATATACCTCAATAAAACTCAATTGTCGAACTACATAAGATCAACCTGACCTGGTCCAGGTCATCTAGCACCTGACTCACCAAATAATATCAGAGTAGTTCGATCTCAGTCAAGTCAGCTTGGATTCCATAACCAGAAGAAGGGAAAAAGATCAGCAAACTCATCTTATCTTGAGCACTAGGCCACCGCCTCAAGAATGACACTTCATCGCTTTTAAAAGACCACATGTCCTATGAATATGTGATTACTTTTAATGGTTAAAGATTCTCGTACGATTCCAACTAATTTAGTGGGGGGCCGCACCAAATTCGCTGAACAAGGGCAAAGATTACCCATGTATAAATAGAAGAAGATGCCCTAGGAAAAAGGGATCGAATCCTCTATAATCACTCTCCTCCTTCTTCATCAGTATTTAGAATACATACAAAAGCAAGAGATTCCATTAACATCAATATTAAGAATACATAGAGAAGTAAGAGATTTCATTAACAATTGACTAGTCTCCTATTCAGTTTGGTGAGCCACTCATATTTTTGTTAGCTTACTTGATTCGTGATTGATATGATGACTCTCATATGTTCTACTCATCTTACAGTTCAACAATCGAACCTTCTCATATCCTATTTTTCACACCATCAAGACTATTCTCGATCGAAAAATGCATATGCAATCACATTCATTTTGCGCCCTACAAGCATATTTAAGGAAAAATTGAGTATCTTTTACCTCCTTAAGAGAGTTTTTAAAAGCTGAAGAGCAATGACCTAGTGCTTGTGGAAGGCAGGTCACTTCTTTCATGCATATTCAATAACTTTTTTTTTTATTACTTTTATGAGCAATAATAAATTTTATTGTTATTACTTTTCCAAAATATGTTTTTATACTTGAGGGCTTCTAGCAAAGACAAAGACTTTCAGCTCTGAGTATATTTTATTTTCCTTCCCTACAAAGCCTTATAGCTTCCAATCAACCAAGTTAGTGTGTTCGTATGCAATACAAATCAATGATTGCCTTTAAAAAATATCCACATCAATGTTCAAACTTTTTTTTTATAGGTGTCTCCTCCTATTGCCAGGCTTTTACCGGATACAGCCAAATTTATGGCAATTCTATACTCTACCTATCTCTCACTCAAATTTGAATTTCTTAAATTCTAAGAGTTGCTCAAGTGATAATAGAGACGAATTATAAACTCAGACGTCTTGAGTTCAAATCTTTAAACTATAAGAGATTTATCCCTTATGAATTCGTTAATCTCAACATAGATAACCCGCTTTTAATCGGACCAATGAAAAAATTAGTTGAAGTGTGTAAATTGACTCGAACACCTAATAAAAATAAAAAATTAAATTTCTTAAGTTTAGGTCTCGTTGAATCATTTACCAACCGTTTATTGGTAGATTACTCACCATGAATTTTAATAAAAAATTGAGAAATTGAGAAAAAAAATATATATTAGAGGGAATTTGAATTCGATCTTTTCGTGTGCGAATAAAATTTAAGAAGATTAGTAGTATGATATATATATATAGGTCCACAACAGAATAAAAACGACAAAGAAAGAGACATTGGAAACCTCAAGGTAAGCCATCAATTCCCAACACCAAGTGATAAAAAAAAAAACCAATATGGGTCTTAGGAATCATAATAGATTTTGTAAACTTAAGATGGTTGTTGTGGTGCTCTTTATTTGGTGGTTGCATGAAATAATTGTAATCCTATGGAAGTGTCGGTGCTCTTCACCTTCTGCAGATTGATGGCATGTGCCTCCAGACTTGTATGTAAGACTTGGGCTTCTAAAAGTTTAGTACTTGAAAATTTTAATGATATCAAGGTTGGGCATGGGGTTTAGCATCCTATGCGTTGAAATTATGGTTCCAATCAATATGACATTTTTTCTTTTAGCTATTATTTCCGAGTTATTCGAGTTTGATTCGTTTTGAACTTGATTTTAAATGAGTCGAGTTTGAATAATTTTTTAGGTTTAACTTGTTTATATATAAAATAGTCAAGTAACTCAAATTTGGCTCATTTTCTAAAAAATTATTTCTAATAGAGCCCTTTGACTTAATTGAGACTAATATCTTTGATAATAATAAAATATTTGTTTCGGAAATTACCGTACGTAATGAGTTCGTTTGGTTATCGTATTAGAAATTGATGGATTAGATATAACAATCAAGTTTAATACAATACAAATAGATAAAAGACAAGATTAAATAAGGTATTAGAATAATATATAATTTTATCTAGTGTTTGATAATTCACAGCATAAACATTGGATATTATAGTTATTTAATTAAATCAGTTATTTGATTAAGAAAATATATTATCGTATTAGTGTTGAATTAACAAAAATACTCTCTATCAGTGTTTGTAACATTGATGACAACTTATTTTTATCAGTTAGGGGGTGTAGAATAATATATTTGAGTTGAATTATAATACCACATTTTTTGGTAGTATTAAAATACCTCTATAAAACAGGTTTATCGTATAAAAAATATATGATGAGTATACATTTTTAAAATTAATACGATATAAAATTTACTTACCAAATAAAATATTAGGGCTGATTAAATAAAAAAAAGTACAGTATAATATTTAATCCCCTCATAATACGTCTCCCAAACGAACTCAATGAGTCTAATGACCAAAAAAACCTGCCAAATGTAAAAACCTCATATAATATTTATTTATTTATTTCCTATAATTTGACAATTATTTGGTAAGTAAGATTTGTTAGACCAAAAGAAGTTTTTTAGTGTAAAAAATAAAGTTTTTGGTCAACTTTGAGCCTAAATTAAAATAGGACTTATTAGTTATTTCGAATAAATTTTTGTGGGTTCATATTCTACTTCGTGAGGAATATAACGTGAAATATTCACTTGCTCAAATCGAGTAAGAAATGAATGAGGAAATAAGCTCCAAAGTGACCATTTTGAAGAGTGAAAATAAAAGATGTGCAATGTGGGGTTTGACATCAATCTCACATTGGTTGAGTAAGAAATTCAACATGGACATATATAACTCAAGTTTGCTCTATGGGTTGGGCCCTAAGGAGTACCACAATTTTATGAGCGGAGCGAGCACTTACATACTGTTGGGTCTACTACACACGCGCGCCGCCCGCCCGGTCAGGCCGGGCTCGGATGCGGGTGTGCTTTAGACCAAGCCCGCCCTATCTTTTTGGAGAAATTTTTTTTAATTAATTGGGCATGAATTTCTTAACCCAAAATTAATTTCAGTAGTTGCTCCAGTCCGAAATTTTCAAGATGTAACTGTTCATGAATAACAGTTATTCAATGTGTCTACTGGTTGAGTCGATTTTAATTTATGGATTGTGTCTTTTAGTAAGGTGCTGTCCAGAAAGTCACAAATGCATCTATAAATACTCAGGTCATGCATTTGTTTTATTGATTCATATAACCAGACTGTTTTCGGTATTAAGTATATTACATTTCGGTATTTTAAGGCAGTACATTTTGGAGAGTACACAACACAAGTTTTTGTTCGTTGTATGAACAGATTGAAGTGCTACTTCTGTTCGTGGAAGATCATTGTATTTTGGGAGGCAAACGCTCGAATTTCATAAATACCGTGTGTGGAGGCAAAATCTGTCTTAAGGACATAGTTTCAAACACTAGCCTTGATCTACTACGAGTTCAATAACAGTTTCTGTTCTGCAACGGATTAGTTTTTACATTAATTTGGCATAGAATTACGTGTATCTGTTTGTTGTAACTCTTTCATGTTTACCGTAACTGTTTTGATTTGTGTTACAATTCTACTTTGTTTTATTTTAAGTTACATGATATCCAAAATATCAATAAGTGATTTTACAATTTTAGAACACCACAAACAACAAGATTTGCTTAATTTAATTAAGTTTGCTAGAAAAATTTATATCATCAATGACAGCATAAAATAATATTTGTGTATCTGATATTGAGTTTTGAATTTTATTATTTTATTAATTTTTATGGTCCAAATAAATATTAATCTTAGTGTAGATCAACTATTAGATTTTAAATTGATTTACAATATCATCTATCGAAAAAGATATATTAATAAAATTTGAATATAAATTTTCAATTGGTATTTTCACATCTCAATTTTTATTAAAAAAATTAAAAAATATAATTTAATATTTAGATACTTATATAAAATTATAAATATTTTTATGCTAAAAAACAATGGGTATCATCCAAAACTTTCGCATCCAACCCCAAATTGCCTCAGACCACCCCTGATTATAATTTATTTTTTTCAGGATTTAAATGCTTCCAACAAACTTTTTTTGTTTTACTCTTTTTTGGGAATGGTAGATCACCGATGATGTATTAATAAGCGAGCTACTTATATGATGTCGTATGACGGTGGTCTACTAATTTCTAAAATTACACTACACCCCCCTATAGCTTGGTTTATATTTTATGGATACCCCCTATTAGTTATTTGTTAGGAAGATTATTGGAATATTATACATTCAACTTTTTTTGAATTCGTCTTTTGTCCTTACTTTATTTCTTCAAATGTTTTACGTATCCCTTTTCTTTTTTTTTTTCTTTTTTTTTTACTCTGGGAAAAAAATATTAATTGAAAAGTTGGTTAGAAATCACGTTGAAAAAGAAAAAAAAAGGTTGAAAAAATGGTATTTTTGTAGAAATCAGATTAGATTCTCATTTCTCTCTCCATGTGCAGTTGTCTCTGCCGCATTTTTATTTTTTATTTTTTAGTTGCGGTGTGTCCAGCAGTAACTTTGTCGATCTTGATAGATGAGACGGATTTGCATAGATTGTTTTCGGTTCATGTTAAAAAATATTTTATTTTTATTTAATTTATTTATTAATTTATAATTAATTATTTGTGTCGTATATTAACTGTATATGACTGATATATAAATGAGTCGTGTCATGCATTTTTTTTGATTAATTTCATATATACTCAATTCAGGGTGACTGTGTTATATTTTAACACCCCTAGTGTACAGACTTGTATTTACTACTCTCTCAAGTTTTGAGCCAGCTACCATAACTCAAGCTATTTTAGGGACATTTCTCTTTAGGAACAAGGGTGGTCGACCTAGAAAAGGTGTAGAAAATATCGAACCTAATATTTTTTGCTTGCAAGATGATAGGTTTGACCATTGAATCACCCTAAGGGTTATCTGTGTGCCTCATTTGCATGTGATGGTTTGTGTCTCATTAACGACGATCCTATGTGCATCATCTTCTATTATCCCTTGCGATATCATTTCTTATTTTTTACATAGGCTTGACAGCAGTGGATCGAAGAAAAATTAGTATTCGTCTAACTCTACCCTGTTTGGATCGGATATGGACCATACGTATTAGACGATTAACGTATATAAGTATACCCATATAAACTTGTGTAAGAATGAAGGCAATGATAGACCGGTGAAATATAATGGGATTGAGTGTATTAAAATAAATCTTAAGTTTAAGAATTTGAAAGAATAGGAATGGAAGGCCCCACAATGTATTTCCCACCTAATTTGTTTACTATATAGTGATATAGTATAAATTTGTTAATTAGTAATAATCTCGTACTCTGTAATACCAAAAATCTAACATTAAAATTAAAATGAAATGACATAAAATAAGAAAGAGATAATTGTGAATTAATGAGGATGTTTGACATTAGAAATTATGCAGAGAACATGTTTGGGAAATTTTTTTTTGGTTGGGTCATGGGAAAAAAAGTTGAAGTACATTTTATACTATTGAATCAAAATAGGTAAAAATTTAATAAATCCTCGGTGGTTGTGGTGTTTTATAAGGTAAGTATTCAAATTTCTTACCATAATATTAAATAATTTTTGTTGACTTTACCGTAGTTATAGCGATTATTGGCCAATAATATTTAAGGGGTGAGTCACAGACGGTGGTACAAGAAGTGCTCAACCAAGTCAACAGAAACTGACCGCTTTGGTTGGCCTCAAATCTCGGGCGCAATTGTCGGCAATGTTGTTTCGCTTTCGATATCCATTTTGGAAATTAAAAAAATTCCAAGTGCACCCCTAAACTTTGAAGGTTTTCTACTTTTGAACCAAGGAATATGTTTTTAAGAAACGCAAACACAATTTGGAAAACTTTAGTTGGATTATTACGATGGCATCTACCATGGGTTGCACTGATTTTAAGAAGTCTGCTACTAATTTCACCAGTTATATTAGCAACTTCTGTCAAATAACAAGTGCTTTTTACACAAATCATGCCTCGATATCTCCCTCGCTCTCATACACATTAGGTGTTTGATCTTTTGGTCGTGCCGACAGTGTTGGTGATTGATACTTAACACTGTTTTTGATACGCCATAATATTTTTAAAAGAAATAGAATTAAAGTGAAAAAATAGAATTAGCGTAAAAATAGAATAAAATGTATATTATCATTCTAATGTTTTTGCAATAATTATAATCAAGTGTTTGAATAGAATTGAAAATTCACTCAAATATTTAAGATAAATAAATATTTAAAAAATTCTTATACCAAAACCAAAACTCAACCCAACCTTAGGTTCTAGTAGTGGCGGTGATAGTAATGACAAGTGATTGTAATTGAGAATTGAAAATATCATCAAATATTGAGAAATGACAAATTATGTATTGATGGGTTTAAACATTCCACGAGAATAGGAATGAATTTTCATTACTATATAATAAACATTGAAATGAGTAATTATTAAGTAATAGTCATTTAATTCTCATGCTTTATTATCGCCTACCGGACACAACATAATGTTTGTCATATTAATGGTGATTAATGAATTTTTTCTCGCAACGTCATATGTCACAACAAGGATACATTATAGAATTAAACACTAAATACAAAAATGACTCGATTATGATATCGAAATTTACTACATTTATGATAACTTTTATCACATTTGTGGGTATTGTTACAACTGTGGTGATGTCCAAAAAAATGGTAAAAATAGTTATCACAACTGTGATAAAAACATCCATAAATGTGATAATTCACTCATAAAAGTGATAAATTTTTTTATACTTAAGAAAAATGGTAAAAATAATTATTATAAATATCGTAAAAATCCTCACTACAAATGTCGTAAAAATACTCATAATAGTGGTAAGAACACCCACAAAAATGATAAATCAACCACAAAAATAATAAATTTTTTGATTGTAAAATGACCCACAAAAGTTATAAAAATACCCTTTGAAGTAATTAATTTTAGAAATATAATACCAATTTTTTTTTAACGGTACCATAATCAAGTCCAAAAAATATGCAATTTGAGAAACTATGATTATATCCTTTCAAAATTAATGCAATCATATCATTATGAGTATCCCAACTTGAATTATTTGTCTATCATACATAGTAATGTTTAATCTACTCAATGAGCAATAAAGAATATTCGAAGAGCACTATTAAAATTAATTATCAGTAATGTTATTTAGAACTAATTTATTGACATAATTATTAGATTGGTTATGAGTCTTAATATAAACTACTCAAATATAAACCCTAAGGGATAACAGAGAGAAAAAAAAACTCACATATCTTGAGTTTGAATTTTAATAAATTCTTAGAATCAGTTTATGAGGAATAAATCTCTTATGAATGTTCTAGTCTCGACGTGGATGGTTTGATTTTAATCGAACTAAGGAAAAAATTAGTCAAAATAAGCGTAAATTAACATAAATACTTCTGAACATTGGATAAAAAAAATATTAAAATTCACTCACAATCTAATTGTTATTAACGATTAGTAAATAAATTAGGTCAACGTAATATTTCTCATTAAGTAAACTATGAATAGAGGTCTACGAATTCAATGGCAATGGTGGTTATGCTTACACTTTTAAGTATAAGTTAGTTTCTGAGTGATTTTGTCTATAAAAAAAAAAAAAAAAAAAACCTTGTTATCAAGGAAATTGAACTACCACGTTATAACCAAGGGTTGGGCTACGGTACAACAAAAAGATTGCTACCGTATTACTTATTACCTTTTTGGTGTAAATTACTAATTTTTGGAATATATTTATTTTTTGAGTTCAGTTGTCATATTTTTTTATTAAAATTTATCATTTTTTGGGTGTAATTTATTAATTTTTGAAATTTTTTAAAACTTTTTAGTATAATATTGAAAAGAGCAATGTTATTGGGACGTCAATTATGAATATAATTTGAGATAGAATATAATGAATTGTCATTAATAAAATAATAATAAATTTATTTAATGTTACGTTGGAAAAATTTATTTGTTTAGCTTTTTTAGCAGTGAAAGTGTAATAACAAACTATTACCGTGATTTAACTGATTTCAAATCACGGTGGTTAAGCAGCTGAAATGAATAATTGGTGAAAAATTAAATACACTGTAACAAATAAAAAAATAAAAAAAAACACCTCCTCCAGCTGACTCTTAGGTGGACGCAGGAACACAAACTTTCAAAATTACCACAATCTAAGTCTCACTCTTTGTTTTCAACCCTTTCGTACTCACTCGTTACTCTCTCTCTCTCTCTCTCTCTCTCTCTCTCCATGCAGATCTGTGTGTGAAAACAATCCAAACAAAGCACCCCATTTCATCATCTACATTTGTACCACAGCCTTCTCTCTCTCTCTCTCTCTCTCTCTCCTGTTCATCTTTCTAAACCATTACAATGCCCCCCATCTTCCTCCTCCTCCTTCTCTGCCTCTTCTTATCCTGCGCACCCCACCCATCATCCTCAATCACCGCTACCGCCATTGCCACCCACAACCGCCGCATACTCCACCAGCCCTTTGTCCCACTAGACTCCCTACCGCCATCCCAACCACCATCCCCTTCACCCCCAACACCCAAAATCCCATTTTCTACTTCTACACCTGATCAGCAGCAACCTTTTTTCCCAAACTACCCCTCCCCACCACCACCGCCATCTCCACCTTCTTCCTCCTCCTTTGCCTCTTTCCCGGCCAACATCTCCTCTCTCATCGTCCCTCAATCTTCTAAACCCAAAACCGTCTCCTCTAAGCTCATTGCCACCGCAGTCGCTGCCGTTTTCGCCGCCGTCACTGTCATTGCCATCGTTATTATTCTACAAATTCGTAAGCGAAGACACCAAACTTTTAACGATGACAAGACTTACAGATCCAATACCAGTAATCAATCGAGCTATGGTAACGTTAGAAGAAGTACCAGTGGGATTCCAAAGCTGCAAAGACCTTCACATACCAGCGCTGAGTTTCTTTATCTTGGTACTCTGGTCAATTCTCAGAATGTCGTCGAAGGGCATTCTCATCAAAATGGTCTTAGTAGTGGTGGTGGTGACAATGGAAATTCAACGAAACTGGACTCGCCGGAGCTCAGCCCATTGCCGCCGCTTAGTGGTCAGAGTTTGAGGCAGAATTACAGTAATGCTCAAGGTGGGGACGAGGAAGATGACGAGTTTTACTCTCCGAAAGGGTCTTTGACGGGTCGTGAGAGTTCAATCGGCACTGGATCTGCTTCGAGGAGGGCGATTGCTGCTTTAGAGGCGGAGAATTTCGCAGAGAGGAGTGGTAGGTCAGGCTCTTCTTCATACTCCCCGTCGAGTTCGTGTTCGCCGGTGAGGTCAGTGTCCTTGAGCATCTCTCCTCCGGTCAGTTTGAGTCCGAAAAATTCGAGGCCGAAGTCGCCGGAATTGGCTCCGGTTCAGACTGCTCCACCGCCGCCGCCACCACCTCCACCCTCGGCTCTCGTAGGGTCATTGGTTAATATGAAGGAATCTGCGTCCCCGTCGCCGCCTTCTTCATCATCTCCGGAGAGAGATTTAAGGCAAAGTCAGGATTCATCACCGAGATTATCAAATCTTTCAGATCAGATTTCAAATTCTCCGGCTAGAGGTTTAAGGAAAAGCCAGGACTCATCCCCGAGACTATCAAATGTTTCGGATGAAATTTCACATTCCCCAGCCAGAGGTTTGAGGAAAAGCCAGGATTCATCACCGAGATTATCAAACGTTTCAGATCAAATTTCACATTCTCCGGCTAGCGATTTAAGGAAAAGCCAACATTCCTCACCCAGAATATCAAATTTTTCTGATCGAAATTCATATTCTCCGGCGAGAATCAGTAGTTCTATTCAGCAGGATGTGTCCGTTTCTTTTCCATCACCATCACCACCGCCTCCGCCGCCGCCTGTTTCTGTTCCACCACGGTTAGTTTCTATACCGCCACCACCTCCACCACCGCCACTGAGGCACTGGGAAAGCCCCAGAACTCCTACCCCACCAGCTCGGGAGCAAATAGTTAAGCCACCAGTTCTTATAACTCCTTTGAATCCTAGTGTCCAAAGTCAAACATTGATTTCTCCAATAGAATTGCCTCCCAACTTGGAAAATGATCAGAAAAATGAGCAGACTCCCAAACCAAAATTGAAGCCATTGCATTGGGATAAAGTAAGGGCGAGTTCCGACCGTGAAATGGTGTGGGATCAGCTAAAATCGAGCTCATTCAAGTACGATACTCTTTAAATCTTGCCATGGTTATCATACAATGATTGCTTTTATTTGTTGGCTAAACTATGGTTTTCGTTCTTGTTAGCTGACTAATTTGCGTTGATTGCAGATTGAATGAAGAAATGATTGAATCATTGTTTGTTGTCAATACTCCAAGTTCAAATCCTAATGAAATGACCCGACGCCCGGTTCTTTCATCTCTGAGCCAAGAGAATAGGGTACTTGATCCAAAGAAATCGCAGAACATTGCAATTCTACTGAGGGCACTGAATGTGACAATAGAGGAAGTTTGTGAGGCCCTTTTAGATGGTAACGTCTCATTTCTTAATGAACTTTTATGGCTATCCTGATTGTGGGTCGATCTCCTTCTGAGATAATTCTCAGATTGTAAACATATATGAGTGTTGTTTTTTAATCAGAGAGACTCTTCTGGGTTGTGAGTGTCATAAGAAAATGATTCAACGTCTGATAATGATACTTGCTTATAATTGCTCACCTCAGTCAAGAACACAGCTGGCTGATGTAAAAAGATATACTATTCAATTTGATTGAAACAACCTTCTCTGTGCATCAGGACATGAAATGATTAACTCGTATTAATTATGTGTTCTTCAGACATTATATCATTTTAGAATGATCTTTTTGTTCTCAAGAAAATGACATATTTCAGATTTCAATGTTCCATTGGCCGAATTTAAAATTAGTTTTGCCTTGGGAAGCCAAATTTCATTTTGAGGAAAGCAACCAATACAGAATATGATGCAAAGTGAAGTGGTCGTGTTGTTCATGGTTATTAAGTTGGATTTTGTTATGCTTCTTATTTATGCTGTCAGTCAGGTTATACTTTGAGTCTTCAATGGTGGTTGTGAGAAAAATGGCCTTAAATTGAGAGTATCA
This sequence comes from Ilex paraguariensis, assembly GCA_963454935.2. Taxonomy (NCBI): domain Eukaryota; kingdom Viridiplantae; phylum Streptophyta; class Magnoliopsida; order Aquifoliales; family Aquifoliaceae; genus Ilex; species Ilex paraguariensis. The sequence goes on along the minus strand of CAUOFW020000962.1, from coordinate 108,060 downwards.
GCCTGTATGGTGCTTATTCTCCTTTCTTAGAAAAATCACTTGAGGCTAGCTACCACATTATACTACATGTATTGCATCATTAATATGTGCTTCAGTCTTTGATTATCTAATTTTTTAACACATCATCTTTCTTTCCTGCACTGTATTTTTAGGGGTGTCATACCTTCTAACAAAGTCTACGTGCACAGCTCTGGGTTCCTTATATGTTACCATTTTTACTTTTAACTTTTCATGTTGATTTTGAACTCCTAGGATTCTGTAAACACAATTTATCATGTCTGCAACCGTCATAAGTAACATACCATAGATATGTGGCATACCTTTGGCTGCCTTTTAGTTTTGCATAATCCTACTGGAAAAGGTTTACTACTAATTTACAAAAGCAGTGCTAAAAATATTAAGACTACTTTTCTTATTACAAATTCATGAGCTCTAATATATTAATGTCAGATTCTTAATTATGCTATATGCTCCATTGATACACATGCCAATGTCCATGCTACACCTTTCACTGCTATAATGTTTGTCCCTGTATTGTCCTCCTCCAGTACTGCAGACGGAGGTTTGATGTATCCTGTGCCTGAGGATTTCTAAAACGAACAGCATGTATCTTTAGGAGCTTGGCCATGCACATAACATGTTTTGCACTTCTATACAGGGAATGCGGATGCACTTGGAACTGAGCTTCTTGAGAGTTTATTGAAGATGGCTCCGACTAAAGAAGAAGAACGTAAGTTGAAAGAGTACAAAGACGATTCACCATTCAAACTTGGTCCTGCTGAGAGGTTTTTGAAGGCAGTGCTTGATATTCCTTTTGCATTCAAAAGGGTGGATGCAATGCTCTACATGTCCAACTTTGAGTCTGAGATCGAGTACCTCAAAAAGTCATTTGAAACTTTAGAGGTAATATTGTGACTTCCATGTTGGTTTTTTGCTCTGCGTGTGCATTAGAAGAATGCTAAAACCTGCAATCCTAGTGTATATACAATGCTACGCATAAAAAGACTGTTCAAACAGCTTGTTGCCATGGGAATATTGCTAATAGGCTAATGTTTTTGTCAGTGCTGATTGAATGAACAGATGCTACCCATCTGGAGTAATGGGTAGAGGAAGAAAGGATCAAAAGTGGAGCAATCTGCATTATTTTGGCTTTTGTAGAAAATAAAACTTTCATTACTTGTGGTCCTAGGCTAAAAACATTAGGCTCAAACAGAAAAATATTTGATTTTTCTGGGGGATTTAACACCAATCAAGCCATGCTACCTTATTGGGTTACAAATGTTTTCATCATCTTTAGCAGGGAGTGTCAAATTGGATCGCTCAAAATAATTCTTCAGTTTATTGGCCACCAGTTTCCATGAGATGAATATCACATCAGAAATGCGTGAGCAAAGGCTCAATGAGCAAAATTATGTAATTCTTTGTGTTTGGAGTCTGTTCTAAACATATTTCACAGTTTATACTCCTTAATGGAGCTCAGTTCACTTGCACAGAGCTCAAAAGACTATATTTTGTTTGCTGAAGAAGAAAGTTTTAGCATTACTGTTCTCCGTAGATTGCTTAGTTCCAGGTTATGTTCACTCAAAGGTCCTTAATTTTGCAGGCAGCCTGTGAAGAACTGAGGAACAGTAGGATGTTTTTAAAGCTTCTAGAAGCTGTACTAAAGACTGGGAATCGAATGAATGTTGGGACTAACCGTGGAGATGCTCATGCCTTCAAGCTTGACACACTCCTCAAGCTTGTTGATGTCAAAGGTGCTGATGGGAAAACCACTCTTTTGCATTTTGTTGTTCAGGAGATAACAAGAAGTGAAGGTGCACGTCTTGCTGGTACCAACCAAAATCCAACATCCACAGTCAATGACGATGTTAAATGCAGGAAGCTTGGTCTGCAGGTTGTTTCTGCTCTCTGTTCAGAGCTCACAAATGTGAAGAAAGCTGCTGCTATGGATTCAGAAGTGCTTAATGGTGATGTCTTGAAGCTTTCTAAAGGAATTGGGAACATTGCCGAGGTTGCACGATTAAATGATACAATGGTGTCCGATGGAAAAAGCAGGAGATTTTCTGAGTCGGTGAACATGTTTACAAAAATGGCTGAGGAGGAGATTATAAGGATTCAAGCCCAGGAGAGCGTTGCTCTTTCTCTAGTTAAGGAGATAACTGAATATTTCCATGGGAACTCAGCCAAGGAAGAAGCTCATCCTTTCAGAATCTTCTTGGTCGTGAGGGACTTCCTTACTGTTCTTGATCGTGTCTGCAAGGAAGTTGGTATGATAAATGAGCGAACCATAGTCAGTTCTGCCCATAAATTTCCAGTTCCAGTGAATCCTACGCTACAGCCAGTTTCTACTAGTTTTCCTGGAAGAGTCCATTACAGTTCCTCTGATGATGAGACCTCGTCTCCTTAAGAGGTTATGGCTCAAAACAGGTGACATTTTTGTCGATTCAGAAGCTTGTCCTGGGAAGTGCCTGTCGAAAATTTAGATATTTGCATTTTCATTTTTGTACTTACATAGGTCCATGTAAAAAAATTTCAACATTATATCATCCCATAGATATATATAGAGGTTATTTTCTTTTGACAGAATAACGCAGTGGCCTCTGAATGGTCAATTGACTGGTAAACTTGTAAATAGCTTTGATCTAGTGATGCTATTCAGTTTAACAAGCAGATAATTTCTCTTTTCCCACGCTTCCTACTTCGATTTTTTTTTTTTTTCTTTTCTTCTTGGGAGGGGTAACTGAGTATCATTGCGTTTGGGTAATGATGCGGCTAGTGAGGTATTAACCGAGGTGCGTGAATTGCTGGTCTAAACTGGGAAAGTTTTGTCACAGTTGACAGTGAAGATACCTTTTTTTTGCTCTAGAATATGGGCTTGCTAGTAAGCTGTGAACTTGGTGTTATCCATTGATTTCTAATTTTAATAATCTTATAATCAACAAGGATGAGAATCATTGAACAATTTAGTCAAGTGTGGTATTATGCAAGTTATAATGGCAATCAAATGGTTTTCAATTGCAATCACAATGACAGGTTGTTGGGGATCCAGCTACTGTGGTCTCCTTTTTTTATGATTAGGACGACCTTTCGTTTTACAATGGTAGCTATACGAGGCAAGAAACAGTGGAATTACTCAATCAGGTTTTAAAAAGCTTAGATTCTATCGGGGGAAAAAGAAAAAAGAACAGATGAATCATTATTACCTAGCTGCTAACAGATGCATTCTGGAGTGCAATGATAATCAAAATTTAACGGTTTGACCGTTACAAAAGCTATGTCAATGCTTCCAATGTAGGGACCACAAACCATTGAAGAAGGGCAATGTTAGTTGGATCTACTATGTTTTGTTAATTTAATTCATCATTATCGTTAGATCAAACCAATGATCTCAAGTTGGGATTCATTCAATGAAATCCACCCACCACAGACACTGACAAATTTCAACGGTCGAGTACGATACAGAGGAGAATCCAAAGCACAAAGACTGTTTACGGGAGAAAAGGGAATGAATGGCCAGTAGCTAGTAACTCCTGACCGTGATCACGAGGATTCCCCCACTATGAATGATACGATTTGAATCATAACTACTAATCCAAAATGATAATCCGTCATCATAGCACCATCAAAGCCAAACCACAACGGCATTACTCCAGTAAATTAAACTCTCCTTAATAACCACATGAGAGTCATAGACGACTCTAAACGAGTACGACTTACCACTAGACCACCATATTAGATGGTTGTCCAACAGCATTTTAAAAATGTAAATTCAGGAAGAAAAAAAACCCACTATTCAGAAGCAGAGTTTAAGGCCCTGAAAGGAGGAGAAATTCAGCCGTATGTCATGTTTTGTGTTCATATTTAGAATAAGAAACAGCGCAGCTAAACCAGTTAGAGACATGCTATCAGTAACGTACCAAAAACCCATTCAGTCGCTAAATTCAAAGCCGAAAGAACACAAAGAAAGACATGGAATTTGTTCAAATGTAATTAATATCATAAATATATATAGGTCTGAGTCTAGGATTCCAGAAGAGAAAACCACTGATTGAAGGCATCATGTAAGTTAATGCCACTGTATACAATTAAGTTCAATAACCCCCCTGCCTTTTAACTATCTTCTTATTCTAATTTGTGTAATATATATTCATATTTTCATTGACTGCAAAGCCTTCGCATCCATGCGGTCTACAATACGGCGTGCTTCCTCCTCTGTGGCCGGAACCACCTTCCGAATCCTGAATCCATTTTTCATGGATTTTGCTTTTGGACAGACAGTGAACGTGAAATAGAAAGTATTTGACACCTGCACCAATGACACCATTACGAATTTAAAATTTTCAGTTTCAAGTGGAAGTGATATTTGGACATAATAAAGCTCTCAAGTAGGACAACCTTTAAAGTATGGCTATGGAAAATGGTAAAAGGAAAAAGTTGTTTGCCCCAGTAAAACATACCTCACTAGACCTCAACTCGGGTCTTGTCACATGGGCAACAACTTCAATGTTAATAAGAGGCTGATCGAGATCCTCGGATTCTGTGTACAGGACACAGGATGTGAAACGCAAGAAGTCTCCAACATCAACCTGTAGCACCAAAATGTATATTCTGTTACCTCAAATGCAGCCAAGGTTGCTCCAAAGACATAAGTACCCCATGTACGAGAGTAGGTTCCTTCCCAAATAGTAGAAAACCAATTGGGTAACCGCATTTTGGATGACACAAAATTGTATTTGGAAGGAATTACAACACAGACCGATCATCTGGAATAAAAATGAAGTTTTTACATGGCTGATGTTCAAACCCGAAAAACAACAAAAACAGGTTTCACCCACCAATTTTAAATAAAAGACATCAAATTTTCATCTGCAGACTCATAGCTGAGTCAGAATGTTTAAAAAAGAAAAGGAAAGCATGTCATGTCATTGCTGTCACCAAATATGAGTATATAGCACATGCCCAGAGAAGCTGGTATCGGAGAAGGGAGAAGAAGTAAATTGATGAGGGGTGACCAGGTACCATGTTTCTAGTTCTAGAATTTCTGTTTGGAAGAACTCCATTCAGAACCAGGGTTGACGCTAATCATATGACAGAAAAATTGAGGATGAAGTACTCACTGGTCTTAAGAAATCAACATGATCAACTTCTAAAAAGCAAGGCATCATCCCAGCAAAAGTATAAGCAGTTGAGAAAGCTAACTCAAATGCTCGGTGCATCAAAAACCCTCCAAATATCCGACCATAGATGTTCCTTTGCTGCGGCTGACATATCAAAGAATTCTCAAGCCGCGTATCCCTGAGTAGTATACTGTCTCTATCTGCCAAAGCTGGCATGTCACAGAAGACCCGTCCCTCAGCCAATAGAGCTTGAAGTCTATTTAGTTCCCCATTCTCAATTTCCTTCCTTTCTTCTCTCTTAGTTTTCCGAAGGTTATGTCTGGCTGCTGCTTCGTTATAGAGCAACTCTTCTTGCTCAGTTTCTGGAGAGAGTCGATTTACTGGAGCAGCTTTCCTTGTCTTATAGTCACGGGCTACAAAGATGAAGTTGGCCATAAGAACTACTGATTCTGAAGAATCAGTGCTATCTGCAAAACAAATTTCCCCCAATCAAGTGTGACGAATATAAGCACTATTTCATTCAATTGAGGTCCATAACTGAAGCAAATATTGAGAGAAACAACCTATTTGTTTTTAGGTTAGTTACACTTTTTACACCTGAAATTTCACTTGATTCCCACTTTGGTCCTTAAAGCCTCATTTGCCGATCTTCTCCTTCAACTTTTTACATATTCTCAATTCAATCCACTCGACAACGGTAGTTAGAGTTTTCATGGACAAAGTATCACCTCATTGTTCCATGATAACACATGTTTTCTAGTTACTTGTTGAATGGAAGTCATTGATTGGCAAGTCAGAGGACAAAATTGAAAAATATTTAAGGATCAAAGTCAAAATTGGTGTAAACTTCAAAGATGAGAAGGGTAATTAACCTTTTTTAATTGCTTCATAAAGTCATCAAAATAGCTTCTAGTTATAAAGTAACTAGCAATGAACTACGTGCATTGCACATGAACAAATTTTAGGTAATGAAAATTTATAAAATGGTTATTTAAGGTAAACCTAGTAATAAATAATAACTAATAACTAATGAATGGTTCATATATCAATTTAGAACCATTGTCTTAATATATATTTTAAAGGCAATAAAATGATTCAAAAGTTTTTCCAACATCTTATAATTTAAAATATTCTAATATTTAGCATTTATCATTTATTAATATCAACTTTTTAAATTTATAATAAATTAGAGATAAAAGAAGGGCTGTTTATATCTTTTAAAATACTTAACGATATGAGTAATGTCATGAGATATCAATGTCTTTTTAAGTTGTTAAATGATACTAATGTTATTAACTATTTTAATAAGTGTATATTGGTTACTCAAAAGTTTTTTAAGTTAAGTGACTTTTATAAGTACATTATAGATATACATTATTGTCACAGGGTAACTTTCGTTTTTCTTTTGAGGCTACCTGTGAAGGAGTTGCTATTGCAACCAGCCACACTCAAACTCAAGAATAAGGGACAGAAACTCACACAGAAGGCACACACAAATTTACTGGGACAACACTCCCAAACCTTATATATTGAACTCAACAATTTACAAGGACTCTCAAAACCAGAACACTCTCCCGCTTCCAGAATGCTCAAGCACCCCTATTTATACAAGAGGAAGGCAGATGACACCCCCATCTGCCAAGGGGTAGTTACCCACGTTTTTGCTATTCCATAGCATACTGGGCTAACAGGCTTGGTCTCTGTGCAACACCTGGCAGACAGTTCCACCACTTCCAGTAACTGCTGTGGAACTGCCCTTCATCAGCATGCATCTAGACTGAATTCAGACTGGGGACGTCCAGAACTGCCTCAGCAACTGCCTTGACTGAGTCTCAGCATCATAACCCCCACATCCTCCTGGTCACATGCATTGAGCAGCCATGTGCCCACATTCAGCAGTCATGTGCCCACATTCAGCAGTAAACCTTGCTACACGAACCAATGTGCATGCCGGGTTCAACCCATGTTATGCAATCCGGAGCTCTGCACCCACATTGCTTCAATTGAGCCCACCCATGCTACCATGCTCAACCGGGTGGTCTCATGCTGCCTTGGTTCGCCCTAATCTGTCGAACCACTTAGCCGCATCACCTTGATTCCGATTTCTGGCATGCCTTGGTGCAAGGTGCCACCAAGACCGGCCATTTGCACCCAAGTCAATTAGGGTGTGACAAACCACCCCTACCTGAAGTATCCAACAACCTCGTTGGAGTGGAGGCATGGTATTGCTTGATGAGATCCTCGAACTGCCACAATGTCGTCTCTTTCTCCCAAGTGGCTTCCTCCGGTGCTTTCCCTTTCCACTTGACTAGGTAATGAGTTCTTCTATTTTTCTTACTCATTCCCTCAGTCTTGTGGTCAAGGATAGCTTCAGCTATTTCTGTGAATTGCTTTCTGATTGTTGGAGGAGCCCGACGCCGAATGTATCTGTTAGGGTCCTCTGGGTCCTCAATATACGGCTTTAAGAAGGCAACATGGAAAACTGGATGAAACTTGAAACGACTGGGAAGATCCAGCCTATAGGCCAACCTACCAATCCCCATTGTTATTAGGAAAGGGCCGTCATAACGCTGGATTAATCCCTTGTGTGCAGACTTCCGAGAGATCTTGTTCCAGATTGGTGGGATCAATTTCAGCATCACTTTGTCACCCACTTCGAACTCTACTGCCCTCCTCTTCTCGTCTGTCCACTTTTTCATCCTCTTCACCGCTTTAGTTAAACAGTCTTTTGCTTCGTCGGTCCGCTCCTGATTGGCCCGAGCGAAGCGATATGCTGCAGGACATCTCCTTTGAGACTTTTGCTTGACAACTTCATGCGGGGTAAGAGGCTGTTGGCCAGTTGCCAACTCAAAGGGGCTCATTCCAGTGGAAGAACTCTATTGGAGGTTATAACTGAACTGGGCTACATCAAGTAAATCCACCTAATTGTCCTGGTTCGCTGTGACATAATGTCTGAGATATTCCTCCAGCATTGCATTGACCCGCTCGGTCTGCCCATTTGTCTGCGGATGATTGCTGGTGGAAAAGTTGAACTGTGTGCCCAACAGTTCAAATAAAGCTGTCCAGAACCGGCCAGTAAACCGAGTGTCCCTGTCACTCACTATGTCCAACGGAAGACCCCAAAGCTTCACAATATGCTTGAGGAATAACTGAGCAGTAACTTCCGCCGTACATACTTTTGGGGCAGCAATAAAAGTGACATTCTTCGAAAATCTGTCTACCACCACAAATATCGAAGTAAAATCGTTTACCTGAGGCAAGCCATTAATGAAGTCCATGGAAACACTCTCCCAAGGTTGGCTTGGAATAGGGAGAGGTTCCAATGTACCCGCCACCTTCTTCCTTTCAATCTTGTCCTGCTGGCACACCAAACAAGTGCGCACATACAGCTCCACATCTGCTTCCATGCGGGGCCAATAATAACTTTCTGCTAGCAAGGCAAGAGTCCGTTGCTGCCCTGGATGTCCTGCCCATAGAGCATCATGAGCTTTTTTCAGCAACATTTGTCGAAGTCCGCCTGACTTCGGAACATAGGATCTCCTACCTTTGGCGTAGAGAACACCATCCTCTACCCAAAATCGTCGAGTCACCCCTTCATGAACCTGCTTCAGCAATAAACTGGTCACTGGATCATCTTTAGTCTGATCCTGAATTCTTTGCAGTATGTCTCCTGCAATCTGGCTAAGTGTAGCAACTGTCCCATCAGCAACTGGGATTCGACTAAGAGCATCAGCAACCTGATTTGCACTGCCAGGCTTGTACTGCAACGTGAAATGAAACTGAGCAAGAAAGTCCTACCATCTTGCTTGTTTTGGTGTCAGCTTCTTCATGGAATTGAAGCAGCTGGTAGCCACATTATCTATCAGTACAAGGAAATGCTTCCCCAACAAGTAGTGCCTCCATGCATTGATGCAGTGAATGACTGATGTCATCTCCTTCTCATGTACTGAATACCGCCTCTCGGTATCATTCAGCTTCCTACTTTCAAATGCCACTGGATGCCTATTCTGCACCAGCACCCCTCCAAGAGCAAAGTCTGATGCGTCTGTATGAACTTCAAAGGGCAAATCAAAATCAGGTAAGCGTAAAATTGGGCTAGACGTCACCACCGCCTTCAATCGATCGAATGCCTCCTGGCATTCGTAGGACCAGTTCCATATCCTATCCTTCCTTAGAAGATCAGTTAGCACCGCGACCTTCTTTGAATAATTCTTCACAAATTTTCGGTAATAGTTTGCCAAACCAAGGAAAGAACGCAGTTCAATAACCTTAGTAGGGACAGGCCAATTTGCAATGGCCTCAACTTTTTTCGGGTCCATCTTCACTACGCCCGCAAAAATAATATGCCCCAGGAATGAAATTTCCTTCTGGACAAACTCACATTTTTCTGATTTCAGATACAATTGGACTTTCCTTAACTTTGTCAAGGCCAACCTAAGATGCTCAACATGCTCCTCAAGAGTCTGGCTATAAACAACTATGTCATCCAAATAAATCACCATGAAGCGGTCCAAGTATTCCCGAAATACATTGGTCATCAAGTTACAGAATGTAGCAGGGGCATTGGTTAAGCCGAAAGGCATAACTAAAAACTCATATGACCCGTACCTTGTCACACAAGCAGTCTTCGCCTCATCTCCCTCTGCAATTCTAACTTGATGATATCCCAGCCGCAAATCCATCTTGGTAAAGAAAACCATCTTTCCCAATCTATCAAATAGTTTGTCGACAAGCGGCACTGGATAGTTGTTCTTGACAGTGACTTTGTTGAGCCCTCTGTAATCTACACAAAGCCGTAAGGATCCATCCTTCTTTTTCTGAAACAGAACAGGAGCTCCATAGGGTGCCTTGGAAGGTTGAATGAACCCAATGTCCAATAAACCCCCAAGTTGTCTCCTTAGCTCCGCCAATTTTGATGGAGACATTCGATAAGGAGCCTGTGTAGGGATTTTTGCCCCTGGAATTAACTCAATGATATGGTCAATCTCCCGTCTTGGCGGTAACCTTGCTGGCAATTCTTTAGGTGCCACATCCTTGAACTCAACCAGCAACTGTTGCATTGGTTCAGGGACTTGCAATGCTTTGGACTCCTCTTCCTCAAATAGAACGGCCAAGTATGTTGCCTCCCCCTCTCGCAAGCCATCTTTTACTTGTAAGGCAGACAGCATTTCCCCCGAAGACTTGGCCTTAGTGAGGGGAACAAAACAAGGATTGGGCATGTCCTTCACGAACATCCCATGTAAATGCGGCATAACAGACACCATTACCTTTGTAAGGAATTGCAGTCCAAGGATTACCTGAAAATCATCGAGAGGGACTGCCATAAAATCACATGTTCCTTGCCAATCACCCACTTTTAGAGGGACTTCTCTTGCGACGCCTACTGGTTTTGCCTCTGAATTAACAGCCTTAATCTGGCTAGAGTCTTTCACCAAAGCCAGACCAAGCCGTTGTACCTCCCGATCAGAAACAAAATTATGGGTTGCACCTGTATCAACCATTGCCTGGACAGCCACATTGTTTAGGCGAATCTGCACAAACATCAACCCCCTCTTTGCCACTGTCTCCTCTTTGCGAATTGCATTAAGAAGTTGTAATGGGTTGACTCGTGTTGGTTCGTCAGAACAATCAGTTTCCTCAGCCACAAGGGCACTGAGCTTTTCCTTCTTGGGACAATTTCTGGCACGATGAGGGCCATTACAGATAAAACAACCTGAGTCAACACCTCCCTTTGATGAAAAGGCTTTGTCAGTCTGTTTTTCTGAATTGCCAAACTTCTCAGTCTTTTTCTTCTGCTTATCCTTCTTAGCAAACTTGGCTTTCCCTTTTGACTCCTTCTCTGGAGGATTAGCCTGCGTTTTGTAATCAACCAGCGCGTCTGCTACGGACATAGCAGCGGGTAAGTCCTTCACCCCTTGCCGACGAAGTTCTGCCTGTGCCCAAGTTTGGAGGCCAGACATAAAGTTGAACAGCTTGTCTTCCTTTGACATATTTTTAATGTCAAACATCAGAGACGAGAATTGCTTCACGTATTCCCTCACGGTGCTTGTATGTCGAAGTTTCCTCAATGCATCACGGGCTTGCCAAGCCGTGTTGCTGGGAAGGTATTGCTCCTTCATTTCAGCGAACAGAGACTCCCAAGTAGTAATTGGAGGACGAGATTTGTCCTCAGAACGGGTTCGCCACCATAATTTAGCATCACCGGACAGGTACATGCTAGTGAGATCTATCTTCTCAGTATCCGAAGTGCGGACTGCTTTGAAGTAGTGCCCCATATCCCACAGAAAGTTCTCGAGTTCTTTAGCATTTCGACTGCCTGTAAAAGGCTTAGGGTCGGGCACTTTAACTTTCTGAGTGCTTTCACTGCCAGAAGCCACAGAGGCATTCTGCAATGCCCTCTTAAGCACTGAAACGTCGGTCTCAAGGGAACTCAATTTTCCCCCATATCATCGGTCCATGTGGAGATCGTAGCCAACACGTCAACGACTTCGTTTTTCACTCGACTGAAGTGATCAGATTCAGTCTTTTGAAGCTGTTCATGTGCAACAAGCATCTCTTCGAACCGCTGATATAGCAACTCAAGCTGCACAGAGAGAGCTACAGCATCACCAGACTATGGAGGACCAACCAGCTCCTCCAAACGTGCCACCCTTTCCCTCATATCAGCATTTGTTCCGCCAGCCATAGTTGATCTGTTGCCAAAACTACGCTCTGATACCAAATTGTCACAGGGTAACTTTCGTTTTTCTTTTGAGGCTACCTGTGAAGGCGTTGCTATTGCAACCAGCCACACTCAAACTCAAGAATAAGGGGCAGAAACTCACACAGCAGGCACACACGAATTTACTGGGACAATACTCTCAAACCTTATATATTGAACTCAACAATTTACAAGGACTCTCAAAACCAGAACACTCTCCCGCTTCCAGAATGCTCAAGCACCCCTATTTATACAAGAGGAAGGCAGATGATACCCCCATCTGCCAAGGGGTAATTACCCACGTTTTTGCTATTCCATAGCATACTGGGCTAGCAGGCTTGGTCTCTGTGCAACACCTGGCAGGCAGTTCCACCACTTCCAGTAACTACTGTGGAACTGCCCTTCATCAGCATGCATCTAGATTGGATTCAGACTGGGGACGTCCAGAACTGCCTCAGCAACTGCCTTGACTGAGTCTCAGCATCATAACCGCCCACATCTTCTTGGTCACATGCATTGAGCAGCCATGTGCCATTCAGGTGCCCACATTTAGCAGCCATGTGCCCACATTCAGCAGTCAACCTTGCTACACGAACCAATGTGCATGCTGGGTTCAACCCATGCCATGCAATCCAAAGCTCTGCACCCACATTGCTTCAATTGAGCCCACCCATGCTACCATGCTCAACTGGGTGGTCTCATACTGCCTTGGTTCGCCCCAATCTGTCGAACCACTTAACCGCATCACCTTGATTCCGATTTCTGGCATTCCTTGGTGCAAGGTGCCACCAAGACCGGCCATTTGCACCCAAGTCATTTAGGGTGTGACAATTATGGACTTCAAAATTAATAAAATTAAGGGGGAGAGAGAGGGAGAGTTAGCATGAGGATAATTGAGAAGGGTCGATAGTTTTCAAGTGAGGCAGACTATTATGAAGTATTAAATCTCAATGTTCTATTTATTACGAAACAGAATAAGATTAATGTGTGAATAACTACGAAAATTATACATTTGTTATACATAAAATAGCAGACTGTATCCCAAAAACAAACACATCCTCACACACACAAGATTGATTTTTTCAAACTTTTCTACCTTGGTTCCATGTGGCAGTTGAAAGATATGCTTCAAAGCCCCCCCTCTTGTAATTAGGTATTTTTCTAAAACTAAAAAGGAAAGGGAGAAGGCTGGCTGTTATGGCCAATTAAGCAAACCACAAGCAATTCCTCTACTTTGACTTCCCGAACTAACATGCTACTTTTGCTTGTTCAAGAGATAGTGAGTGCAGCCATGATTCTTCAAGGATCCCTTCATAAAAATCAAGATGGGGGGAGACCTTCAAGATTGAAGGTTAGAAGCCAACCTTTTTTCCTTTTGGTTAAGTGCAGTCAAGTGGAACATTCAAGTGAAACTCTTTAAGAATTTTTGCTTCACAATCTAGTGGAAATATTCTTCACTTTAAGAATTTTAGGTTCACAATCTAGGGAAATATTCTGAAGAATCTTCCCAACAGAATTAGAAGTGATAAGTTGGAGTTAATGGGGACTGAAATGAGCGTCAAAGTTGCGTTTGTAACCAGTCTACGCCTCCTACTCCCCAGTAAGGGGGGCTTAACTAGGAGTCCAGATGGAAGTCTGGATATTATCATATTGACAAATCAGCTTCAATACTCGTTCTCCAGGGATTTTTCTTTAAGAACTTTTGACAATGTGAGTGAGCTTGCTGTGAAGCAGTGGGAGCAACTAAGCCAAACATGAGACCTTTTGTTCTTCTTTAAATAACACCAATGATACAGAAGTGTTACTATCACTTCTAGAAAACATACCATTTGTAAACTGAGTAACCTCCAGTTGAATTTCAATTGAGGACCGCCCAACCCATATAACAGCACCGGTAATTTTCAGATCAACGTCAACACTGATTGGCTTCTTCAGCACCATCTTGTCAACAGAAGCAGTGACAAGCAAGAGCTGCCTCGGCATGCTGTCATCATTAGAGCAGTGCTAATCCACAAGCAAAAAAGATAAATTACTGAAGGCAATGCAAAGACAAGGGAGTATGAAAGGTTACACGTGTGACAAATAAATTTCAGATTGCATAAGCTAGCAATTCAACAACATTATTTGCTGCAAGAAGATGAGAAGAATATAAATCACTGGTATATACAGTAAAATAAATGTAAGAGTTTAGTTGAGTTTCTGATTTAAAAATGCAAATATCCAAAACGAGGCGACATATGCAATAGGCATTATCAAGTAATATGGTTAGTGGAATGGGAACACATCATTGCTTAGTATTCGCAAGCACAAGAAACCAAAGTTGGACTCGTAGTGAATCCTTCAACATAGTGAATTTAGATCTGTATATCACATAGAAGCGAAGGTCTATATATGATCAAAAGTAAGGTTGACTAGGATCCACAAAAAAGTTGCCTATTAAAATCTGAAATTTGAAACGACGATTATGAGCTGATCAAGGGTAGGTCACACATCATCTGGGTCGTGAGTCACATTGAGAAAAATAGAACCAAATTCGGGGAAAGAAATATTGCTAACTACAAAAACCCTAGTCCTGCATTTCAGGGAAAGAAATGTTGCTAACTAAAAAACCTTAGCTCTGCATTTCTGAGAGCATACTATCAAAAGCGACCATCATCACTCACAGTGGCATGTGTGGGCACAAAGGAATAGACAAACATGCATCAAAATTCTTAGCTACCTTCCACAACCCATTTCAGACAATCAAAATTGCAAGCACTACCCAAATATTCAAGCATGACAAAATGAAAATAAATACAATGAATTGATCAAAATAACCCAAATGTAGCAGCCAAACTAATAAAATGCAAAGAAATACCAAGGAATTGACCAAAACAACACTGGTGTAGATTATCAAACAGTTTGTACCTTGACTGAAATGGTACCAGCAAGAGCATCGAGATCTTCAAGCAATTTCCCAATTCTAACCTCATGCCACGGATCTCTATACTGTTCTCTCAGTATATAATCAGTCGAAAAGTTATAAAGAATCGTAGTCCGGCTTTGTGAGGGAGTTTTCGTGAGCAATTCGTTTTGTGGAGGATGATCAATTGATGGGTCAAGAAGTCTTTCAAAGATTTTAGCCCTCGCTTCCCACAAAGCATTTGTCACAGGTGAATGATACATTCCAGGCCACAAGCTAAGAGGCTTTCGGACTGAGGAATTTGAACCGTCGGCTCGAGGGGAGTTCTCAAAAGGGGATGTAAAAGTGGAAACAATTGGGATTGTATTAGAGAGATACGAATTCGAAGAATCCATTGAAGAACTTTAAGCAAATTTTAGGAATTTTTTTCAAATGGGTTTCTGAAACAGAAGGTAATGCTTTGAGGAACTTGAGGGGTTTGGAAATCAAAGATGGTTTTGTGGAATGATCAAAGAATTGGTATCAATTAGAAAAAAAAGGTAGTTGCTTTTCAGGTTGGTAAAAGCATTAAAATCAAAGCCGAAAAAACAGAAAGGCATGAATTGCGTAAGAACTCTTTCTGTTAAAACGCCGTTCGATTCGGAGAACAATAGACTTCTTGGTCAAGTCAAAAGCTTGCTGACTGAATGCTCCTACCCTACCATAGCCTTTTACTAACTTAGGAATTCATATATTTTTTTTTGCGTTTAATAGTTATAGATGTTCAAACCAATTTAACTTTTTTTTTCGTAATGCAATAACGTTTCAATTCTATCATTTTTATCGCCACTAACACTCACTATTGTCACCCCTTTATCCCAACTCGACTCCGACCCCGGCTTTAACCTTGACCATAACCTTAACATTTTTAGAATAAAGTTGGAGTACTTACCTAAACTTGACTTTACCGATTAAAAATAATTATTTCTAAAAATTTGCATCTTATAAAGAATCTCTTATACTGTTCCATAGCCTCAAAGTAATACCATGCCAGCATCTAATCTGGTTGCAGGTGGGTGAAGGATTGAAAGGATCCATCACTGGGGAAGTCACAAAATCCAGTAGTTGCATTTACCTTCATGTTCAGCAATCGGAAATCAAAGACAAACTGTGCAGTTAGACACAGGTTAGAGGCCCCAAAGTGCCCTTTTGGAAGACCGTTTTGTTGAGATGATTGCAGATTTTCTATCCATCCCGTTTTGAGGTCAATCTTAAGAAGGATTTTCACAAGACTAGAGACATCAACAGCACCGAATGTAAGAATATTTCTTCTCCATGGAGCTGTTGAGAGGAGTTCCATATTGCCAACCCAAAGGGTAGTTGCTTCTGTGCTTGATCGTAGTATGTCATGTCATCATTACAATTCGTGACTAGTAACAGCAGTTCGTGATGTCTTAACATACAAACCAGACCAAATAATAGGAGAAAGAAAGTAGGTTTTGCTTGACCGCAACAACGTCTAATGGTTGATTACCTAGCCAGCGACATTATACATGCACACATAAAAACGCTTACATTTTCACGACGATCCAACAAAACACTCTGGTATA
Source organism: Ilex paraguariensis (assembly GCA_963454935.2). Taxonomy (NCBI): domain Eukaryota; kingdom Viridiplantae; phylum Streptophyta; class Magnoliopsida; order Aquifoliales; family Aquifoliaceae; genus Ilex; species Ilex paraguariensis. The sequence goes on along the minus strand of CAUOFW020000962.1, from coordinate 91,752 downwards.
TAGTTTTAAAAACGGGAACAAAGAAAGCTGTACATGTCAGGCGGCCATAAACAAGCAATTAACCTGGAGTTGTTGAGTTCAAATATGGCGAAGGCTTCAAATGTACAATGAGGCTACGAGCAAAATCAATGACTGAAGCACTGAACCTTTTTTAGGATATAAACAGTCATTCAAATACCAACAACAACAGCTGATTGCACACTGATTACAGTGCCCCTCAATACTACATCTCACTTGTACCTTTTCAATGCTACTCTACTACTTGAGCAACACTATACTACTTCTCGAGCAACAATAAGTTCCTCAAGATGACCAGAATCACCAGTGTCTGACGGCATCAATATTTCATCATCAGTAGTCAAGTGGTACCGCTCCCCAATAGCTCTCAGAAGCTGGTATACCTCAAACATAGTAGGCCTCTCCTTGGGTGTTGGCAGTACACAACTACATGCAACTTTAAGAACCTGGAAAAGCTCACCATCATCACCCTTCCCAACCAAAGATTCGTCAAAAGCATCTTGTAGCTTAGAATTGCTAGAGAGCTGTGTGATCCATTCCACCAGATTTCCCTTAAAGCTTTCGGGGGCTTTAGCCACATGGGTAGGTCTCTCACTGCTTACCAACTCAAGAAGCACTACTCCAAAACTGTAGACATCCCCCTTTGGAGTGGCCAAAAGAGTTCGTGCATACTCGGGAGCGACATAACCCAGATCTCCAAACTCCCCATTTACAAAAGTACTCAAATGAGTGTCAACTGGGTTCATGAGCCTTGCAAGTCCAAAATCAGATATTTTTGGCTCAAAATCCAGATCCAATAAGATGCACTTGGAACTTATGTTTCGGTGGATGATGCGTGGATTGCAATTATGGTGGAGCCATGCAAACCCTTTGGCTGCCCTAATCCCAATTTTTAGCCGCAAAGGCCACTCCATATTTTTTCCATCGTCACTTACAAGATGTAGCTTATCATGAAGGGTACCATTTGGCATGTACTTATAGACCAAAAGCCTCTCCTTCTTGGTAGTGCAAAAACCCAAAAGAGGAACCAAGTTACGGTGCTTCACATTCCCCAAAGTAGCCATCTCAGACACAAACTCTTTCTCTGAGTGTTGAGTGTCCTGCAACCTCTTCACCATAAGGGACGTGCCATCTTCAAGTACTGCCTTGTACATAGTACCTGTTCTTCCTGACCCAATGATATTGTCTTTGCTAAAGTTGCTAGTAACCTTCAAGAGATCACTTAGTCTCATTTTCGAAATTGACTTCTCGAACGTGGAAAGCTGAAAATACCAATACTTTTAATATGAAGTAGGGAAAATAATGCAGTAATAAAAATCTCAGGCAAAAAATTTATGAACTTTACTGAGAACAAAAGCAACGGATTAATTCATCTTGCCTTGATGCCTTTGGCTCCCTTAATACTCTTTGCCCATTTGTTTCCGTCAGGATCGTCATCCTTCTTCATTTTGGACACTCTACGCAAGAAGAAGAACATACCAGCGCCCACAACTAATGCTGAAAGAGTCACCCCACCTATAGCTGCCCCAGCAATGATTCCAGTGTTGCTTTTCTTTGGGGGTCCCTTGCAAATAGGCAAAGGACTCCCACAGAGTCCTGCATTGCCTGCATAGCTATCTGCTGAAATAGTAGCATTGGAAAATGTTGGAACTGGACCAGTCAGGCGATTGTTTGAAACACTGAAAGTTTTGATTCGACCAAGCAGGCCAATTTGTGCAGGAATCTGACCACTCAACTGGTTGTTGTCCAATTTAAGGACATTCAGATAGGAACAATTTGCAAGGTCCAAAGGGATATCTCCTGACAAATTGTTGGAGGAGAGATCAAGAGATGTCACAAACTGGAGTATTTGAGAGATGTTAGATGGAATAGGTCCGTACAGTTTGTTGCTGGACATGTCTACGCCAGTTAAGGATGTGCAATTCGCAATACCTTGTGGAAACTCACCCTTGAGTCCCATGTCCGAAAGACGGATATTCAACACCCTGTTCTCATCAGGATGCCAGCAGTCAATCCCAATAAATCCACAGATGAAACCTTCGGTGCTGTTTTTGAAATCCCAAGAGTTTAAGTAATTTAATGGGTCCTCCAACGAATCTTTTATAGCTCTCAAGCAATCAATATCCCTCTTATCTCCATAGCTGAAAGTGCCACTCGACAGCAACCAGACATACATAACAATAAGAACAGTATGGGCGCTGCTATTCATTGTCATTCTCATAAAAAGACCAGTCATAATCCAATTGAACTAGCAAATAGGACACAACTAAGATTGCTGTTTGCTACATATTAGAGATTTAAATATGAATCCACCACACCTTAGCCCTTCCTTACGACTTTCAATCCTGAAATAAACTCAAAATCAACACAAAGAACAAACCAAATTCAGCACTCTGATGAAACACCCCGGACTGGGGGCAGGAGACAGTAACACAAAGTAATGACACGAGCTATTCAACAGAAAAGTTGCAAACATAACCTGTTAGATAGACTAATCTAGATAAAAACTAAACATAAGTTCCAAGCCTTCAAAACCATGAGAACACCAAAGAGCCAGTGGACTCTACTAAGTTCAGTACTCCATAGTTTACAAAGACTAGTAAAAGTGTCCATCTAAAAAAAGAAGGTAAGTAAAAAAGTGCTTACAAACAACAAACGGCATATTCAACTAAGCAAGGGGCAAATTCATAAAGTATCATAGAGATTTCACTACAAGCTACAACAGACATGGATGAACAAACCTTGAGTACTAGGAATTTCGGAAAATAAAATAAAAAACAAAAAACACAGCAAAGTAATAATAACTGCAATACACACAACATCCTAAAACCTGAATCTTCAACACAAAGACCCAAATTGAATTTAGACAATAATATTTCATCACCATAACCACATTTTTGTAAGACCCAAAAAATGGAACTTGCAAAAAAAAGAAAAATCAAAGACCTTACCTGAAAAAATCACAACCCTAATCCCAAAAAATCAAGGAACCCACGAGAGACGGTTCTTGAGTTCAACACAAAACATGTCTATTTCCCCAACACAATAAATAAGGAACTTCGTGATAAAAACTTCCAAATCAACCGAAGACTTTAAAGGATAAAGCACGTCTTTGTTTGAAATATTCAAAAGGCAAGCAATAAACTTTCACTTAACAATAAAGTAGTTATGAAATTCAGTGACAGCCAATAACAACACAGAGAGAGAGAGAGAGAGAGATTTACTGGGTGTATTTGAATTTGAAGCTTTGGGTTCAATTCAATTGAGAATTGAGAGCCGGCTACGTTTGTGAGGAGTACCATAGGAGAGGAGAAGGACTATAGCAGGTCCAGTCAAAGAAGTAATCGGCCCTGCTTTTCTTCAAGCTCTCCTCAAGGAAGACTGGACTGCAAAAGAGCGCAACGACCAACGACTTGACTTGCTTTTCGTTGTGGAAAAAAACCTTTCGTACCATTTTCCTTGTGTCCCCCCCACTCACACTTTGCCCTGTGTTTTCATCTGCAGATTCATCGCTATTTCCTTTTTAACTCTGGTAAGGTTCCAAATTCCAATGCCCAACAGTTTTTATTTCTTGAAAATTATGACAAATTAAAGTTGATTTCGTAAGGTCCTGGCCGAATAAATCCATGAGAAGGACGATTTATACATTTAGATGTTGTGGATTATTTGGAATTAAGTTATGAGAGAACAAGTTGTAATTTCAAATATTTTGAATTATTTGGGATTAAGAATAAATTGATCTGAACATTCCTGATCGTTGGATCTATCATATTTTTATGATGCATTCAAATTTTTTTAAGATGTAATTGAATCTTATGAAATTTTGGTATAGTACCACATTCAATATTCTAGTTTTAATGGGTGAACTTACCTTAAACTCAACACCTATGTTACTTTTTTCCTTGTTTTCTCTTGGTTTTTCAATTTGTTCAAGATCTTTAGAAAGTGATCACAAGTCCTACATCTTATTTTTCTTTTGGGCACTTGCTATAAAGTATAGTTTACCAAAATTCATGAAGAAAAATGTGGCTTATGTTTTATTGTTTTTAGTTATTTGGATGTAGAAGAAAGTAGGTTAATAGTTTTTTTGATCCTTAAAATATGTAAATTTTTTCAATTTACTCCTTAAAGTATCAATTTTATCAATTTGGTCCTTCAAAAATATTCAATTTGTATTTAAATGTTTCCTACATAGGCAAACTCTTAAGTTTGTTATGAAATGATCACGTGTTGAGCACATGATACCGACTAAAAGAATTTATATGTAGTCACTTTTGTCAAAAAAATTTAACAAATTGTCTGATTAAAGACTAAAGTGACACGCATTAAAATTTTAAAAACTAAATTAATACAATGAAAATCAAATTGATAAAGCGAACATAATTAAAGTGCTATTAACCCAATTTACTAATTTAATCTATTAATATTCAGGTATTATGAATAGATTCTAAACACTGACAAAATAGTGGCAAGTGACAACAATGAAGTTTTTTTTTTTATAATGACAGCAATGAATTTGATTAATAAATTAGATAGATAACTAAATTCAAATAAAATTATTGGAATCATAAAGACTCAGCTGTTACATTTCAAAGAGCATTTAATTAGAATGGTTGACAAAAAATTAGAAAGCTCGGAAAGTCAACAACTCTAGATGGTGAAGCACGGCATTGGGATGAAATAAACGCCCCAAATTTATTTTCAATTGAAAAGAGGCATAAAATAAAAGGTTAACGGTTGGATTAATGACCACTACCCCGCTATTGAACTTTGAGATCTTAGGTTTGAACTTTAGCATTTTTCTTCTTTATAATAGTGTCCGACCAAAAAAGAAGCAGCATAAGATTATATCTTGTCTCTATGATCAATTCTTTTTTACACTCTTTAAGAGCCGGTGACATTTATTTTTCAAATACATGTTCTAATTCAACTCAAGTGACGATAAAAATTGTTGAACTTGAATTAATAGTCGGTATAAATTTAAATACTTAATAACAAAAAAAATCAAAATTAAAATCAAACAAAAACAAAATGTAAGGAAAGCTAATCTTGCCATCAAAATGTGGGCCAAAATTAGGAAATGAATTTTGATTGTGAGATTCATGGGCCAACGAAGCCCCAATGTTTCAAGATCCACTCAATGCTATTTTTTTATTTTTTTTTCAGGAAATTGACAAAAAAAATTATTAGAAGGATATAGACCATTTTTTTTTCTAAATTATCACAATTATTATTGTTGTTGATGGTGTATAAAGGCGGTATTCAAGTGAGTACAATAAATCTCCTTTAAATTTAGGGAAAATTTCATCTCTAGGTAGCTCTAAATTCAATGAGACCTCTTTTTTATTCTAAAATTTCATCCCCATCAATTATTGTCAGCTCATAGAGTTAACAGCGAGCATTGTTTTACAGAAATACCATTGGTATTTTATAAAATAAATTTCATTCATGCCCCATGTAAATAGACCTAACTTCAACGACTCCATTCATAATTCTAATATTTCACACTACTTTTTTTTAGTTATATTATATTAACTTTCAGGTTCATCAATTTAATATTTAATTTTTTTAAAGTAATACCTTTCTTTCATTTAAATTAAAAGCAATGCTATACTGACCAAATTATTGTCTAAATTTTGTATTCCAAATCAATGCAGGTGGTTGGATTAGTGGGGTCCACTAATTTCACAAAATATTCAATGTATGAAATTTTGACACATTACTTGGGATACAAGATTTGGGCAATAATTTGTGTAGCGTAACTTTATCCTTAAACTAAATTAACATTCGATATCATCTGATCAATACAAAATTAATATTTAATTTAATCAAATTAATATTATTTCTTTAATTTAACAATAAATTATTATTTAATTTTATCAAATCAACATCAAATCAACATTAAAATTTAATGATATTAAATAGAATATTAAATTCCGATAATTTAACATTTAACCTTAGCAAATTAATGTCATTTCTTTAATTTAATATCAAATTAACATTCAATTTCATCAAAATAATATTTAAATTTATCTAATTAATATTAAATTTTATCAAATTAATACTAAACTAATATTTAATTTTATTAAATTAACACTAAATTAATATTTAAATTTATCAAGTTAAGGCTAAATTTATTCAATTAACATTAAATTTTATCAAGTACTCCCTCCGTTCTTAAATATCTGTCGTTTAAGGTTTTTGCACAGGAATTAAGGAAGTTATTAAATAGCTCTAATATGAGTAAAAAATAATTGCATAATACTAAAATACCCTTATTGAATATGTATTAGGAAAGAAAGAAATATGAAAGACACTTAACATTCACCTAATCTAATACATTGAAAGTTAAGAGTAAATTTGAAAAAAAAAATATTAATCATACTTTGGTTTTATTAAACGACAGATATTATAGAACAAAAAAAAATTATGTAAAACGACAGATAATTATGAACAGAAAGAATAATATTTAAATTTTTAATGTGACGAGTGATATGTGAAGAGTAGTCAAATGACGTTGTGGAGGATAGACAATAGCAGAAGAGTTAAAAATGGGTGGGACTTCGACATTGACTTTATTGTTTGTAATTTTTATTGTAAACAAATCATTTTTAGCTATAAAAATTATAAAAAAATCGATTATGTAATCAAATGAGTGATAATATGATGACTAAATAATCATACAATGCTTTAAAATAATAATAATTCATTGACTATAATTAACCATTTTTTGGTAAAATGTAAAATTAATTTTTATTTTGTTTTTATGCCTTTTTTACCTTATTATGTTGAATGATTTTACTTTGTGTAAAAAATAATTTCATTAAATATAAAAATATCATCCTACTTATCAAAAAAATAAAAAAATTGAAGTTTATAAAGTGTCGATTCAAGGCATTTTAGTCTATTAACATAACAAAGGGTAATTTTGGTATTTTAAAAGAATAGATAGTCAAATCGTACACTTTATCTATTGTGAGAGACGAAAGCTATTGTTAGGGGGTGTCTATGATTCGACAGTATAAACCAAAAGAGAATGCAGTAAAGTTTCGTAATCGAAAGCTATTATTGAATTTAGAGCTAATTATAATGAGTGTGGATAAAATTTTCCCTTAAATTTGTAATACCATTATAGTGTATCTTGAGTTTTTGCTGGAAATTCAATTATTTTTAAAAAGTTAATTTCCTTGCTAACGTTCTCCTGTGTCCACAAATATTTAGGAAGACTAAGAATAATATATGTATTTTGAATAATGCTATATGGACTTAAAAATTAAACTTAAAATTTGATAATTATAATCATTGATTTCACTGTGGATCTTAACATTTATTGAGATTCACTACCTATTCAATGATTGTGATTTTACTACTTTGGCTCTTCGAAACATGTGGGAAGTGTCATAGAGAGACATTGGTGTTTAGTGCGAGAGGAGTTCTAAATTATCTCTTTCTAAATATACTTGTTGACATGGCAACTATAGCATTAGAATGGAAATTAATTTCATAATATTAAACTAGAAATTATATTGAAAAATGGTGTTAGATCGGACAAAAACTCTGATGGGCCAGACCCAACTCATGTTATAAGTCTAGTCTGGACGAAGAGTCCAACTAGACAATATCTAATAAGGTCCAGTCCAAAAGAGGTTCAATCTCATCAGGGTTCAAAAAATTATATTACAAAAGAAGAAAACATGGTTATTCCAAGAGTCTCATCCACGCCTTAGAAAGAGTCAACCACCACGTCATTCTTTGACCGGATCTTATAGAGAGTGTCATCACTGTCTCATCCGTTGAAAATATGATATCAGTTCCACCAAAGTAGTCTTTTAGTTACTGATAAGTTGCCTCAATCTGTTAGGAGACGACTATAAATTGTAAATTCCGTCAACACTAGGGGACATATAGAAAGAATAAAAAAAACCTTTGGGGGGTGCCATTTGACCAAATGAGGGAATCAGAATACGTGGCAAGCTGAATCAATAAAGCGTGGAATATAAAAAACTAAGCTAAGTTCACACGTAGGGAATATTACTCCAGAAATAATACTACATATTTACCGATGACGTCGGGAATATTTTCTCCTTTACATATCCAAACTATATTTGGCGGTAATAGCAAAAACAAGAGTGCGCCAAGAGACTATGCGTGTGTGTGTGTGTGTGTGTTAGGTGTCTTTCTGTCTTAACCCATAGCTGCCCCAGCAATGCTTCCAGTGTTGCTTTTCTTTGGGGGTCCCTTGCAAGCAGGCAAAGGACTCCCACAGAGTCCTGCATTGCCTGCATAGCTATCTGCTGAAATAGTAGCATTGGAAAATGTTGGAACTGGACCAGTCAGGCGATTGTTTGAAACACTGAAAGTTTTGATTCGACCAAGCAGGCCAATTTGTGCAGGAATCTGACCACTCAACTGGTTGTTGTCCAATTTAAGGACATTCAGATAGGAACAATTTGCAAGGTCCAAAGGGATATCTCCTGACAAATTGTTGGAGGAGAGATCAAGAGATGTCACAAACTGGAGTATTTGAGAGATGTTAGATGGAATAGGTCCGTACAGTTTGTTGCTGGACATGTCTACGCCAGTTAAGGATGTGCAATTCGCAATACCTTGTGGAAACTCACCCTTGAGTCCCATGTCCGAAAGACGGATATTCAACACCCTGTTCTCATCAGGATGCCAGCAGTCAATCCCAATAAATCCACAGATGAAACCTTCGGTGCTGTTTTTGAAATCCCAAGAGCTTAAGTAATTTAATGGGTCCTCCAACGAATCTTTTATAGCTCTCAAGCAATCAATATCCCTCTTATCTCCATAGCTGAAAGTGCCACTCGACAGCAACCAGACATACACAACAATAAGAACAGTATGGGCGCTGCTATTCATTGTCATTCTCATAAAAAGACCAGTCATAATCCAATTGAACTAGCAAATAGGACACAACTAAGATTGCTGTTTGCTACATATTAGAGATTTAAATATGAATCCACCACACCTTAGCCCGTCCTTACGACATTCAATCCTGAAATAAACTCAAAATCAACACAAAGAACAAACCAAATTCAGCACTCTGATGAAACACCCCGGACTGGGGGCAGGAGACAGTAACACAAAGTAATGACACGAGCTATTCAACAGAAAAGTTGCAAACATAACCTGTTAGATAGACTAATCTGGATAAAAACTAAACATAAGTTCCAAGCCTTCAAAACCATGAGAACACCAAAGAGCCAGTGGACTCTACTAAGTTCAGTACTCCATAGTTTACAAAGACTAGTAAAAGTGTCCATCTAAAAAAAGAAGGTAAGTAAAAAAGTGCTTACAAACAACAAACGGCATATTCAACTAAGCAAGGGGCAAATTCATAAAGTATCATAGAGATTTCACTACAAGCTACAACAGACATGGATGAACAAACCTTGAGTACTAGGAATTTCGGAAAATAAAATAAAAAACAAAAAACACAGCAAAGTAATAATAACTGCAATACACACAACATCCTAAAACCTGAATCTTCAACACAAAGACCCAAATTGAATTTAGACAATAATATTTCATCACCATAACCACATTTTTGTAAGACCCAAAAAATGGAACTTGCAAAAAAAAGAAAAATCAAAGACCTTACCTGAAAAAATCACAACCCTAATCCCAAAAAATCAAGGAACCCACGAGAGACGGTTCTTGAGTTCAACACAAAACATGTCTATTTCCCCAACACAATAAATAAGGAACTTCGTGATAAAAACTTCCAAATCAACCGAAGACTTTAAAGGATAAAGCACGTCTTTGTTTGAAATATTCAAAAGGCAAGCAATAAACTTTCACTTAACAATAAAGTAGTTATGAAATTCAGTGACAGCCAATAACAACACAGAGAGAGAGAGAGAGAGATTTACTGGGTGTATTTGAATTTGAAGCTTTGGGTTCAATTCAATTGAGAATTGAGAGCCGGCTACGTTTGTGAGGAGTACCATAGGAGAGGAGAAGGACTATAGCAGGTCCAGTCAAAGAAGTAATCGGCCCTGCTTTTCTTCAAGCTCTCCTCAAGGAAGACTGGACTGCAAAAGAGCGCAACGACCGACGACTTGACTTGCTTTTCGTTGTGGAAAAAAACCTTTCGTACCATTTTCCTTGTGTCCCCCCCACTCACACTTTGCCCTGTGTTTTCATCTGCAGATTCATCGCTATTTCCTTTTTAACTCTGGTAAGGTTCCAAATTCCAATGCCCAACAGTTTTTATTTCTTGAAAATTATGACAAATTAAAGTTGATTTCGTAAGGTCCTGGCCGAATAAATCCATGAGAAGGACGATTTATACATTTAGATGTTGCGGATTATTTGGAATTAAGTTATGAGAGAACAAGTTATAAATTCAAATATTTTGAATTATTTGGGATTAAGGATAAATTGATCTGAACATTCCTGATCGTTGGATCTACCATATTTTTATGATGCATTCAAATTTTTTTAAGATGTAATTGAATCTTATGGAATTTTGGTATAGTACCACATTCAATATTCTAGTTTTAATGGGTGAACTTACCTTAAACTCAACACCTATGTTACTTTTTTCCTTGTTTTCTCTTGGTTTTTCAATTTGTTCAAGATCTTTAGAAAGTGATCACAAGTCCTACATCTTATTTTTCTTTTGGGCACTTGCTATAAAGTATAGTTTACCAAAATTCATGAAGAAAAATGTGGCTTATGTTTTATTGTTTTTAGTTATTTGGATGTAGAAGAAAGTAGGTTAATAGTTTTTTTGATCCTTAAAATATGTAAATTTTTTCAATTTACTCCTTAAAGTATCAATTTTATCAATTTGGTCCTTCAAAAATATTCAATTTGTATTTAAATGTTTCCTACATAGGCAAACTCTTAAGTTTGTTATGAAATGATCACGTGTTGAGCACATGATACCGACTAAAAGAATTTATATGTAGTCACTTTTGTCAAAAAAATTTAACAAATTGTCTGATTAAAGACTAAAGTGACACGCATTAAAATTTTAAAAACTAAATTAATACAATGAAAATCAAATTGATAAAGCGAACATAATTAAAGTGCTATTAACCCAATTTACTAATTTAATCTATTAATATTCAGGTATTATGAATAGATTCTAAACACTGACAAAATAGTGGCAAGTGACAACAATGAAGTTTTTTTTTTTATAATGACAGCAATGAATTTGATTAATAAATTAGATAGATAACTAAATTCAAATAAAATTATTGGAATCATAAAGACTCAGCTGTTACATTTCAAAGAGCATTTAATTAGAATGGTTGACAAAAAATTAGAAAGCTCGGAAAGTCAACAACTCTAGATGGTGAAGCACGGCATTGGGATGAAATAAACGCCCCAAATTTATTTTCAATTGAAAAGAGGCATAAAATAAAAGGTTAACGGTTGGATTAATGACCACTACCCCGCTATTGAACTTTGAGATCTTAGGTTTGAACTTTAGCATTTTTCTTCTTTATAATAGTGTCCGACCAAAAAAGAAGCAGCATAAGATTATATCTTGTCTCTATGATCAATTCTTTTTTACACTCTTTAAGAGCCGGTGACATTTATTTTTCAAATACATGTTCTAATTCAACTCAAGTGACGATAAAAATTGTTGAACTTGAATTAATAGTCGGTATAAATTTAAATACTTAATAACAAAAAAAATCAAAATTAAAATCAAACAAAAACAAAATGTAAGGAAAGCTAATCTTGCCATCAAAATGTGGGCCAAAATTAGGAAATGAATTTTGATTGTGAGATTCATGGGCCAACGAAGCCCCAATGTTTCAAGATCCACTCAATGCTATTTTTTTATTTTTTTTTTCAGGAAATTGACAAAAAAAATTATTAGAAGGATATAGACCATTTTTTTTTCTAAATTATCACAATTATTATTGTTGTTGATGGTGTATAAAGGCGGTATTCAAGTGAGTACAATAAATCTCCTTTAAATTTAGGGAAAATTTCATCTCTAGGTAGCTCTAAATTCAATGAGACCTCTTTTTTATTCTAAAATTTCATCCCCATCAATTATTGTCAGCTCATAGAGTTAACAGCGAGCATTGTTTTACAGAAATACCATTGGTATTTTATAAAATAAATTTCATTCATGCCCCATGTAAATAGACCTAACTTCAACGACTCCATTCATAATTCTAATATTTCACACTACTTTTTTTTAGTTATATTATATTAACTTTCAGGTTCATCAATTTAATATTTAATTTTTTTAAAGTAATACCTTTCTTTCATTTAAATTAAAAGCAATGCTATACTGACCAAATTATTGTCTAAATTTTGTATTCCAAATCAATGCAGGTGGTTGGATTAGTGGGGTCCACTAATTTCACAAAATATTCAATGTATGAAATTTTGACACATTACTTGGGATACAAGATTTGGGCAATAATTTGTGTAGCGTAACTTTATCCTTAAACTAAATTAACATTCGATATCATCTGATCAATACAAAATTAATATTTAATTTAATCAAATTAATATTATTTCTTTAATTTAACAATAAATTATTATTTAATTTTATCAAATCAACATTAAAATTTAATGATATTAAATAGAATATTAAATTCCGATAATTTAACATTTAACCTTAGCAAATTAATGTCATTTCTTTAATTTAATATCAAATTAACATTCAATTTCATCAAAATAATATTTAAATTTATCTAATTAATATTAAATTTTATCAAATTAATACTAAACTAATATTTAATTTTATTAAATTAACACTAAATTAATATTTAAATTTATCAAGTTAAGGCTAAATTTATTCAATTAACATTAAATTTTATCAAGTACTCCCTCCGTTCTTAAATATCTGTCGTTTAAGGTTTTTGCACAGGGATTAAGGAAGCTATTAAATAGCTCTAATATGAGTAAAAAATAATTGCATAAGACTAAAATACCCTTATTGAATATGTATTAGGAAAGAAAGAAATATGAAAGACACTTAACATTCACCTAATCTAATACATTGAAAAGTTAAGAGTAAATTTGAAAAAAAAAATATTAATCATACTTTGGTTTCATTAAACGACAGATATTATAGAACAAAAAAAATTATGTAAAACGACAGATAATTATGAACAGAAAGAATAATATTTAAATTTTAAATGTGACGAGTGATATGTGAAGAGTAGTCAAATGACGTTGTGGAGGATAGACAATAGCAGAAGAGTTAAAAATGGGTGGGACTTCGACATTGACTTTATTGTTTGTAATTTTTATTGTAAACAAATCATTTTTAGCTATAAAAATTATAAAAAAATCGATTATGTAATCAAATGAGTGATAATATGATGACTAAATAATCATACAATGCTTTAAAATAATAATAATTCATTGACTATAATTAACCATTTTTTGGTAAAATGTAAAATTAATTTTTATTTTGTTTTTATGCCTTTTTTACCTTATTATGTTGAATGATTTTACTTTGTGTAAAAAATAATTTCATTAAATATAAAAATATCATCCTACTTATCAAAAAAATAAAAAAATTGAAATTTATAAAGTGTCGATTCAAGGCATTTTAGTCTATTAACATAACAAAGGGTAATTTTGATATTTTAAAAGAATAGATAGTCAAATCGTACACTTTATCTATTGTGAGAGACGAAAGCTATTGTTAGGGGGTGTCTATGATTCGACAGTATAAACCAAAAGAGAATGCAGTAAATATTTGTAATCGAAAGTTATTATTGAATTTAGAGCTAATTATAATGAGTGTGGATAAAATTTTCCCTCAAATTTGTAATACCATTATAGTGTATCTTGAGTTTTTGCTGGAAATTCAATTATTTTTAAAAAGTTAATTTCCTTGCTAACGCTCTCCTGTGTCCACAAATATTTAGGAAGACTAAGAATAATATATGTATTTTGAATAATGCTATATGGACTTAAAAATTAAACTTAAAATTTGATAATTATAATCATTGATTTTACTGTGGATCTTAACATTTAATGAGATTCACTATCTATTCAATGATTGTGTATTTTACTACTTTGGCTCTTCGAAACATGTGGGAAGTGTCATAGAGAGACATTGGTGTTTAGTGCGAGAGGAGTTCTAAATTATCTCTTTCTAAATATACTTGTTGACATGGCAACTATAGCATTAGAATGGAAATTAATTTCATAATATTAAACTAGAAATTATATTGGAAAATGGTGTTAGATCGGACAAAAACTCTGATGGGCCAGACCCAACTCATGTTATAAGTCTAGTCTGGACGAAGAGTCCAACTAGACAATATCTAATAAGGTCCAGTCCAAAAGAGGTTCAATCTCATCAGGGTTCAAAAATTTATATTACAAAAGAAGAAAACATGGTTATTCCAAGAGTCTCATCCACGCCTTAGAAAGAGTCAACCACCACGTCATTCTTTGACCGGATCTTATAGAGAGTGTCATCACTGTCTCATCCGTTGAAAATATGATATCAGTTCCACCAAAGTAGTCTTTTAGTTACTGATAAGTTGCCTCAATCTGTTAGGAGACGACTATAAATTGTAAATTCCGTCAACACTAGGGGACATATAGAAAGAATAAAAAAAACCTTTGGGGGGTGCCATTTGACCAAATGAGGGAATCAGAATACGTGGCAAGCTGAATCAATAAAGCGTGGAATATAAAAAACTAAGCTAAGTTCACACGTAGGGAATATTACTCCAGAAATAATACTACATATTTACCGATGACGTCGGGAATATTTTCTCCTTTACATATCCAAACTATATTTGGCGGTAATAGCAAAAACAAGAGTGCGCCAAGAGACTATGTGTGTGTGTGTGTGTGTGTTAGGTGTCTTTCTGTCTTAACACTGCGATAAATTGAATTAGGGTAAAAAACACGGGCACCCCCCAGTTTTGATAATATTATAAGGATACATTTTACAAATAACACAAAGACCTTTTGAAATTTGAAACTCATTACATGGAGACCCTCCATCTCCCTTCCCTTCCCTTCCCTTCCCTTCGCTCAATGTTAGTAACAGATAGTGGCGATTTTATCCCTAATTTTTTTATTATTTTTACAATTACCTTTCTTCAAATTTAGTACTAAAAAAAAATTAAAATTAAATTAAAAATTTAATAAAATCAAACAAAATTTAATTTTGTACCCACAAAATTGATTAAATAAGTTTTAATATTAATTTGATAACAATAAAACTTAATTTGAAATTAATTCGACAAAATTAAATATCAATTTGATAAAATTAAATATTATTTTATAATCTGAAGTTCATATCTTGTTGAATACTATTTATTATTGATCAAATCAACACGAAATTGACCTTAGATTATATTTTTGACAATATTATCAATTTTTTTGGTACTAAATTTTTTAAAATATTTTAAACTATCAAGTTTTTAAATTTTTTGTCAACTTTTTAATTTACTTTCAAATATTTTTACGTGAATTAGAAGTTTTTGAGTTTGTCAAGTGTAGATGAGCGGTTCTTTTTAAAAAGAAAATGAGAGTGATGATTGGTTTTGATTTAAGTATGTATGGTTGAATCTTGATCAAAAAAAAGTTTATGAAGTGATATAGTAAAAGAGAAGACGTTATGCTACAAAAAAATTTGTATTTAAGTTTTATGGGTTAAAATATAACTTTTTAAGTTTATATACAAAAAAAAAATTATAATTTAAGATTAATTTTGTGTTGGTTTAATCAACACAAAATAATATTCAATACGAAATGAACCTTAAATTATAAATTAATATATAATTTTATCAAATTGACATTTTTTTAATTTATCTTCAAAATTTTTGAATTAATATTAAATTAAATTTTATAATTGTCAAATTAATATTAAAATACATTGATTCAATTTTTTAGAATACTAAAATATATCAATTTTTTTGGTACTAAATCAAATTTCGTTTGATTTTATTAAGATTTTAATTTATTTGGGTACTAAATTTAGAGAAGGACAATTGTGAAAATAATAAAATTTTTTGGAATGAAATCATCACTTTTTGTTAGCAACATTGAAGAAAGGGAGACAAAAGAAGTCTCCGTGCAATACATTTCAAACCTCAGGGGTCTATTTGTTATTTGTAAAATGTTAGATGCCGTCTGTATAATTTTGAAAAAGTCGGTGTTTTTTACCCATTGAAGTATTATTCCAACTGCTGCTTTCCTCTTTCTGTATCTTCTGTAACAAGGGTTTGACAGCGTCCCGCAAACCCTCAAAATCAACACTCCACACGCTCATCCAAAAATGGTCTTGATTCTCCGGCGATTACTCGTCTCCGTCTCGTGTTATACCAATCCGGTAAGTCAACTAGATTTCGTTATGAATCATTCACTCATTTGTTTAGACTGCTTATTCATTATTCAGAGCAACACTTGTTCATTAGCTCCTAATTTCAAAATTCAGCCTCAATTAGTCCAATAGATTTGTCCGAATGGTTGATTACCTTGCCAGTATCATTTTGGTATAAAGAAAGCAGTACGTATCAGAAGGCCATAAACAATCAATAAACCTGAAGTTCCAGTAAATTTTGAATGTAACGGTGATATCTTGTCGGTAATGTTGATGTGGTATCACCGATTAATAATGAGTATGGACATGTCTATAGAGGGGGTTTAAAAAAAAAATCTAATTCATTGCCATGACTTCTGTTTCAATGCCTTTCTCAGAGCTGAGACTTCCTCAAACCTATGAACAAGGGTTTCATCAAAATCAGTCCAATCCTTCACCCAAATTTCATCCAACCATGCTACAAATGTATAATGAGGCTACGAGCAAAATCAATGACTGCAACAGCTCTAAACTTTTTTTTTTTTAGGATATAAACACTCAATCAAATACCAACAATAACAGCTGATTACACATTGATTACAGTGCCACTCAATACTACGTCTCACCGACCTTTTCAATGCTTATGCTACTCTACTACTACTCGACCAACACAACAATAAGTTCCTCAAGATGATCAGAATCACCGGTGTTTCGGTCAGGATCGTCATCTTCCTCCTCTTTTGGACACTCTACGCAAGAAAAAGATACAAACACCCACAACTAATGTTGAAACAGTCGCCCCACCTACAGCTGCTCCAGCAACGATTCCAATAAACCTTTGCTTTGATTGACCTTTGCAAGGAGGCAAAGGACCCCCACAGAGTCCTGCATTGCCTGCATAACTATCTGCTGAAATAGTAGCATTGGAAAATTTTGGAACTGGACCAGTCAGGTGATTGTTTGCTACACTGAACGTTTTGATTCGAGCAAGTAGACCAATTTGTGAAGGAATATGACCGGTTAACTGGTTGTTGTCCAATTTAAGGACATTCAGAGAGGAACAATTTGCAAGTTCCAAAGAGATATGTCCTGAAAAATTGTTGGAGGAGAGATCAAGAGATGTCACAAACTCGAGTATTTGAGAGATCTTAGATGGAATATGTCCGTACAGTTTGTTGCTGGACATGTCTAAGCCGGTTAAGGCTGTGCAATTCGCAATACCACGTGGAAACTCACCCTTGAGTCCCATGTCCGAAAGACGGATAGTCAACACCCTGTTCTCATCAGTCTGCCAGCAGTCAATCCCAGTAAATCTACAGATGAAACCTTCGGTGCTGTTATTGAAATCCCAAGTGTTTAAGTAATTGAATGGGTCTTCCAAAGAATCTTTCATAGCTCTCAAGCAATCAATATCACTCTTAGCTCCATAGCTGAAACTGCCACTCGACAGCAACCAGACATACATAACAACAAGAACAGTAAGGGCGCTGCTCTTCATTGTCATTCTCGTGAAAATACCAGTCATAATCCACCACATCGTAGCCCTTCCTTATGACATTCAATCCCGAAATAAACTCAAAATAAACACAAAGAACAAACCAAATTCAGCACTCTGATGAACCCCCCCAGACTGGGGGCAGGAGGCAGTAACTCAAAGTAATGACACGAGCTATTCAACAGAAAAGTTGCAAACATAACCTATTAGATAGACTAATCTAGATAAAAACTAACCAACCATAAGTTCTAAGCCTTCAAAACCATGAGAACACCATAGAGCCAGTGGACTTCACTAAGTTCAGTACTCCTTAGCTTACAAAGACTAGTAAAAGTGTCCATCCGAAAAAAGAAGGTATGTAAAAAAGTGCTTACAAACAACAAACGGCATATTCAACTAAGCAAGGGGCAAATTCATAGAGTATCACAGAGATTTCACTACAAGCTACAACAGACGTGGATGTACAAAACCTTGAGTACTAGGAATTTCGAAAAATGAAAAGGCGGTCCTTGAGTTCAACACAAATTTCCACAAAACAATAAATAAGGAACGTCGTGATAAAAACTTCCAAATCAACCGAAGACTTTAAAGGATAAAGCAAGACTTTGTTTGAAATACTCCGGTCGTTGTGGAAAAAAACCCGACTTTCATACCATTTTCCTTCTGTGTGCCCCCATTAACACGTTGCCCAGTGTTTTCATCTGCACTGCAGGTTCATCGCTATTTCCTTTTTTAACTCTGGTAAGGTTCCAATGCCCAACAGTTTTAATTTATTGCATAATTATTACAAATTGAATGAACTTACACTTAATTTCGTAAGGTTTTGGCAGAATAAAGTTGGTTGTTTTGTATCTATCATAAATTTATGATGAAAATTCAATTTTTTTAAGGTGTAATTTGATCTTATATAAATCATTACTTTTACCGCGTATAAGTCCTATCTAATTTTTATGAAAGAATTACACTTAGATCTCCTGAGGTTTATCACTTACTCACTCAGACCCCTGACATTTGAAATATTACATACAAACCCCCTAAGGTTTGTACGTGCGTAACACTTAGACTCCAACTGTAAATATATCAGTTAATAAATTATACTTAGACCCCTTGAAGTTTATAAGTATATAATACTTGAACCCCTTAAGTTTGAAATATTATACTTAGACCAAAAATACTCCCATAAAAGATAAAATATCAAATATTTTAAGTTTTACAACCAAAATTCATGTTCTATTGTATCATTTATTAAAATAAAATAAAAAATAAAAATTTAATTTTTTCTTAAAAAATCATAATTAATATACAATTATATTGTCTGCAATAGAATATGAATTTTAGATGTAAAATTTATTTTCTATTATAAATAATTTAAATCTCTTATTTAATTTTTTAGTTTTATTCTAATAGATAATATAATTGTATACTAATAATTTTTTAAGAAAAAATTAAATTTTTATTTTTAATTTTATTCCAATAAATGATACAATAAAACATGAATTTTGATTGTAAAATTTAAAGTATTTGATATTTTATATTTGATTGGAGTATTTTTTGTCTAAGTATTATATACCTACACACTTCAGGAGATCTAAATATAATTTATTAACTGATATATTTACAGTAGGGGTCTAAGTGTTACGCGCGTACAAACTTCAGAGAATTTGTATGTAATATTTTAGATATTAGGGAGTCTGAGTGTAATTCTTTCAATTTTTATTTATTGATAAATTTTGGTACAATATTACATTCAACATTCTAATTTTAGACGGTAAACTTACCTTAAACTCAACTCCACATTATCTCAAAAGATAGTTCAAGTGGTATAGAGATGAACTGTATCCTAAATATCCTCATTTTCTGTTGGTTTTTCAATTTGTTCAAGATCTTCAGAAAGTGTTCATAAGTCCTACCTCAAATTTTTCTTTTGGGCACTTCCTTTAAAAGTGTAGTATACAATAATTTATGAAGAAAAACGTGGTTTATGTTTTTAGTTATTTGGAAGTAGAAGAAGGTATTAACCTAAAATGTTAATTGAATCTATTAATATACAGGAATTATGGATAGATTCTAACACTGACAAAATAGTGGTAAGTGATAAATGATGATGAACAAAATGTGTTTATGTACCACTTGTTAAGTATTTAATGTAGCAATTATGAAGGAGACTCAACATAAGTAAACACAAATTAAGTGGTTTGGTCAATGTGACTTCCTCCATTATGAAGTGCTACGGTGATCTGAGTGTTTTATTGTTTAGTGAGTGTAGAGTGTTCAGATGTAACTGATGTCTCCCTTGTGAAGGTGAGACTTATAATATAATAGGCGTCCCTTAACAGATTGAATTGTCATTCTCGTAACAGATGAAATAGTTTGATGGAGGTAGCGCTATTATCATAACTGGCGAGGTAGTTTTGGTGGCGTCATTCTTGTAACAGGCAAGATAGTTCCGTAAAAGTGGCGACGTGCACCTGATGATTGCGTGCCACAGAAATTTCCTCGTGTGTCAATTGTGGATTAAGTCTTTCAAGACAGCAAGATTGACCCACCTGAACTTTCTTTATCTTGTAATGGGCTTAGCTTGTATATTTGAACAGAGTCTGGTTGCATCTTTGATTTGGGCCTGGTATGAGCCCATCATTTGTGAGTTGGGCCTAATCTAGATCGAACCCATCAATAACAATGGATTTAATTAATAAATTAAATAGATAAACTAAATTCAAATAAAATTATTGGAATCATAAAGACTCAGCTGTTACATTCCAAAGAGCGTTTAAATTAGAATGGTTGACAAAAACTTACAAAGCTTGGAAAGTCAACAACTGTGAAACACGGCATTGGGATGACATAAACGCCCCAAATTTATTTTCCATTGAAAAGAGGCAGAAGATAAAAGGACAGCAGTTGGCCTAATGGGCACCATCCTGTTGTTGAACCTGAAAGTCTCGGGTTTAAACTTTATGATAGTGTTTGGCCAAAAAAAAAAGCATAAGATTATATATTGCGACTATGTTCAATCTTTTTCACCCCCAATGGTCAATCATTTTTATTCTTTAGGGACATGTTCTAACTCAGATTAAGTCATAGTGGAGAGCTCGAGAGAGTAATTGGTACAAATCTGAACACCCTATAACAAAAAAAATAAAATCAAACAAGATATAAGGAAGGCTAATCTTGACGTCAAAATGAGGGTTAAAATTAGGATATGAAATTTGATTGTGAGATTCATGGGCCAATGAATCCCAAGCTGTGCTTTGTAAAAATTTTGTCTTCTTAAAATTAAGGATTCAAGCCTTCTTTTCTTTCCCTCTCCCACTCCCACTCCCAAAAAAAAAAAAACCCAATGTTTTAAGACCGCCCAATGTTAATTTTTTTTCAAGAAATTTAATATATATATATTGAAAGGAATTTAGATTATTTTTTTAAAATTATCCCAATTATTATTATTATCGATCGTGTATAAACTTGGTATTCAATTGAGTTCAATAAATCTTGTTGAAGATTGACTCGTTGTTTATTATTCCGCACAAAATTTCCTTTCTAACGCTCTCCTACTATGTCCACAAATATTTACAAAGAGGAAGAATTATATATGTAGTTTTGCTCTTCGAAACATGTGGCATAAATTATCTCTTTCTAAAAATATTTGTTGACATGGCAATTATAGCACTATAATGGAAATTAATTTCACAATATTAAATTAGGAATTATATTGGGAAATGGTGTTAGGGTTGGGCAAAAACTCTACATAAGTCTAGGCCCTTTATTATCCACTTCAACGAGGTCTTTTTAATCGCGTATCTCACGTATCTCGCTTTATTTATCATGAATTTGAGTGGAATCGATTGTATATAAATAAATCCGTTGCTCATCAATAATGAATGATCTACCCAAAAAAAAAAATATTAGAGAAATTTAATTCATATTGTTCTCAATTTATATATTTACCTCATAAAATGGGTGTCATTCGAACCTCCTTCGATGCCCCTTAGTCGAGAGATTTAGATTTTTTACAGGGTAATTTCTTATAGATAAATAAAGTATTATATATTAATTGATCTATAATTTGAGTACTAAACTTATTAATTGTTGTGATGGAATTATATGAATGAGTCTTAATATTAAATGAATTTAACTGCCCATCTGACAATTAACACATAAATTCTCGAATTACATTCCAGAACTATTATTAAGCACAAGAAGTATGGGGGTTGAGCAATATAATATGAAGAGAAATTAACTTAAAAGAAAAGAAAAATTACTTGGTGGATGCCATTTGACCAAATTTCTTTTGGGGCTTCTCTTAGAAGCTATCCCACAAGGCTTCTCTAAGAAGCCATTCTTCAAAACCTTCTCCAAGAATCCATCTCCCTTTATTTAAAGGCTTCTCTTAGAAGCTACTGTCCCTCATCCCATCTCTCTCACTTAGTCTTCCTATTCTCAAATCATAACAAATTCATGGAGACTAGGAGCTCGAAGAAGGTGGGTACCATTGGTGAGACGACAGAGAGCTTAAGAGAGCTGGCCAGGGAGAGACTTTGGAGGTTTGTGACCCACATGGAGGTTGAGGAGGTTGCCTCTCGAGGTCCTAAGAGTGTTGTTGACGCTGTTGTGGAGGGCTTCGCTTTGGTATGTCCTGTACTTTTCTTTGGTTTTGGACCTGACCTTTCTCCTTTAAACTTCACTTATGACTGCCTGCAGGTGACTGCTGGTTTGCCCTACTTGTTTACAAATATGCTGAAAATCAATGAGGCAATCAATGGCCAGGCAGCGGAGAGGCGGGCACGCGAGACTGTTGAACAACAGTTAGGGTACGAGCGACAGACACAAGAGGATGTCATGGTACAGTTAGGGCTTGAGCGGCAGGTACGAGAGTATGCCACAAAGCAATTGAGGTTCGTGCGGCAGACACGAGAGGATGCCGCAGAGCAGTTGAGACTAGCACACGAGAGGGCTGTCCAACTAGAGGTTGACCTTTGAGCAACTCTTGAGAGAGCTACTCTTGAGAGAGCTACTAGGGCAGAGGCTCACTCTATAGAGATGGAGAAGAGGAAGAATGCTGCTGAGAGGGCCGTGGCAAACGCCTTCATTGACGGTTACGAGGAGCTCAGGAAAAAGGTCTTAACAGTATTCCTTACTTATAACTTTTCTGATTTTTTACCTTATGAGGCTCCAGGGACTGATGAGAAGGATGCGAGTGACGATAGTTGCGAAGACAGTGAGTGTCACTAGGGGCGTGATGCGTTTGTATTTTTTGTTGATAGCTTATATCCTATCTTTTTGTAAAAGCTTCATGAACTATAGCATTATAATGGAAATTAATTTCACAATATTAAATTAGGAATTATATTGGGAAATGGTATTAAGGTTGGGCAAAAACTCTACATAAGTCTAGGCCCTTTATTATCCTCTTCAACGAGGTCTTTTTAATCGCGTATCTCGCTTTATTTATGGTTTCCAATCCATTACTCTAAAATAAAATCATATTCAATATATATTTTTTTATTTTTTAGTGGGTCATTTATCAAGAATTTGAGTGGAACCGATTGTATATAAACAGATCCGTAGCTCATCAATGATGATGATCTTCCCCAAAACAAAAAAAGTATTAGAGAAATTTAATTCATATTGTTCTCAATATATATATTTACATCATAAAATGGGTGTCATTCGAACCTCTTTTGATGCCCCTTAGTCGAGAGATTTAGATTTTTTACAATGTAATTTCTTAAAGATAAATCAAGTATTATATATTAATTGATCTATAATTTGAGTACTTAACTTATTAATTATTGTGATGGAATTATATTAATGGGTCTTAGTATTAAATTAATTTAATTGCCCATCTGACAATTAACACCTAAATTTTCGAATTACATTCCAGAACTATTATTAACTTAAAAGAAAAAAAAAATACTTGGTGGATGCCATACTATTTGACCAAATGAGGGGATCAGAAAACGTGGTTGACCAAATAGGATTTCATTTCTATATCTTATGTCATCCGATCCAAATTCATTTAGCCACTTACATTAGATGGGTTATGTGTTAGATCCAATCTAACCGCTCGTTTGGTTAGTAACATTGCAATTTTGTGGGACCCATGGATTATTCCATTACTTTAATGATTATTTACCATTTTACCCATAGACAAATCCAATCCAAACCTCTGTTTGGATTCCAATATTGGCCAGTATTAACTAATCATCGCACCAAAACTACTATACAAAATATATATTAATGTATATTATTATCATCACCATCAAATTTATACAGAGTAATTAAAACAACATGGGTGTTTTTACATCATAAAACCCATAATTAAACAGACATTCAAAATTATTTTATAGACTATCGACTAACCATGTAATTAATGCGTAGTATCCAAATACGTTCTCTCAAAGCTGCGATATAAAAGACCAATATAAAAATAAATAAAAAGTTCAAGCATGTTACATTATTTAAAGTCGTAACTAAAGTAGAAGTCGTCATCCTTAAGAAGCTTAGTTGGTGATAATCTTGTATTAGGAGAAATCTTGAGTGACCTGGTATATTTGATGAGAAGAAATAACCGGCTAATCCCCAATCGTTCCAGTCAAGATATATCTTCAGTGTTTGATCAACAACCCCTTCCAATTAATTTCCACCAAACTCGTGACCATCTCAACCAAAATCCTTGAATCCGATTTAGTACAAATCCTATAATCATAGAGAGAAAAATTCTGAATAAACATCTGATCTATGTCAACTGGGTAATTTTCGAATGGATCTCTAGTGAACCGAACAATGGAAGAGGGGAGAGAGAGGCCTACCATTTCCAAAAAATAGAACGAATCCATTCCCGACGACGATCGACCTCATCAACTGAAAGCACCCATATCAACTGAAGCACAAAAACCCCACTTCACAACCACTGTAAACACCCATTCTCTCACCCAATAACCTCCACTCCACAATCACCGTAAACACCTATACAAACCGAAGCAAAAAAACCAAAAAAAGCTAGCATAGCACAAAAAAAAACCAATATAATGGTAATTTTTTTTCCATAAAATTACCTCAAAAACTATTGATTCAAGTGTCGAAGTTCGACCACCCTCCTCCGTAGTCGTCGCTGCTCGAGAAAGTGGGGAGAGATCAGAAAAAGGTTGCTGGCTAGGTTTAACTGTAAACAAGGGCATAGTAGTAATTGGGCAGCATATCCAGTTGGCTGGTCTTTTAACCCACACGTAGAATGGGTTACAGATATCCCAATCATAAGGGATTTAGGCTCCATTTACTACGGGCCAAGTATTTCTAACCCAACGAATATCCCACCCAAAATTGCATATCCAAACAAGGGATATGTGGGCCCTCAGACAATTTTACCCAATATATCTCACTTTATCCCTCAAATCAAATATCTCTTAGTGTGATATGTAGCGGTAATATCATGTTATTAGTGATGTGTGGTATCACTAATTAAAAATAATACATCATATAGTGACGAAATATGAATCGATATGCCTATCATTGAGGGACATTTGGAAAGGATAAATCCAAGAGTATTGTATTCGAGACAATTCAACCCGAGACAGACCCGTCAGATCAAACCTCTTCAAACATCCTTGGGACTACTTGCAGGCCCCCCTGAAACATCTTGTCTTGTACGCAAACAGTAATTCTGATTCGATATAAGGACCCATTAGCATCACTTGTAAAGACTAGTGCGGCGAATTATAAGAAAATGATTACCTGTCATCACATCTACGTGTAGACTCGTATTAAATCTTGCAAATGTTGAATAAAAAGCATAATCTTTACTTACATGGATTGGCCAGAAGTGTCCCAGGGTGCAGTAGTTAATGGTCAGCGTTCACTATTTTAATGCTCGGCAAAACTCATTAAATGCTTAATAGAGATCATTAAACACTCGGTCTGTCGAGCAAAATAATCATTATGACATTAAATCACGAATAACCAATGGCCTTCCCTAGTGTTAATAAATGCACGACTCGAGGATAGGAATAGCCACGGGCATGTCATCCTCTTGAGTATCAAGTCACACTGACGTGATATGATCATTTAGACTCGACGCCTATATCAAGGTATGTATAAATAATTTAAAAAATTGGATCACAAGAATACAACGTCGATTGTAAAATTCATGTCCTCTCATTCGAACGTTAACTTAAACTGGAAGAGGAATACGTCGGATATGCATTTGACAATTTTTTAACTACGTTGCTCGCTTAAGGAATCTCAAATCCAGTTCATCTAAGTATCATTACCTCAACGATTGTACAAAATTTATCCCCTACTATAAATGAACTTCACTATTCTAAATTGTTAATTATTGAAAATTATTAAGAAAAATTTTAACCACACCCTCTCTATTTTATCATATCTTTAAGGACACCCTTCTATTTTTTGAATCTTCACTGACACCTTTTATCAGATTAAAATTTTTAACTAAAATGTAATTTTATTAAATTACCCACGATATATTTGAGGATAAACTTCATTCACACCCCTTCTAGATAAGCATATCTTTAATGAGACCTATTCTGTTTTCTAATTTTTTTTACGTATTAAAATTTGAGTCGATTAAAATTTGATTTAAACTAATTAAAATTTATTTTTTTACATATTAAAATTTGAACTGATTAAAAATTATATTTTTATTAAAATTTGGACTAATTAAAATTCTATTTGATCCAATTAAAAATTATTTTTAATCGATTCAAATCAAATTTTAATCAACTCGCATTGAATTTTAATCAGCCCAAATTTTAATACATAAAAAAATATAAATTTTAATTGACTTAAATTTTAATAAATCGAATTTTAATAAGTAAAAAAATATAAATTTTAATCAACTCGAAAATGAATTTTAATCGGCGCTAACAACTCATGTAGAATTCAAATCAAATCAAATTTTAATACGTAAAAAATAAAATTTAATAGGCTCGAATTTTAATACGTTAAAAAAATAAAATATAGTCAGCTTCAATCGAATTTTAATTTGTTTAAATGTTAATATGTAAATAAATAAATTTTAATCGACTCGAATTTTAATAAAATTTTATGTAGAAAATTTATTAGAGGTTTATGTAGGGGCATTTTTGGTATTTTAGATGAATTTGTTTTGTTAGAAATGGAATGAGGTGTTAGTGATGTTTAAATATAAATTAGAAGGGGTGTCAGTGATTTTTTGATAATAGGGGGCGTGTCTTTAAAGATATAATAAACTAGGAGGGGTGTGACTAAAATTTTCTCAAATTATTAATAATATAGTGATATCCACCGCACATGAAGCGCAGCCTGTAAAGAATATTTTCTCCTTTGCATATCCAAACTATATTAGGCGGTAATAATAAAAACAAGAGTGCCCCAATGAAAAAGCGGAAAAAGGTTGTGTGTGTGCGTGTGTGTGTGTCTTTCTGTCTGAATGCTGCGATAAATTGAAGTATTATTCCAACTGCTACTTTCCTCTTTCTCTCTCATCTGTAATAAGGGTTTGGCAGCGTCCCGCAAACCCTCATAACCAACACTCCACTCGCTCATCCAAAAATGGTTTGATTCTCCGGCGATTACTCGTCTCCCTCACGTGTTATACCGATCCGGTAAGTCAACTAGATTTCGTTATGAACCATTCAGTCATTTGTTTAGACTGCTTATTCACTATTCAGAGCAACACTTGTTCATTAGCTCCTAATTTCAAAATTCAGCTTCAATTATAGCAAATTTCTTGGTAAGAATGCTATAGTTCTGCTGCAATTATCAGTGTAATTGACGTTGTTTGGTCTTTATTCTTCGTAATTATGGTTTATCTGTTTTTATATTTTCAGTGTGCTTGTTGATCCATGTATCAGTGGCTGACGTTAACACATTTTCTGGCACAATCGAATCTATATCAAACTTCAAACGGTTAATCGTTTAATTAATTTTACCTTTCCTAATCAGAGTTGAATTTTTACATGACTAGTGTTCTTTCTTTATGATCACTTTCTTTTATTACTTCCTGTGTTGATTGTTTTACGGAATGGAAATTTAAAATTATCGGGTTGACACTTTAGTTTCAAAATGGTTTGGAATTTATGTCTTCTTATTCCTGGGAAATAAGAAGTATTTTTGATTTGTGATTAATGACAAGGGCTTTTTCCACTCATTGATTGGGAAGCAGTATGTCAAATAAAATGGTTTACTCTGCGTGTTCTGACTGGGCATATATGTTCAGGACTTAAGTGAGGCCCCTGTAAAAGGTTTGGCCTTCTCCAAAGTGGCAAGTTGGAAAACATTAGTGGATTAAGTTCTCTAGTTTTTGGTGATAAATGCATTCTTTCACTGTAGTTTTACTGATTTTAATCCTCTAAAGATCTGATAACACCTGCTGTCGATTGAGTGTCGTCTTGGGTGACCCCCCCTAAATTGAGAGATTCAGGGTTCAAGTCCAGAACGGGACATATGTGCGTAGTTTGCTTAGTCACTAAAACAGAAATTAAAATTCGCTGTCCGCATGTCCTTGATTTTTATTTTATTATTTTTGTATTTCAAATGCCAGAAAGCTCAAATCTTAGATCTTGAATTCACATCACTCGACGAGTTAACATGATTATTAACTGAAATCTTTGTCCACCCTTCTCCTTCTGAAACAAGAAAACAAGGGGCTCAGTTTCCACCAAATCTGGCTCTTAATACTGATCTGAACAATGACATTTGGATGTATATGCTTGTGGATATCAAAAGTCCCAAAAAATGTGGCTTGTAGTCATAATACTATTGGGAAACACTTGAATTTAACTACTCTCAGTAAGTACTCATGTTATCTAGCTTTGTAGTCATCAAATTTGGAGGTTATCATGAGGTTATCTATTTTCTATGATCATTCAGTTGTTATTCAAGAAAACTGTGCCTTAGCTTGATATATTTAATCTTTTTGACAATGAATAGGATCTTCAATTCTTGGAGGTGTTTATGAGTTGATCTATTTTATAAGATCATTCAATAAATCAGCTGGTATTAAAGAAACCAGTATCTTAGCTTGATATATTAACGTTTTCCTTAGTTCTTGTGTTTTTGAATTTTGTTTTCTAAGATGTAACTGATAATTTGGTCTCTCATTTTTGCTTCTTGCCCCTCCAGCACGACCCCACCCCAACCCCTCTTTGTTTTTTTTTAAACCTGTTCTATGATGATATGTGTAACATAGGTGATCCTCTCACCGTTACTATGATTGAAGTGCTCTTATATGTGTGCTGTAACAAGTTCACTTCAGCCTACACAATTCTTTTCCTTTACAACATAATTCAAAACAAAGTTCATTGTTTGGAAAGTATTGTGAGATTTCATTACGCAGAGATATTTGATGGAGTTAATTGATATTCTTATAGTAATTCCGATTTTTTTCTTTTCAGCTGGCAAATTTGTTCATTCCTTATTGCTACAGTGCTAATGACTAAATAAGTTTGTGTGTTTACAGCTTGTCTAGGGCTTCTCTGTCATGGAAGATACTCAGTCAGTTGTTACACTCATAGACTCCACAGCCTCAAAGATACAACAACTTCACAAAGCATTCGCTGAGCTTGAAAGTCACCGAGCCGTTACCCTTAACTTGAAATGGAAGCAGCTTGAAGAACATTTTCATGGACTTGAGAAGTCCTTGAAGAGGCGTTTCAATGAATTGGAAGACCAAGAAAAAGAGTTTGATACCAAAACAGTTGAAGCAAAAGAGTTGTTGGAAAAACGTGAAGCAGCTGTTGTGGCCAAGGAACAAGCTTCATTGGAGAGGCTCCAAGAGAAAAGAGATGCGGCGGTGTATGCCATTGCTAATGCTCTGGAGAACCATGGGCAGGCATTTGCTGTGGAACCTGCTGTTGTTAATAGCGAAGACCAAGGTGAAGCACCCGTTGTGGAAGAAAAATCACCTGATTCCATGGCCGCTGAGAGTAACTTAGAAGATGCGAAAAAACCTTCTGAAATTGCCAGTGTGGAGGTGAAGTTTTATCCTGAGCTTGTCAATCTTTGCAAAGAGATGGATTCTGCAGGCCTCCATAAATTCATATCAGACAACCGTAAGAATCTTGTCGCTCTAAGGGAGGAAATTCCCATTGCATTAAAGGCTGCAGCTGACCCTGCTTGTCTGGTTCTGGACTCCCTCAAGGATTTCTACAGCTCAGAATTGTCAAATCTTGATGGAAAGAAGGATTCAACTCTCTTAGGTCTACGCCGAACCTGTATTATGTTGATGGAGTGCCTTAGCATTTTACTAACAACCCTGGATCTGGGTTCTGCTTCTGATATAGTCTCAGAAAATGTTAAGGAACGAGCAAAGGTTATTGCCGAAGTGTGGAAACCAAAGTTAGATGAACTTGATATGGATGCCAGCAATGGAAACTCCTTGGAGGCACATGCATTCTTACAACTTCTAGCTACTTTTGGTGTCAATTCTGATTTTGATCATGAAGATTTATCCAAGCTCATACCTATGGTTTCTCGTCGTCGCCAAGCAGCTGATCTTTGCCGCTTCCTTGGTTTGTCTGACAAAATGCCAGGTTGGTCTTTGTTTATTATTAACTAATTGTGCCTTTTATTTTAAAATTTTGGGTCCTATGTTTTGCTTGTCCTTTGCTTAATTTTTTTGGTTTTTTTTTTTTGGGGGGGGGGGGATTCAGTGGGTGAAAACATGGTATGTAATATCTGGGTAGATATTAACTTCACCAGATGTACTTACTTTAAAACTGATCATAAACTGAATGTGGCCCCACACTGTTTTTTCTTGGGTCTGAGGGCCACCTGTGGTTGGATCTAGCTCCATTATTGTTTGCTAGGTATTCGAGTCACCAACGAGAGTGCTTGCAGTTTTTGGAAATATCTTTGGCAGAGCAACATGTTAAGAAAGCATCCAATTGACTTGCAAAGTAGGAATGCAGTCTCTTTTATCCTAGATCCTTTTGTAACCAAAATGCTGGCGACCTTTTCTTATCTCTTCCACATGGGTAAAATTAGAACACCAGGATAAACGCTTTGGATTTGAATCCATGCTACCAGACACTAAATCTGGTGCCTTGTACTGCCCAGCAAGTACAAAAGGTAGAAGTGGGAAATATTCCCTTTTTAGTTTTCTGATCCGCTGGATGACTAAGATAATGAGGTCCAGGAGAAAATAAACCCGATTTAGAGACAGAATGCCATACTCTTTTAGATAGATCTTTTTTTTTGTTCTGTATAGATTAATCTGTTAAATTCTTTTTTACTTACTAATAAACTAGGCCTTTAGATTTATGCTTTATTGAACATCACATTTGTACTTGGATTTTAGGAGACTAACACAAATAAAATTTTCTTCTTGTTTGCTTAAGAATATGGGTTGCCACAGACTTTAAAGATTTTTATGTGGCTCACTGCTCTACAGGTGTAATCGATGTGCTGGTGAATAATGGGAAGCAAATTGATGCTGTTAATTTAGCTTTTGCATTTGAGCTTACAGGGCAGTTTTCACCTGTCTCGTTACTGAAATCTTACTTGACGGAGGCAAAGAAGGTGTCTTCACCTGTTAAACCTGGAAATACATCTCCTACTATGCAGGTATGTTTCGTTCCTCCTCAATGTGTAAAATTGGGTGTACTTTTTTTCCCTTACTTTCCAATAATTGCAAAAAATTGCAACTAGCAATATAGTTATTAATTTGAAGTGCATGCTATGCACTAAATGGGACCTACTGAAAGATGACATTGTTTGTAAATGCACGTATCTGGTGCTTTTCCTGGTAACCTAACAGAGTGCTGCAACAATGGGCTGTTATGATTAAAGAGACATCTAAACAAAGAGTCCTCATCATTGTGGTGATGGTATATACTGTATCTGGTAGGGTATAGATAAAATATTCAGTGTTGCTTTGGTTGAGCGTTTTTATTCAGATACTTTCATTACAGTATCACCTGCAGATAATCTCGTTTAAACTTTTGGCAGCCATGTTGAAGTATTTGGAACCACTTAGTAAAATGTGGGCTGATGCTGGATGTTCATGGGTTCTGCCCAGTCGATATGTCAATTGTTCTTTTGTGCATGCATCTTTCTTTTTTGGTAGGTACGTTTGTGCTAGCATCTTGAACAATCTACTAATTTTTACCTCGTTTTCAGACCGATGTCAGTGAAAGGGAGCTGACTGCACTTAAGGCTGTGATCAAGTGCATTGAAGACCACAAACTTGAGGAGCAATACCCCTTAGAACCACTCCAAAAAAGGGTTCTCCAGCTTGAGAAGGCGAAGGCAGACAAGAAAAGGGCAACAGAAGTTGCAAAACCGCTACCCAAAAGACCCCGTGCCAATGGTGTAGGAAATGGGCCCCGAGTCACCAATGTTGCTGTTGACAAGAACTTCTATGCTAGGATTACCGATAGGTACCCTCAGTACATCTACGACAGACCTTATGCTTACCCCGGACCAACTGACAGCCATGGTCCCTCATTTCTGGGTACTGCTACTTACAACCTATCAGCTGCTCATGGCAACTACTTTGGAAATGGCTACCAGTACCAGGCCCCGTATCTGCACTAATTAGTAGGATGGTGGAAGTTTGATTATGATCCTTTTAACTGTTAGTGTTAACCCTTCAGTTTGTTTAATCTTGCTCTGTATGATCAAATTTATCACTAAAAAAGGCCGAAAACGGGGAAAATTAGCCTTGATGTTTAATCTGTTGTAAAAGCTGATACTATGATCCTTTAATATATGCACTGTTTTTAATTTGCATTTTTTTTTTGCATCAACTCTGCTATATTTGGCTAACTCTGTTGTAAAATTGTGATCCTCTAGGTTTTTGCACAAACATGTAGAGGTAAAAAAGAGTCTCTGGAGTCTATGATCTTTTAGTTCTTTGCAATGGCTTCTGTCTGCTGGAGTGTTTCTTGTGGAGGGTTTACAGTGTCAGTGGAAAATCAAAATTTATGAATATAAAATAGAACATTAGAAATTATCACAAGTAAGCTAGTGATTTTTAGATTTAGATTCAGACTATAACTAATTTCTTTTTAATTTCCTCTATAGAAATAATTTAAATAAAATTTTATTATTCAAGTGGTTGTTACTAGAATATCAAAATATGACACGATTTATTAATATGATACGACATGATTAATAAATAAATTTATTTTATAAATAAGTTAGCCTAATATGACACGATTAATAAATAAATCGGGTAATTTACACGATTCATGCACTACACAAACCTTATATGACAAGATTTATTATATACGAATTAATAAATAAATCAGATATGAGTAAAACTTTTTTAACGCAAAACTGTTAAGACCCCACAAATAGGCATATATAGTTACTCTATCAATACAAAATGAATAATCTAGTATTAATAGAGTTAAATAAATTAAAATTAGAGAGAATTTTGAATTTTTTTTGGAATATTTTTGTGATATGCACCCTCTATAAAAAAAGAGCGTCTGCAGTTATATTTTTTTATTTCCCTACAAAACATTCACATTCCAACAATTTCAATCTTCATAAATATTTTCAACAATTTTGTTTAGTAAAACAAAAAATAAAATTTGTTTAGTAATAGGATTTTTCCCCAAATAATAAAAGTTTTGTTTCAAAATTTTTATTTTATACTATAAAAAGATTAAATTTTTTATATTATACTTTCAATATATGAAAAGCATTGTAATATTATCTTTCTCTTAGTTTTTCGTTTTTTTTTTTCAAAATTTGCTTTTGAAAAAAAATAACAGAAATTAACATAAAAATTATATTACAATATTTTTGATACATTAAAAATATAATTTATTTTTTAAATAATACAAAATTAAAATCTAAAAATCTTACGGTGCGTAAAGTGAGAAAAATCTTATATATATTTTTGGATAATAATTATTAATTACAAGCACAGCTCTGCAATCAGTTCCCACTTTCGGCCGTTAAGTATCGCGCCACGTCTTATCGTCTCTCTCTCTCGCTCTCTCTCCTGGTTTTCACTCGTCATGGAGTCTCTTTCCATAGGCCTCTCGTCTTCCCCACCTTTCATAAACCACCGTAAAACCCTAAAACTCATCTCAAAATCCAATTTTGTGCCCCCAAAACCCCTCCCAAACCGCATTACCTTCTTCAATTCCATTTCCCATTCCATCAATTCTCATCGAACTTATTTTCCTTTGACCAAGAAAACCGCCCTGATGCCCCAAACACACACTGAAAATGAGGAATCAAATCAAACTTCATCAACCCATATCTCCAATCTTTCAACGAACCACCTAATTTTCCAAAATGTTTCTTCTTTCCAAACTTTTTTGAGAACTCAAATCTCTTTTATTTGTGTGGGACTTTCCTTTCCTCTTTCTTGCTTTGCTTCTGAGACCACTGTATCCACTGAAGAAGTATCCAACAAAATTAACTTAGAAGCAATTGTGGTCTCTGTTGATGATTTTTTCAACAGGAACCCATTTTTTGTTGCTGGTGTTACTTTCATTTGGTTGGTTGTCATCCCACTAACCCAAGAGTACTTGCAGAAATATAAGTTTGTCTCGGCCATTGATGCCTTTCGGAAACTTCGGGATGACCCAAGTACTCAGCTGTTAGATATCAGGGACAAGAAGAGTTTGGGCTATTTGGGTTCACCCAACTTGAAAATCTTGAATAAGGGTGTGGTGCAGGTTGAGTTCTCTGAAGGAGATGGAGAAGGTTTTGTGAAGAAGGTGTTGGAGAAATTTAGGGAGCCTGAAAATACTACAATTTGTGTTCTAGACAAGTAAGTTTGACAACTTCTAAATTTGAATCCTCTATGTACAAAGAATTATTTTCTTTGAGATAAACTAACCTGTATGTGATGACATTGTTTTACAACAGAAATAGATTGGAGTTTGGAATACTGAAAGTTTTTAATTTATTATGTCGTCATTTTTGGGTTCCAATTACAGTTGTTGTACAAAGCCAAAAAGATAACACCCAAATTTAGTCCCCATTTGTGAGATGTAGGAGTATAGACTGGGTACTAATCTAACCTTTGGCATTAGATAAACAAAGTGACTTTCTTCGTATTCATACCCACGTAGAATTCTGAATTTATGATGGTTAATGCAGTTTGAGTTATCATGAGCCTGATGTACGTTTAAAAAGTCATATAACTAGATTAAAACCATACCATTATTGATGCATTCAGAGTGATCATTGACACACGAGATATCAATGATACTGGTGTTGCTTTGTAATGTATCAATTATTCAATTAGTTGTAACACGACTTTAAGCTGTAGAATTCATAAATTTGCCGTGTTTTTCTTCATAAAAAGGGCGTGACTTATTTTTGTCACTGACCCCTTTCTTTTGTGTGTAAGGTAGTTTTGATGGTGACTCAATGAAAGTGGCTGAATTGTTGGTCAAAAATGGATTCAAAGAGGCTTATGCAATTCGTGGTGGGATTAGAGGCAAGAAGGGTTGGCAGGTAGTTCTCTTCTTTCTTCCAAATGGTAACCATTAGGCAGTTTACATTTTCTGTTCCTGTATATTTGCTACGGTTGTTTGTAGTTTGTGGCCATTACCTTATGTTTAGTCAGACAAACTTAAACAATCATATAAAAATTCATTAGTTATAATTAGGTCATTTTATATTTTTCTTGCAAAGATTTCATGGGAGTGATTGTCTCAAGTCCTGAGTTTCCTGACACATTGCATCTGCACCATTCATACATACCAGTTGCATAATTGGCGCATTATCAGTCACGTGATGATTTTTTTCAGTGTGGTTAATTTCTTAAGATGTGCTAGATAATACCTTACTTCTACCTTAGTTTGTTTGTAAAACACTTGTGGCATTACGCTTGTGTTGCCCAAGTGTGGCATTTCATTTGGACACTAGCAAAGAGTTGACCTTTATCCAGTTTAGAGAACCTTATACTTATTACATTGTTACTTTTTAATGTTCTGTTTGGTACTGGCACATGCCCACAGAATTCCTGGCAAAGATACATGTTTATACTTGCATATACAAACAAAACCCTATTTAAGTAAAACTTTGTCTAGTATTTTTCTGTCCCTGGAGGAGTTTTGAAGATTACGACACAAAAGTGAATGGCTCACCCGAGTCTACTACTTGAAAAAACTGCTGCATTGGATATATTCTGATATGTGTGCGTGTCAAAAGGGAACTTTTATCATAGTTTTCTCCAATTTTTGGATAACTTTGGAGTTTCTTACGAAGG
The DNA here is from genome assembly GCA_963454935.2 of Ilex paraguariensis. NCBI lineage: Eukaryota > Viridiplantae > Streptophyta > Magnoliopsida > Aquifoliales > Aquifoliaceae > Ilex > Ilex paraguariensis. The sequence continues at coordinate 55,773 of CAUOFW020000962.1, read as the reverse complement.
GTTGTTGAGTGTGTTGGAATAATACTATGCGGACAATTGGAAGTGGATCTTGTTTCCCTCTGATAGCCCTGAGCACCTCATCATAGGTTTGCAACAACTCAAATGCTTGGGATCCATTTTTTTTTTTTTGAATTATATCCTTAAGTGTCTAAGAATCTACATAAGCTGGATGTACACTGTGTTTACAGATTTGTTTTGCTTTCTTGCAGGCAATACAGGAAACCCTTCTCCCTCCATCTGTGCATATTTACCCCAGCAAGAAGGTCAAAATGTCAAAGCAGCTTGAGACAAATGGAGTGGTGAAGCAGGCAAATGAAGTTAACAAGAAGTACTCCTCTGTTATCACTCCCCTTGAGGGCAGAAGTGAACAAATGGACAATGGATATGTTAACAAATCCATTAAATCCACCCCACTGACAAATTGTGCTCGGAGATCATCATCGCCCTACCCAAATGTATGAACATGTTCTCTCTCTCTATCTCCCCACTAACTTTTTTCTTTTTCTTTTTTTTTTTCGGGTGGGTGGGTGGAGGGAATGGATTGCACTTGTCTCAATGGTTTGCCATTCATCTCACAGTAGCATATTATGTATGTAGCCGCCTACTCATGCTTATGTGTGAGAACTCTAATTTAACAATGTTAGACTTCCCTACCTTCTCTTACCTTGAATGCTTAGTAAGATTGCCCGGACTATGTCATCGAAAAAGGTTTCCGCGGGTTGTATGACGATTAGCTTTTATTTAAAGCCACAACAATTGGGTTGCGTCTGCATACATGCTTCTGTTGCCTAACTTTGTCCTTCTGTGTAGTACCCAGATATGAAACCACCGTCTTCTCCAACTCCATCAAAGCCTCAAAATTGAGGCCGAGTCCATCACTTTGGTCCACCTTCTGATGCTTGAGGCCTCATTCTATCCGCAGAAGCTGGCAACTTTTCTTCATCTTAAATCAGTAATTTTGTTCAATTTTGACATTATTATTTTCCATTGTATATGTCGATTTGTGGAGAGAACACAGTGAACAACTTGGTTGTTCGTTTTCGTGTTAGAGTTAATGGCAACTCTGGGAATTACATGGGAGTTTTGGTTACTGGTTGTAAAAGTTATGTGTTATTTATTGTACAAATCTTGTGCCAAAGGCATGCCAGTGACATGAACCTTGCTAGTATTAGCTCCTAATAACTGCCTAAGCTTTTCTGGGTGGCGCTTCATGAATAAATTGTACAGTGAGACTATATAGGAAGTGTAGTAGAAGGAATTGAACAGCTTTACTGATATTTTCGGTGAAGAAAGTAAACATTATCCAATGCCATAAAGGATTTTTTTTGTTATGAGGCACTATTTTTGGGAGAGGGCCGACGAGATTTAAATTTGTAACCTTAAAGTTCGAAAACAGAGGTGCCACGAAGATTGGCTCCTTCAAAATGCATGTACATGTGAAAGTGTTGACGAAATTTGACAGGACATTCCGTTAAGCAACATTAATGCCACTCTTAATTAATTTAGTATTATGCTGATAATATTTCTAATTCAATCCAGGTTTATTAAGGGATTCAATTTCGGGTAATACCAAAGAAATAAAAATATGTTGGAGGAGATTTCCCGCACGGTATTTCAAGACTAATATTATCGAAACATAATTTGAGAACGTATTAGGTGATACAAGAAAAAAATCAACACATACTCGGAAGTTAAGATCAAGCATAGTTATCTATATTGCTATTATTATTAATAAAAGTACTTTAATATAAAAAAAATTTAATTCACTATTTTACCCCCATAAAGAATTAAAAATGGTACTTTATCTTTTCACACTTAATATCTAAATTATTGTTATATCATTGTGTATTTAAATCTCTAAATTATATCTAAGATCATTTTAATTATCTATTATCTATGTATAAATACAAAAAAAATTGAAAATTTTTGATTGAATATATTAGTCTTAAAAAATATATGCACTATTATAAGTTTTAATAAAATATTAAAAAAAAAATTTAAAAACTCCATCGATCTAATATTATTCATTTCATTTACAAAAATAATATTATGACTACATATGTATATTTTATTTTTATCAAAATGTTTAACCCTTTTATTTTTAAGATAAAAAATAATGTATTTAAAATTTTACATGATTCTCTAGTCACAGTAAACGTTTTAAACTGCATTAAGATTTTATGTGAAAATAGATTGTAGTATATTATAGCATAATATATTAAATCTTATCACAATTGACCTAATTAATTTTAAATATAATAAGGTTCTAATATGATTAGTATACTGACAATTATTTTTATTTTATTCCATGATTTATAAATGAAATCTTAATCAAATTAATTTTAATTTTTCAAACATCATTAAAAAATTACTTTCAATTACAAAATTCTAGAAAAAAAATAGAATTTTAACTATTTCTTCTTTTTTTTTAATCTTTTTCTTGAAGTTAGAACAACAAATCTTGAGAAATACTTATTGCTACATATTTAATTTAAGTACATATATATACTAAATATTTATTTATTAATTTTTGTCTAAAAAAATTATATATGGGCATTGCTCGTGGTGTATTGCTAGTGTAAGAAGGACGGAAAATATCAGACGCAGAAATAAAAAGAAATTAATCAAGAAATTGCGAGGACTGGCTGACCCTGGCTCTGTTCTCTGGCGGAGCTCCATTCCAAGGTTCGAAGGACCATATTTGATCTGGAATGGAAGAGCAATAAACAGGTGTATGTATCCATTCGGGAGTAGTTTTGTCAATTCCTCAAACACTTGGAATAAGTTGGGGTTTTTCAAGAAAAAAAAGAAGCTGAAAGATCTTAGCGAGTTTTTACTACAAGCGGTGCTAGGGATCTGAAATTTGGGATCCCAGAGGCAGTTTGGCATCCCTAATTTGGGATGCAAAGGATTACCCTTTTACTACACTCTCTCCATAGCCCAAAGCGATCTGCTTTTCTTTTTGCGAATGCAAACGACGGATGTTACTCTGCCATCTTTCTAACTGCTCTAATAGATGTGTTTTGATGGATTTCTGAATACCCATTTAGTAACTTAATCTTATATTCGAAGACACATACAAATCCTCGGAATTACATTCATAGCAAAGAAATTTTGGGTATTCTCTCGATTTTAAATTTCATTCCAACCCTAAGTAAATCTCTTCTGGGTCATCTTCTTAGGCTGTGATGGTCTCCAATCAAGCAATTATTGATATGTCTTCTTGGGATGGAACCCTTTCATCAATTGATTTCCGTATTGCTGCTTGTGCATTTGCTGAGAAATGGAAAAAGTTTAACTCTGCTCTCCCTCAGTGGTCATGGGTACCTTGTCCAAAACGACCTTGGATTTCTGCCCACCAAGTTCGTGTTTAATGTTTATACCTTTTGATTGTTAGTTCTGGATTAGTTTAATCCTCAAATTCTATTTTTCCCTGCTAATTTTCTCTTTCTAGTTTCTAACTTTCGCTTTCCTCTTGCCCAGGTAGAAGGATATTTAACGCTTGAGAATGTATTTCTTCCCAGTTTTACTGAGGTCCGGCACTGTTATCCTAATGACGCGCTAGCTCTTGAATTTTTGAGTCCATATTATCTACACTCTTGCAGCAAAAAGAAATTTTTTTTTTTTTTTGTTTTCAATCTACACTCTTTTATTGTCTACAGGAACATGATGAAAGCAGCCCAGCAGGAAAAGAAATTTGCAGTTGTTCTGATAAAGATGAGTTGTTTATTGATACTGCTACATTGGTATGTATATCTCAGATCTTTGTTTTGATTGAAACTTGTCTTATAGAAGCCCTAATGTGTGATTCTTAAGTACCTTGATTTATGTGAAGATAATTTCGTGGCTGCAAGTTGTACATTACTAGTTCTCTTTCTTGTCTCCTGCAAATCTGTAATAGATTACTGATTATTAGCCAGAACTAAAATTCATGGAAGTTGTATTTTATGGGATGATGCTTTTCGAGCTTACAAAATCCGACTGTCAGACAATAATAATACCCTGCAAGATGTGCAGTACTGGTTGATTCTCTACTTATTTACTTCATATTTTTGTTGTTCTCTTTGCAAGGTCCAGAGCTGTGGTCATGAAGTACATCACTACAACTTCCATGTAACATACAGCCCTTCATATAGGGTTCCAGTGCTATATTTCTATGCATATTCCAGTGGTATGTTCACTGCAGTTTGTTAATTTCATATACAGATTAGTAGTCCGAAGTTTCTACATAATAATGCTGCTTAATTTTGGTCATGTGAAATGCCTACATTGTTTAAATGTACTTATTGATTGATGTCAGGGCTAGGCTTGAATTTATTTCAAGTTTAAGACAATGTAGTCATTATTGTTGATTCTACAGATGGACAGCCGTTGATGTTAGATGACATTGAAAAGGACCTCCCTGCCAATTCTGGGAAGTTACTACTGGAATCCAAATGGACATTCATAACTCAGGAGGTATACTTTGATTATTATCCGCTCATTGTCTTGATTAATTATTCCATGTGATTTTTACAATTATGTCAAAAAAAAAGTGCAATAATTGGTTTGATATGTTTAATTTGGACTAACAAATGAAATTACTGATATGTTCTGTTGGCCCATGTTTCATCTGGAATCTAGACCTTTCAAGCCATTGGCATTCTCTATTCTGCTGTATTGTTAGTTTTGTGTGCACCAGAAGCTGGAAAGTGATCATAGTTACACTTACTCATAGAGTTTGACTTATGTGGCATTGAAATCATACAATTTTCAGACAATTACATCTGGCATATGTTAATCACATCACCTCAAATATTTATTGTCATGGATATTCTACTCTCTTGGCTATCATCTCCTATGCATTCTTTTTCTTCTGTTCCACTTGTATTGGTCACTTGATAATGATAGTTGATTATGTACTGCTGATTACTTTCCCTCTAAAACCTTGTTTACTAAAAAAAATACGAGAAAATTTTGGTCTTGATGTTTCCTGATAAAACTTTTTAGCCTTTGTTACGTCTAGTCTTTGTGCTTGTGTGTTTTGGAAAGCCTTGTTTGTGTACATTTTTCTGCTTGTGGAGTATGAAGATGAGTTTACAATTACAGTGCAATCCTAGTTTTCATCAATGGTTGTAATTTGGAGATGTCAACTGATAAATTATGAATGCTATGAATGGTAGGAGCATCCATACTTGAACAGGCCTTGGTATACCCTACATCCTTGTGGGATTAGTGAGTGGATGAGGCTGCTTTTGGCTCATGATGCTTCAGTGGCAAGTGGTGGAGTGGCTGTGGAGCAATATCTGGTATCATGGTTCTCAGTGGTTGGGCAGATGTTTGGTCTTAGAATACCCTTTGAAATGCTGGGCAATTTAAGACAGTTGTAATTGATGACTTTTCATTGTACATATTTGTTAAATGATTTATTGGCAAGCATTTTGAACTTCATCTAGATTTCTGCACCACGAAACCCAACAAAACAAGAAGTGGCACAGCCTCGAGAATAATAGATGAATCGAGTTAATATCAAATATGAATAATCAAATTTCCACACAGAATCCATATAATCCCAATGCAATGTACAAAAAAATTAACTATCAACATTGATACTTCCTTTTCAGCAACAATTCAAATCCATAATCAATTTACTGCTTCTCAGTTTCTGTAAGTGAAAAATCTGCAGTTATCTTCGCGACGCGGCTAAAGCAAGCCAGAAATTCTGTATTGCCTTCAGCTCCCTTCAGGGGAGACTCAATCCAACCATTACGTTGGAATCCGAATTTTTCTACACCTTTTGTGATCTTCTCAAGCACCTGAACAACAGTATTTAATCAACAGCATATCAGGCCTACTTTATTTAAATTTTCCAGAGGCCAATATATCAATCATCTTTTTTTTTTTCTGATTGATGATTCATACAGACAGAAGAAACAGGAAAAACATGAGTTGATCACTGAAGGGTGTGGAGACAAAGGAATGTGAAGCTAAATGAAGGAAGAGGGAAAAAATCAGCACAGGAAATAAATACACAGCCTCATGGTAAAAAAATGTGCTTATTTTGCTTTTTGTGATCAAGAATTGCTTTAATTTTGAAATTTGCTTTCAAAGCAAGATTAAGTGCTTCCAAAATGCCAACCATACAATAGGAAAATCAACAGTAGAAAGTTGGGTGACCACTTACCTCTTGATGGACTAAGGAGTCCCTCACAATTCCACCTCCTCCTACCTGCCATGAATGTGAAATTATAGATTCAAAATTTAAACGTATATTAAAACTAAAATAGTCACATGATACTCACGGCCATATGATTACTGATGAGCATAGCCTTAAACTACCAGATTTTTCACAGCCTAAACTTAACAAAGCTCAGTTATAGATTGCATAAAAAAAGGGGTATATAAGATTTTCCGGGAAAAAAACCAGTAGTTAGATGTAAACTCGCTGATCACTTAACACAAAGGGACTGGGTTCAGGATAAAGCTCTAGGAATACATAAAAATGTAAATATTTATTATATTGATGGTGTTGGGTTGCTGAGTAGGTGAGAGGTGCCACAAATAAGATACCATGTGGAGCTGAGAGCGTAAGAAAGCGGGTCTGAGGGAAAGGACAAGGCAACCCATGGAGAAGCTGAAGATGCTGGCTGTGCTCAAAGGAGAGTTATGAGGAGTTCCGAAAACCAAATAATGGCTGATCGGCTCATTAATGAGGCATTAATGAATCTCTGATATCAGAAATTCTAATAAAAAAAAACCTCTTCGTTGAATTTTAATGACGTCCTGTTGGACAATAAATCTATTCCCTAATGAGTACCTTTTATTCAAATATACTTTGGTTTAGCATAATAAACTTCAGGAAATATGAAACCCTTCGATTAGAAACCAAAAAAGAGGGGCACTACATAATTTCGTACCTGGGATCTGCGAGCCTCAAATTGAGGTTTTATAAGGGTAATTAATGTAGCTTCTTCCTTCATCAAATTGACCACGGCAGGCATGACCTGAACACAAGGAAATAGAAACAAAGCAAACACTGGGTGATCTAAGAACAATACTTAACGTATAAATCAGGGGAATAACAAGATGCTGGTCTATTTCTCAAATGAAACAGAAGGGTCTGTTTCAAAAATCGCAATTGCTTCAAAAGTGACCACTTGAAAAGAATAGGAGACGCAAGAATTAAGGAATTTAACCACCATATATGAAAGCTTACCAAAAGTATGGAAATAAATGAAAGGTCCAGCGTCACCAAATCAACCTTTTGTGGGAGTACAGTAAGATATCTCAAGTTTGTCCGCTCCACAACACTTACACGTTCATCTCGTCGTATTTTGTCTGCCACCTAATAGAGAAATCAGCACCCATTAGCAAGCAAGAACAATCAGGATATCCAATATCAATAATACTCAAGAATTTTTTTTTCCGTGGCAGTATTTTCATTGTGCTACCTATTTGTTCCAATTTATCCTAAATTTTTTTATAGGAACAAAAACCAATTTATCCTAGTTATTTGTGTACAGCTGTTTCTGAACTCAACGAAGCCTTTACGTACCGCTGTTTCAAATCTATTTCAAAGACACATTTTCCAATTACAATTATTTTTCCCTTAACCATAAGACTTGTTGCACTGAAAATTGAGGAGTGTTTTAGCTTTACCCTCTGCAAGTAAAAAACTAACTATTAAAACTCAACTGTGCTATCAGGCCATTTGAAGGATCAAAATATTGATTTGAAACGGTCGAAACATCCAAAACATTTCCGTTTCCAAGGAGATCGAAACGAGTCAGTGATGGAATCGAAATTCTAATATTTCAAGGTGTTCCATAATATTTTGAAATATTTTATTATATTTCAATGCATTTGCACAATTATTTCAGAATATTTCAAGGTATTTCAAAAAATTTCATATATTTCGACTAATGTTTTGAAAAAATAATTCTTAAATTTTTATTATTTTTCATTTTGTTTTCGAAACGGGTCGAAACGTTTCCGAAACATGTCGAAACGTTTCCATTTTCTAGGTGACCGAAACGATGCACCGAAACGAAATTTTGATCCTTGGCCATTTCTACACTCTCCATCCGATGTAAAATAAATAGAACATTAGAAATTTCAAACTCTTTATTGTGCCTACCTGCCAAATCTGCTTCTCTTCCACTATCTCAATAGGAGTCTAAAGAATTGTTTTATGTATTTTATTCTGGGTAATAATTGAAGCAAAGAAAGGAATTGAATGGCTTCATGAGCACATGATTAGAATATCCACTACCTGTCCATATCCTACATCAACTCCATAAACAAATGAGACACCATACTGAAGTAAGCAATCAGTAAATCCTCCAGTAGACAACCCTGAATCAAGAGCTACTTTTCCAGTCACATCGACACCTAGTTGTTCAATGGCTGCCTCTAATTTGTATCCTCCTCTGAATCACAGGTCAATCAACAGTCAAAAAATGTAAAAGTTTCACCAAAGTTATAGCAGAATGAATATGATGCCCAAGAGGTATGAAATAGGTTGTTTTTGTGGAGAGCAATCACCTACATACATATTTTGGGACTTCAGCCATGATCTCCACAACAGCTTTATCAGAGACAGGAGTTCCAGCTTTATTTACCACCTTCCCATCAACAAATACTTTGCCTGAACTACGTATTTGAGTTGGCAGATGGAGAGACAGACCCGGGGGAGGGGGGAGGGGGGAGAGAGAGATAAAGGAGTGAAGTCAACTTCCATCATTAGATATGTTTAAATGTACTGTAAGTAAAAATAAAAAGGTCATCCACAATTGAATTTGGGCTATCATCACAAGTATAAGGTCAACCACCCTCAAGTAGGCACCAGTCATGTGTCTTAAAGAAAGAATATGACCATAGATTGTGCAGTTGAACTCAAGAACTTTAAATGGGTTGGTGACAATTTGAGAAAAAATAAGATAAACTCATAAAAGTTGAATACATTTGTAAGAAGCTCAATGTAACAAAAGCTAAGAACAAGAGAAAGAGTTTCTCAAGAAGAAGGAGGGGGGGGGGGGGGGGGGGAATAGCTTTACCATACGATATGATCTACACAGCACAAAACAAAAAACAGCTGAAATCCAACACCGACTGGTTGGGATATAAGTCCTTCTTATTTCATGAGTATTTTTTAATTGTGATTGCTGATTAGCAGTGGCTAAGACAGTTTCCTTCCCCTTTATTTCGGAAATATATGGTTTCCAACAAGACAATAAGGGAATCCATGAACTTGTGACCAACTAGCCCTCATGCGTCTACTGTTGCAAGCATGAAGCAGGGATGAGTGAAATGTGTGGTTCAGGGGCCAAGTGGAAGGTGCTTGCCTTGATAAGAACTAAAGGGCTGGGGCATATGTGGAGGAGGCAACCACTCAACATAGAAATGTGAGTATATGCATCTACTTCTGATCTGAATAGCCAAGGGACAGGAAAATGTTGTAACACATTCTATTACTGCGTAGTATCATGAACGATTTTCTAGAAACAAATGTCTTAGAACAGGATAGTAAGTTTTCGTACAAAGAATCATTAGGTGATTAGCTATTAGATTGATAGGATCTCTATTACAATACAAGTATTTCAAGTAAGTGGTCAATATATAATGGAATCAAGGCATTTAATCTTTGAGTTGGAAGAATGGAAAATCGTGATCCCAACTCAAAATATCACATCAAATGGACACTTGAAGAAAACCATGTACCTTGAAGGATCCATGACTGTATAAAGGTTCGGCTGTATTGCTGAAACCTCTCAAGACATATTTCATCCAGTCTCCTTTTCCTGAAAATGTCAAATTGAAATGACAGATGGTAAGATAGAAGATGAAAAAGATATCAGGGTTTGCGAATTGCCCATATGAATGTTAATGTAGATATGTTCACATATGTGCCCCTTGAAATCATTAAGACATCAGTTGCCCAAGACGTGAACATTACATAAGCATCCACACGCATGCACGAGAGAGAGAGAGAGAGAGAGAGAGAAATTACTTCTTCGGCTGTTGAAACTTCGCTGATTGCACAGCAGTAAAGCTTCTACCTGGACAATGCACAAGAGTCTTGACCCATCTCACTAAACAATAGTAGCACTAATCAGAAGTTGGAAGATTCAAAACACAGCAGAACAAAGTCAGAAGGGCATAATATGTGGGTGCCATCGGCAGAACACAAATAGTCATGCAAGATTTAGTTTACCATAATGGATAGAGTACGGAATTGAATTATTCCCAAAATGTTCTCCCGTACTAAGTATTTTGTTGGACATAATGAAACTAGTTACAATTTTCATACAACATCACAGACACGGGAGAGGGATTTAAAAACAAAAGGCTCGGAAGTCTCATGGAATCCCAAGGCCAATATTCGACACCATTTCACGAATACCCAAGGACAATGCTCCCTACAGGTGATAGTAGTAGTAGAATTTTAAAAAATATGGAGAGCACAGTGTCTAAAAGTAAGCGAGTTCAACATGTTGGTGAATCTCAACAACAATCTATTTAACCAATAATCAACAAAAGTAGGATTAGAATCCCACACACAAGAAATAAATTCAAGCCCATCTGATGAGATTGGCAAGAAAAATCAAGAAATTTATGAACACAAATAAATCAAGAACTGTAACATAAAAACAACATATGTCAATTCCAGCTACAAACATCTAAGACTCCTACGGTTTTTGAAAAGAGTGGTGGAGAAAAAAAAAAAACAAAGTGCCTTCCTTTCGTGATAATTTTCTATTCCTTTCTCCCATTATTTCACAAGAACCAACAGATAATTGCAGAATGAGATGGGTATGCGGAGAACCTCACAACTGGAGAAGAGGGTAGAAGAAAGTACCTGAGAGGTATGGAGAGAATGATGATTTGGACAAGAAAAACAAGCTTTTACAGGAACTACCACCACTGCAACAACGTGATAATGGAAGCCTCAGAATCTGCAGCGCCATCGCTCCCTCCGTTCAATCTTCTCTTCTCTCCGACCTATGCGAACTCCAAACTCGATTCTGTATAGGGAAAAAGAGTGGCGGGTCTTAAACCCCTGGCACCATAGATGGCATCCTCATTAAATCCAAGCAAGCTACCAGAGCCGAAAAATACCCAAGGCCCATCGTGTAGTCACCGACCGTGAGCTGCTGTTAGGGTTTCTGCTCAACCCAATAGAAAATTTATTTTATGGATCAAACGCAATTCAATTAATTTCGGTTTGATTAAAAATAAATCATGTAAGTATTATAGAATTGCTGAGAGAAAAATCTTTTATAATTTCGTGAGATTGTCAGAATGGTTGACTTTATAAATCGTCTTTATTATTATTTAAGTTACCCTTTAAGATTAAAAATTTATTTTGTGCACATGGTCCAATCACACAAAATAATAATATTATTATAACCTAATTCATTAACATAATCAGCTAATCTATTCCATTGAATTAGTAGCGGGTTTAAGCAGATAATATAATTTGTTGTCAATTTAATAATTATAAATAATTAAGTTAGTAAACTCCATATCAAATATCTATTGTGAAAAAATATTTGTTGTTGACATTGTCACGTGGTATATATATTTAACAAAAAATTATTATGATATTTGCTTGTCAAACATGCATGCTTATTTTTTTTTTAAAAAAAAAAAGAAATTTTGATAGTTAATTGGTTAGGATTAATTAATTTTTGATATAAATTTAAAATAACACGATTCAATGACAAGAAAAATAAATGAGTCAAGTTAATATCAAACATAAATAATTAAATTTTGACACAACAAATATGGTTAGCTTGTTTCGTACAAAAATATATATGGTTTTTTATTTTTTATATCTATATAATAAAATAATTTATAATTCAAATTTTAAAAAAAAATAAAATGACTTTTGCTATTCGCGATTGAGATCGCTTTAAATTTTATTTTAAAGTTAATCTAACAGCTAATATTAACACTTTAAATTTAATCGAAAAAATAAGTCTCTAAGAGTGTGTTTGGAGTAATTTTTTAATAGTATTTCTATAAATTATTTCTCATTACTACTTTAGAAAAAATAATAGTGTTTGAAACCGCCCTACCATTATTTCTACCACTATCATCCCCATCGCTATTACCGTCGTTACCACCATCACCGTCGCCACTACCATCGTCGTTGCTGTCACCACCACCATTGATGCCCCCGCCCCCGCCACCACCACTGTTGTCGTCGTTGCTGTCGTCATTACTGCCACTGTCACCTCCACCTCCGCCACCAACCCCCACCACCATCATCACCATCATCGCTAGTACCCCCACCATCACCATCACCACCACCACCACCGCCGCCATCAACCCCCCACCACCACACCCATCATCACCCCCCATCACTGCCATCGCCAATGTCATCGCCACCACCACCACCCTCATCACCACCACCACCATTGTCGCCTATCACCTCTTACCCCCACTACAAATTGATGTTTAAATTCTTTTATTTCTTATCTATGGTTGTGATTAACATAATCTGCTAATCTATTCCATTGAATTACTAGCGGGTTTAAACAAATAATTTAATTTATTGTCAATTTAATGATTATAAATAATTAAGTCAGTAAACTCCATATCAAATATCTATTGTGAAAAAATATTTGTTGTTGACATTGTCACGTGGTATATATATTTAACAAAAAATTATTATGATATTTGCTTGTCAAACATGCATGCTGATTTTTTTAAAAAAAAAAAAAAAAAAAGAAATTTTGATAGTTAATTGGTTAGGATTTAATTAATTTTTGATATATATTTAAAATAACACGATTCAATAACAATAAAAATAAATGAGTCAAGTTAATATCAAACATAAATAATTAAATTTTGACACAACAAATATGGTTAGCTTGTTTCATACAAAAATATATATGGTTTTTTATTTTTTATATCTATATAATAAAATAGCTTATAATTTAAATTTTAAAAGATAAACAAAATGACTTTTGTTATTCGCGGTTAAGATCGTTTTAAATTTTACTTTAAAATTAATCTAACGGCTAATATTAACACTCTAAATTTAATAGGAAAAATAAGTCCTAAAAGTGTGTTTTGAATGACTTTATAAAAGTATTTTTAGTAATTATTTCTCATAAATACTTAAAAAAAATAGTGTTTGAAACCGCCTCATCACTACCTTTACTACCACCAACGCCACCACCGCCGTCGCCGCCACTATCACCACCACTGTCGTTGCCACCATCATCATCGCCGTTGTCGCCCCCATCACCACCGCCACCGCTATCACCGCCACCACCGTCGCCGCCTCGACCTCCGCCACCATCGTTGCCACAACCATCGTCGTCACCACCACCGCTGCCACCGTCGCCACCATCATTGCCGCCGTCACCACCACCACTGTCACTGCCACTGCCGCCTTGACCACCACCACTACCACTGTCGTTGCCTTGACCACCACCACTGCCATTGTCACAAGCACCACCGTCGCTGCCGTCGTCACCACGGCTACCACCAAGGCCGCCACCACGTGCATTACCACCCACCACAATTATCACCGTCTCTTACCACCACCATTACCGCCCACCACCTCTCACCCTCACTATAAAACGATACTTAAATTCTTTTATCTCTTATCTATGTTTATGATTTGATTTTGAATATGACTACAAATATATTTATTATTTATCATTTTTTATTACTATGTATCTTCAAGCACAGACAATAACTAGTTTGTTGATATAGTATCTATTGGTGGTGTGTTTGATTTAGAGTGAAAATGGTCTTAGTCTTAGGTTTGTAGTTTCTACATAATATTATTCGTAAACTGGATTAGTACTAAAACTCTAATTAAATTAATTAAACAAATCGAGTTGTGTTGATTAATGTTGGACTAAAAAAAAAAACAATTTCATGACACAAAATGGACTCGATTCCCATTCTAATTCTTTCATTCATAAACCATTTAAATGCATATATATATTATTTTCTGTATTGCATACACTGGGGAGAATAAATGGGCCGGATTAAAACTGAATATTGTGTTAAACCCATAGTTATCAGAATTTACCAAGCTCCTAATGAACCACTATTTGGGTACGTTGGATCCAAATAGGTGGGTTTGAGTACAAATAAAAAATTTACGTGTCACATAAATATAAAATATATATTAATAATTATGTGCATATAAATTTATAATTATATATTATTTTAGATAATAAAAAATTGAACATAAGTAACATATAAATGATAACTGACTTAATATTTATGAATGTTCTATAATATTTAATGTTGTATAGTAATAAAAATGATTGGTAAGAGTTTCAAACTGAATTTTGACCCAAAATAGAATATCAACTAAACTTATTCTTATTGTATGTCGTATCTAAAAAAATGTTGTATTATGTACTCATTCCTGTATTTCATACCAAAATTACTAACAATCCACGCAACATTGGCCACACTTACATGTGCACCAGAATAGCCTCACAAACCATGTCTATCTTTGCCAATGTGGATAAGGGATAAGGTTTCAAACACCATTCCTCCAATGAAAAGTGTGCATGTATGAGCCATCACCCCTGAGAACCACAGATTTGTGAGCAAAAGATATTCTTTGCCTGGACAGAAAATACCCCATCTCTCTTCTGGTTTACACGTCTGTTATATTCTTGTTGCAACAGAGTCTCTGACCAAAGGTCCAATGGCCACTACAGCTTCTACAATGGCTAGTCAGCTCAAGAGTAGTTTCGCTTCATCTTTGACAAGAGGACTTGTTGCTCCAAAGGGTATCTCCGGAGCTCCATTTAGAGTATCACCCAGTACCAGGAAGTCAAGCTTCACTGTCAGAGCTGTCCAGACAGAGAAGGTGAGAACACAGAGTTTTTCTTCTGCTTTTGGAATCCTACAAAATCATTGCATTTTCTAACTTTTTTGTGACCAGGGTTAGGATCCTTGTAGGGGAATTGTTATGGTTTCATGTAATCCATTCACAGCCCGACTTTAGCTTACTTAAAAATTTTCAAATAGATTGTATCAGACAACCCTTAGGAATATCTAGCAGAGCGAGGAAATGGGTGTATCTAGTGTCAGATACTCCAGCCATTGTGGGTTTAAAGAGGATTAGATCTATGTAACCTTACCCTACAATAAAGAGGTTGTTCTGCACCTCGAACAGGGACCTCCAAATTACAATAGAGCAATTTTACCGTCGTGCCAAGGACCGCCCTCTAGCATAGCAAATCTTACAATATAATTATGGTCCGTTTCATTTTCAATTTGGTTGTTACAAGAATTGATTAGCTTTGCTGTATGCTGTTTAAAAGCTTGTTATATTTTGATTTAGAGATCATGGTTTAGAGTTACGAAAAAAAATCCCTGCCCACATGGGGCATGAGTCCATAGATCAACCACTGCCACACCTCGGGTAGTGACAGGATTTTCGTGGACTGCATCATCATTATATCACTGTATATCCAATGATACTTTCCATTTTGATGCTTTGGGTTCATAATTTCTGAAATTTGTGGCTCCTTTCTCCATTTGGCAGCCAACTTACCAAGTTATTCAGCCCATCAATGGTGATCCATTCATTGGAAGCCTAGAGACGCCGGTAACATCAAGCCCGTTAATCGCTTGGTACCTCTCCAACTTACCAGCTTACCGGACAGCAGTCAGCCCACTTCTCCGGGGCATCGAGGTTGGCCTCGCCCATGGATACCTCTTGGTTGGCCCATTTGTCAAAACAGGACCTCTTAGAGACACACCCTATGCAGGTGCAGCAGGGTCCCTGGGAGCAGGTGGCCTAGTAGTGATTCTAAGCATTGCCTTAACAATGTATGGCATTGCATCATTCAATGAAGGTGAGCCATCAACTGCCCCTGCACTGACCTTGACTGGCAGGAAGAAGGAGCCTGATCAGTTGCAAACTGCTGAGGGATGGGCCAAGTTCACTGGAGGATTCTTCTTTGGTGGCATTTCTGGTGTCATTTGGGCTTATTTCCTTCTCTATGTCCTTGACCTTCCTTACTATGTGAAGTAGATGAATTTTGTTCTCTGTCTCACTCTATGTTTATGTGTTACCATATTGGGAAGCCAAAGCTGTATATTGAATACTGATTGCTTCAATTGTCATCAATGATTGTGATGTATGAAATCTTTATGTTTATCTGAAATTGCATTGGTCAGTTACATTCAATTGTTTGTGACAGTTTCTAGTAGTTGATTTTTCATAGCCAAACAATTATGTTTATTCTCCAATAACATTAGCTGGTTAGGCCGCAATGTTTCTGAAGCATGATGGGTTTTGGAGATTGATTCTTGAAGCTCCTGTGTAAAAGAGAAAAACCAAAGGAAGCAACAGCTATCTACTTCAAAGAATGCTTCTTTGAGTATCATAATTCTCCATCTGAGAAACTACAATGAGCATGGTTACTCTCAACTCAACTTGATTGAGCTTTGTCCCTATTGTTCTGTAATTGTCGATGAGCATGGTAAATTACTAGCTGGGAACAATATGCAGTTGCCTTTAGTTCCGAAAAATTGATAGTAGCATCCAGAGCCAGCCAAAGGAAAACATTATACATGAATTTTTGCCAAGTAATCTCTTGCAATTTTAAGGGATTTATGCAGAGTCTTTTAGGCAAAAAAATTTGTATCATCAAACTTAGATAAAGTAATAGAGGAATTAAAGTTGGAAATCTAGCTTTGGGCAAAAAAAAAAAAAAAGCAAGCGAGGACAACAGACTAAGCAGTAGAGGAATGAATTTTTAGACTCCATTAATGCAAGCTTTGTCTTTCATCTTTGCAGCAGGCAATGCAAGCATTTATTACTCCTGATTTGCATCTCATAGTTGTAATGATGCGGTATCACTGCTACATTGAATATTTTTTAAGAAATGAGATCATATTGAAATTTGAAGATCAGAATCTTCATTATGTCTGTTGATTTCATGAGGCCTTCCATAGGGTCATTATTTTTTATTCAAATAAATCTGGAAAAAAAACTCATGGCTCATATCTCTACAAGAGATAAGGTTAATCAGAATCCCTAGTTTCATAAGTTAGAGTTATTGTGTCGTCACTGACATTAATATGAACTAAAAATAAAATAATTTTCACAGTAAGTTTGGTTGAAAAAAATAAAAAGAAGCTGACCCTGTGATAGTTAGTGAATAATATGATCAACCCTTAACTTTTAAAAACAAATAATGGACAGTCATTGGTAAAAATTACATCGACGAAAATAATATTTGAATTGCTAATACTGCCCCATCCTTTCTCTTGGATTTTATTTTATTTGTAATTTTTACAAAATATTAATTGATTTTTATAAAAGATATGATTTTGATCAAGAATATGGTTTTTGACTCGAGTAATTAGCAAGTTGATACTTCTAACTAAAATTTCAAGGGATAATTCAACTAGTAACAGAGACGAATTGTAAATTTAAATCTCTTGAATTCAAATTTTTACAACTCTTTGAGGTCAACTCGTGAGAAATTTGTTTATCTCTCATAAATACGTTAGTCCTTGTGACTGGTGTGAATGATCAACCTTTAACCAGATCAAAAAGGAGATTGATCGAGGTGTACGTAAACTGGTTCAAACACTCCTAATTGTTGAGCAAAAATAAAAACCGAAAAAGGGAAGGAGGTCAAAAGGTAGGGATTGATATCTTACGTGTCTCACTCTTTGAAAGTTGTGGTGTAATTTGTTGAGAAATATGTTATATTCTAATTCTTTTGAATTTGTAATTTATTCAAGTTTTATTTGTAATAGTAATATGTGAGACTTGTAATAATAATAAGTAATTGCATATTAAAAGAAATTAAAACTAAAATATTTGATTGGGGGTCGTTGTGGTATTAAAAAATGTCAACACCCTGCGGTGGTTTTTTTTTCCTTCATAAAATCTAAGGGGCCCGATTATAATTTATCAAACCCGAGGGGGAGGAAGTTAAAAAAAGGGGTGTACGGAATTATCAAAGGATGAGCACCAAACAAAAGCTATCCAACTTTCTATATAATCCCAATTTAGGAAACAATTGTCCAACGGCCACTCCCTTTGGAACTACCTTCCCTCCCAAGTCATCTCTGTTATTACCCAATAAGCCATGGCCATTCATATCTCTTCTTCTTCTTCACTTCACTCCCACGGTTCTCGTTTCCTTCTTCATTCTCCCATCGCTTCTCCATCATGGGTTCGTTGTGCATCAGTCAAATCAACGGCCCGTAGGAATCTTCTCGGATTCAATTGCAGATCGAGCAGTGATGGCGACTCTGTACACTTTTTCTCATCTTTTTTTGTATATTTCAATGGATACCATAGGTATTGTACTTGGCGTGAGTCTTTTTAATATTGTCAATGCGATTTGTCGAAATTTAGGATTATTATTTGGACGCTCCAGTTTCCATTGGGGATGGCTTTTCTTTCAGTGGAGGTTCGATTTGCTTGCAAATTCTGTCTTGTTTTTTTCCAAGAAAAAGAAAGCATGTTTCTTTGTGGGTTTTGTACGATAATGATGTCTCTGTTTTGGACAGGAAAGTACTCAGATGAGCCGAGTCCGGCGGATGAATGGTTCAAGAAAGGGAAGATTGTAAGCCCTGTGTGCTCCTTATGTTCAAAACTCTTTTCTTTTCTTTTTTTGCATTCTAAAACATATACCCTAATTTTATTTGTTGTATTAAAGCGCGTACCAAAAGTAACTATGGAGAATTGATCATGGTTGTTATTGGAATACTGAGAAAGTGATTCTATAGATGCAACAAGATTGATTTACTTCCAGCACTATGCTGATCACTGGGGCAATATGGAATCATTATGTACCCATGTCTCATCCAACTATGTTGGTCTGAAGTATGTGGCAGAAGGATGTATCTTCTACCCCTGTTAAAAAAGAAAATAATTTTGGACCATTCAAAGAAAAGTAAAAATGGAGAATTATTTTGTTGTATGAGCAAGTTTTACTCTGTCTAAACTTGTTTCCCTTTTTATGAGACAGGTATACCAGACTTTTGTGAAGTATGTAAGTATGTTGTACTGTCCAAAGAACATATTTGCATGTTTTTCTCAAAATGCATAGTGACTTTCTTAGATAACCTATGAGAAGCATGCTTTAATAGGGGGGCATCTTATATGCCTTGATGTACAGTGATATGTATTATGGACCACACTCACTCATTCAATGTTCGTTACTGAGTTCCTGGTCTTGTTTCATTTTCAGGTGAAAGCTCATCCTGTTTTTGGATCTGGCGAGAAGGCAAAGGATCCCTTTTTTGGACTCACGATGGGTGGCAGTTCCCAGGCCTCTGATGATTTGTTCAGGTTATTTAAAGTATCTTTTCATAGGCTATGTGGACATGCTCGGACTCTCTAGTGTGCATGGGTTTCCATATATTTTAGTAATTGAGGATGGAATATTTGCAGGGTTTACCGATTGAAACATGCTCTATATATATGATTTTGTGAACTAGATGGTTTTGCGTTGAAAGTGGCAGTGCTGATAATCCTCCGATTTTATTAATTCATGGCTACCCTTCTCAGGTGAGGCTCTATTTGTTGAGTGATATGCTTTGAAATTAGAAAAGCTACATTTTTGATAACAATTGGATGATGCAGTTATATACTGTGTAGCACATACCGTAATGCTAGTATTAAGTGAAGAAGTTAATGGTATAGCAACTCAACTCAACAAAGCTTCTATCCCAACTTCCCCCGAAATGGGAGTTATATTTGAGAAGCCTGCTCTGATTCCATATGAAATTAGTTAGGAGCTATCTTATGTTTATGCTTCTGACCATGCAGTCATATTTTTATGACTCGTGGATTAGTAATTCTTCATTTTGACTATCTTTATCCAGCCCATGGAATTCTTATTTCCAAAGGTGTTGTTACTGTCCACGTAAATATTAACCTATAGGAAGAAACTTCTGAGATGGATTATTGTTTGATCTAGGTACCTAAATAAAGTTCTAAAATCCATTATTCTATTTGATAATGTGACAGGCATATTCTTATCGCAAGGTTCTTCCCATAATTTCAAAGGACTATCATGCCATTGCTTTTGATTGGATAGGTGAGATCACACTAATTAAAAATCCCCACTTATGGAGCATTCTGCACTTATTATCATCTCTTTAATTAGTAAAGGGGCACACAGTTTTTACAAAGGTGATTGAGCCTACATTAATTTTGGCGATATTATTTGATTCGGCAATCTCTTCAAAGTATCTTGACTAGTTGTGGAAATGGGCTCCCCTCCCTCTCCCTCTCCCTCTCCCTTCTTGTTCTCTCTCTCACACACGTGCACACGCACATACTTGGACAGGCACCTAGTTTTCTCTTCATGTTCACGGTTATGAGTACCATTTTTATTTGAAGAATAGATGATTTTCTACTCTGGTTAAAATTTTCCAATTTAGTTACTTGTTCTGCTCAAAGGTACCTGTCTCACAATGACAAAGCTACTTCAGATTGAGTACATTGTAAACTAACAATGCATTAAAAAAAGTCTTGCCTTTCTTCCCCTTCTGCAGGCTTTGGATTTTCGGATAAGCCCCAGCCCAGATATGGTTTCGATTACACTCTGGATGGTAATTGCCTTTTCAACAACCCAAATAAGTGATGGCAGGATGAAGACTCTTATTCAGATAACATTTTTGTGTGTTACTTTTTATTATGGCGTGCAGAATATGTGTCATCTTTGGAATCTCTCATTGATGAACTTGGCATCAACAAAGTTTCTATTGTTGCTCAGGTATATATCTTTTTTCCTGAATTCAGTTGCATATACCGGCCTAGCTACCCATAATAAGACATGTTGTGTGGAAATTTCAGCCTTTGTATTTTTTGCAGGGCTATTTTTCACCAGTTGTTGTCAAGTATGCTAACAGTCATCAAGAAAAGATAAATGATTTGATACTTCTCAACCCACCTGTATGAACCCCTCTGAACTTTTCCATTTTGTTATTGAATTAGTCATTCTATAGTTTTGACTTTTGAGTGTTTCTGGTCCCCCCAGATCATAAGTTTGGGATATTGATAGGTGGGTTGCGTGGGTAGATTACGAACATAACTATTGGATCTTTCCGACTGGAATTCGGACCTTTCTCAGGACTTCTGAAATAAGATCTCTCCTTTGTTTTTTTTTTTTAAAAAAAACTTTTTTTTTTTGTTAACTAAAAACACCGAGGTTGGTGTTGCTTGACCGTCATTTTGACTACTCATGTAATTGGCTTTACTTTATGCCTAACAAGTTGTATGCTGGTAAGGACAAATTGTATGCTGAAAAGGACTCCCCTTTTGAAGGTAAATACTCTAGGCCTGACATAAGCTATGATGTAAAAGCACAAGCCTTTGATTCGTCATTTTTTTGAATAATTGTAGATTTACTTTAGAAAACAGTATGAAAGAAGAAAATAATAAAAAAAGAATCTTATAGAAAAACATGAAATATTTTGTATACTAGAATTGTTGAACCAGAAAAGATCGTATAAAGAAATGCACAAACATGCATAACATGGTTCCAGGAGGAAATCTGGTTGAATGCAATGAGGTCATTTAGAAGTAAACCCATTACACTATTAACGACACATTGTCAGTCATTGTAAGAAACAACGGAAAGCTTAAAAGGCTGCTGGCACATGAGGCATAGGCTCGCAGGCATATTTTTTATCATTCAAGTTTTATCATGCTGCCATGCCTCGAGGAAAATCAGGAAAAAAGCTATAATTTGGATATCTCGGAATGAATCCTTCAAAGCTTTTACCACATGGAAACTGGCCGAGTGTAAATTACTCTACATTCCCGGGAGAGATCTGTCTCATTTCAAAATCATCTATAAGATCAGTGAAGATGTGAGACTCGAGGGGAAGTTCTTGTAGTGTGACTAATTAAATAAAAAATGCATGCCAATATATTTGTAGACGTGTTTATATCTATTTTTATCTAAGTGTTTCTGTATGTGTGATTGTATCATGCTTATTGCTGTGTGGCCTTTACAAATGATGGAAACTAACAGAGTTCTTTTCCCTATAAAAGCTAACGGGCAAACATGCCAACCTGCCAATAACACTCTCCATATTCAGCAACTTTTTGTTGGGTGAAATTTTTTCTCAGGTAGGAAGTAAAAAATTTAGTATATCATTCTGCTCTTTTACGTAATATATCTATGGATTTTTCGGATCAGAATTGTTTAATGCAAATAATGGACTTGCTTTTCTGCCAACCAGGATCCTTTAAGGGCCAGCGATAAAGCTTTGACAAGCTGTGGTCCTTACGAAATGAAAGAAGATGACGCAATGGTTTATAGAAGACCTTACCTAACTTCTGGGTCGTCAGGTTTCGCACTGAACGCAATTACTAGGTCGATGAAGAAGGAACTTAAGGTGTGATTTTCTTTCCCTTCCCACTTATTATGTCTCGTTGCAAGACGTTTCCTTTTTATTAACAAAGGGTTCAATTGGGTTTTACGAAAGCAATCTTTGGCTGCATAATGAAATGCATGTGTCTAAAGTACACTTCAAAATTCGTTATCTGGACAGGGGAGGAACCTCTAAGTTTTAGTGGAACAAAAGAATGTAAACATATGAGTAATTTAAAAAAAAACTGTTGTATTCATGCTGGATGTGTATAAGGAACTTCTTTAAAATCCTTAGACACACATTAAACGCACTTAGGGAGAATGATTCAGATAATTTTTCTATCGGTCCTTTTTACTCTAACAAGCTCCTTAAGAGATGATCAAAGTAAAGCGTAATTCTGGGATACATATGGGAGGACTTTATAGTCGATATTTTTATGGCTTTGGCCATAATAATTGATGAGACGTGTCCGCAATCAAATGGGCAAGCAACATGTGTCCTTGGCACCATTGGTCCATCTCGGCGTATTGTCCTGGAGGGGTTGTTGTGACCTCAACGAAAGGAGGTACCTCGGTGTGCTTTGCCTTCCCTCTATTTGTTGTCCACGTCACCTCGCCATACATGTAGCACATCGGCACTTGGTGAACAGTTACCCCGATGCTTAGTCCTAGCCAATAGATGAGTTGAGATCTCGAGAAAAATAGGAAAGGACCAACTGAGATAAGTATACTCATGATCGAGGAAAAGTAGCTTCTGAGGATCATGATTTGATAGAGAAATAGACTATCAGTTATTGGTTCCCTTCTCTAAGGCAATCAGAATGTTCAGAAAGGCAATTGAATGACCAATGATAAAGGCGTATAACGTACGAAACAATTAATTCTTGACCCCTTGAGGGGGGATTGATGAAAATACCCCTACGCGTGCACAAACATGCCCAAGGCACATTAAATGATTATGCATGGGCGTGGGGTGTATTCATTGCTCAGCGGAGCCAAGAAATATACATTAAATACTCGGGGAAACGAGTGTAGGACTACAGAAGGTTCTAATACTAGGAAAAGCTGAAACTCTGATTAAGGTCTGCGCACCAGATGTTGTCTTCTGTACGAGCCAATTAGGTGTTTTTCGTCCAATGGGATCCAGTTGTCCGCCTTGATTCATTCTTGGAAGGTATAAATAGCACCCTCAAGCTCAAAGCTTAGGTTCGCAACCCCTTGCCTAAGCAATAGAACAGTATTTTCATACCCTTTCTCTAATACTGACTTGGGCGTCGAATGGTTCAAGCCTGAAAAATACTCTGGCACCCTTCTGACCCTTCTTTCTTGAGTAACAAGACACCTTTCGAGAACTTACCTTGTTTGCAGAGAGTTTTCATCCATTACTCATCACTTTTCTTCTTGAAGGCATTTCATTGAAATAACTTTCTTGGCGAACTCAAGCTCATCGGGGGAAAGATATGCCATCTCATTTATTGTGCTAAAATCATCCTGCACAATTTGACACCATCTGTGTGAAACGACCAAGTTTTCTAGTGACAATGACCATGGTGAGCATGCGTTTGAGGGGAAAAGGTCCTCAGCAAGAAAATATTAACATACCAACTCTATCCATGTTGAGAACGGAGGATCAAGTCAAAAATGTCAACAAGGAGCATCCATACCACTCCAGAGAAAGAACCCACCAAACTGAACTAAGTCTAGGGGGTGAGAATGGAGGACCCTTGGCCTGCCAACTCGTTGACCTTATCAAGGAGCGACTGGGGAGCCAGTTAAAGCAAATCGAGGAGAACAACATGAACATTCTCAATAGACTCGACGAGTTTGGTCTTTCTGGTGGTGTTTCCCAGAGTATACGACCCTCCAGAGAGTCCTCCATCAAAGAGGTGGGAGCCTACGACTTGAGAAACCGTCTTAGCAACGAAGCAGGAGGCTCCAAGGCTCTGAAACACCAAAGGGCCAATGTATAGAACTCGGAGGTCCCAGTTAAAAGGATTAGGCCCTTGGCTCAGAATGACTTCTGCCAGAGACTGGCTGGGCGAGGGGGCGAAGAGGAGTCTGATAAGGGATCGACCTTCTCTATGAAGGATGGAAGGGCCAGGAGACATGCAGCTCGCCATGATCCTGGTGAGAGAAAATACCATAGAGACGAGGAGGACCCGATGTCCAAACTGGACTCAAAAAGGATAGAGAGGTCCACACGTAACTGCGATGTCGATACTGGCGACGAAGTCATCCAATCACCATTCACTAAGAACATTAGAGAGGTGGAAGTGCCAAAAAAGTTCATTGTACCACGGTTCAAGGTTAACGATGAACATTTTGATCTTGAGGCTTACCTTTGACATTATAAGCTGTTGATGTCGTTGTTTCACTCAGACCATAGGTTGTTGTGTCAAGTGTTCTTGTTGAGCCTGGGTGACACAACCATGAAATGGTTCGAAACCTTTCCACCGAATAGCATAGGGTCCTAGTTCTCCGCATAGTTCATCACTAGGAGCAAACGCCCCAAAGATGTGGAATCCCTGTTAACCCTCTGGTGGAGAGAAGGCGAGATGCTTCGCCAATATACTACTCGCTACTAGGAGGAGGTTAACGAGGTAGAGAGGTGCTCCGAAGTTATGGTGGCCCCTTCTTTACAAATCCCTGATAAAGCAGACACCAATGAACATGGGTGAGTTGATGGCCCGTATCAACAAGTACTCAAAGGTGGAGGACGAGATGACAAGGAGTCGGGAAAAGAATTTGGCTGCAAAGAAAAAAGACAAAGACAAGATCCCTTCTAAGAAAGGTTTGACTTCGGCAACGGGGAATTCTTTTAGGGGGTCCTACACCGTGTTCAAGGAACCTATCTATAAACTGTTACACAAGATCAAGAAAGAACCATTTTTCAAGTAGCTGCCCAAGATGAAGGGTGATCCTCCTCCAGGAACCAAAATATCAAGTGCTCTTACCACAAGGACGGGGGCACCTCACCGAGGATTGCCGAGTATACAAGTTGTTCCTAGAAAAGTTGGTCTAAGAAGGACACCTCTAGAAGTACATTGAGAAGGAAACGCCAAGGAAAACAATCGTCACCGTTGACCATACCACTTTCTATAACAATATAATCGACGTCCTTAATGTTTGCCCTTTGAAACGGCCGACAACCAACACTCTCAGGTCCGACCTAAAGAGAATTACCTTTGCCAGAAGGGTGGAGGAGGAAAAGGATGGAGGCCAAACAAGTAAGAAGCTACGTGTGGATCAAAGTGGCATTACCTTCTCAAATGCCGACGTAGTTGGCGTGGTCCTTCCCTGCGAGGACGTCTTGATCATAACTTTGCGCATTTCAAACTTCGACATCAAAAGGGTCTTGGTCAACTCAGGGAGTTCCTCTGAGGTAATGTACCTCAATGTACTCAAGCGGATGTGCCTTATGTCTAAAGACTTGACACCCCTCGTCGGATTCAATGGATCGTACACCCAGCCCCTAGGAAAGATTACTTTGTCGGTCATTGCCAGACTTGTCACGATCAATACTGAGTTTGTGGTGATCGATTCCAAATCACCATACAACATAACCATTGGGTGGATTGCACTCACTCGGAGTTGTGTACTCCACCTATCATCAGAAGTTGAAGTTCCCTATTTCGGAGGGGCTAATGGAAATCTGTGGAGACCAAGCCTCATCAAAGAGTTATTTTTATGCCGCCGTGAAACTCGGGGTCATGTCCAAGGAAAAGAATATGCCCCAGAGGAAGTATTGAACAAATAACAACTATAGTCGAGTAGTTGGGCATGGACGAGCTGCGAGTTGACCTATTTGACCGCTCAGTGGTGGACCTCCAAAAGGTACTCCTAAAAGAAGGAGAAGAGGAGATATACTTCTTAATTGGCTCGATAATGTCCATGGCGGAGCAGAAGGAGATGGCGAAACTTCTTGCTAAAAATGTACATGTGTTTGCATGGGACACTGCAGAAATGAAAGGCATAAATCCTGATATCATAACCCACAGGCTTCATGTCGACTCTAATCATAAGCCTGTCAAAAAAAGGCCTCGGTATTCAGTGAACCCAAGCGGTAAATGAAAAAGTAGAACAGCTTCTGGAAGCCGATGCCATCCGAGTGGTGTAATTTTTCGAATGGTTATTAAACACTATCTTTGCAAAAAAGTGATGTTTGTGTTGACATCACGGATTTGAACAAGGCATGTCCAGAGGATGATTACCCTCTCTCCAAGGTCGATCAGCTAATTGATGCCACGGCAAGACATGAACGTATAATCTTCATGGACCCCCGAACCAGTTACCACCAAATCCCTCTCCATCTGTCTGATCAAGAAAAGACCGCGTTTATCACTCCAAGAGGGGTTTATTGCTATAAGGTTATGTTGTTTGGGTTGAAGAACGCTGATGTTACCTATTAGAGGTTGATGAACCAGATGTTTAAGCGGCAAATGGGGAATACCATGGAAATGTACATTAATGATATGTTGGTCAAAAATAGGCATCGAGGCGATCACCTGACGGACTTGGAGGATGCCTTTGATACACTCCGTAAGTACAGGCTAAATCTGAATGCGGCCAAGTGTTTCTTTGGAGTTGGCTCTGGAAATTTCCTGGGATATTTGGTGAGTCGGCAAGGTATCAAGGCCAACCTGGAGCAGATATATAGGCTATCATGGATGTGCATAGTCGCCGAACTATCTGCGACATCCAAAAACTCACAAGAACATTGGCTACCTTGAACCATTTCATACCTCGTTCCTCGGATAAATGTAGACCCTTTTTGAATGTGATCAAGAGGCTTGAGGAAGATACTTGAAATGAGGAATGTGAAAAAGCACTCAAAGGAATCAAGGGAGACCTCGGGATCCTATGACCTTGTCGGTCCCAAAGCGAGGGGAGAAATTATTTCTCTATTTAGCTGTTTTCTGAGTTTGCCGTCAGCAGTGTATTAGTTCATGAGTGATAGGAGGAACAGAAGTTAGTATACTACGTGAGTAAAGCCCTTCTAGATCCAAAAACGAGATACCTCCCCTTAGAAAATATCGCGTTGGCGCTAGTCACGGCCGCCCGAAAGTTAAGGCACTACTTCCAAGCATATCCCGTCACAGTCTTGACGGATCAACCTTTAAGGGCCATCCTGAGGAAATTTGACCTTTCCAGAAGAATAGCAAAGTAGGTGGTGGAGTTAGCTGAATACAACATCCATTATAAACCTTGCACAGTGATAAAAGGTCAAGTCCTGACATACTTCATTGTCAAATTCACACAAGGGGAGCCCTTCCCGCTCGAGGAAACACCCACGGAGGGGAGCCATGTTGGCCCTTGGAAACTATGCGTGGACGGATCCTCCAACAACAAGGGTTCCGAAATTAGGGTGTTGTTGGTTTCCCCTGATGGATTAGTCACAGAACAGGCTGTGCGGCTAGTATTCAAGGCGTCTATAATGAAACTGAATACGAGGCTCTCTCTGGACTTAACCTTGCCAAAGCAGCTGGGGCCGCCGTACTTTTAATTTTTGTGACTTGTTGCTGGTGGTTAACCAAGTCAATGGAGAGTTTGAAGCAAGGGATTTGAGGATGAAGGCTTACTACCACAAAGTCATGATGTTGCTCCAGAGGTTCGAAAAATTGGAGGTCAAACAAGTTTCCCATGCCGACGCATTAGCATGTCTGGCCTCGACATTAAACTTTGAAATGACCCGGAGGATCACAGTGGAATATCTTCCAAGCTCAAGCATAGATGACATTCCATAAGTTCTAACAGTCCAAGAATGGAGAGAGCCCCCTAGTTGGATATATCCCCTTCTGAAATTCCTTGTGATGGGGGAACTCCCAGATTTTCCCAAGCAAGCCAGGAAAGTAAGGCTGAAGGTGCCAAGATTCTGGGCCTCCCCAGATCAAAAGTTATACCAAAAATCTTTTTCAGGGGCCTATCTACTTTGTGTTTGCGAAGATAAAGTTGAGCCTCTCCTGTATGAAATGCTTGAAGGCATCTATGGGGGGCACTCAGGTAAAAGATTCATGGCCCATCGAATCATGTCATTGGGATATTGGTGGTCACATATGTAGAGTGATGTGCAAACCTACGTGCGAAAATGCGATCAATGTCAAAGGTTCACCCCTATTATTAAGCAACCTGCATGAGAGTTGCATCTGTTAATCAGTCCTTTGTCGTTCACCCACTAGGGGCTTGACTTGGTGGGATCCCTCCCGAAAGCCCCCGAAAATAAGAAGTTCCTAATAGTTGGGATTGACTACTTCACAAAATGGGTCAAAGTCGAGTCATTAGCACACATCAGGGATACAGACACCAAAAGGTTCATATAGAAGAATATAGTGACGAGGTTTCAGAATTTTCGTGCATTTGTGTCAGACAACGGGACTCAATTTAACAGCGGACCTTTCAAGTCTTTTCACGAGTATTTGAGAATCTAGAACTATTACTCCACGCCTTTTTACCCTTTGGCCAACGAGCAGGCAAAATCCTTCAACAAGACTATCGTCAAAGGAATTAAAAAAAAAATGCTAGAGAAAGCTAAAGGAAAGTGGGTTGAGGAGTTCCTGAACGTCTTCTAGGTGTACTGGATGACTCTGCGCACTTCAACGAGCGAGACACCTTATGCCCTTGCTTATGGGATAAAGGCAGTTATTCCGTTGGAAGTCAGTCTCCCCATTATAAGAACGTAGGTTTTTTAGATACAGGAAAGAACGACGAACAACTCACCCTAGACTTGGATCTCATAGAAGAAAAGAGAGAAATGACCGCCTTGCACAATTAGCAAAATACCAAGTTGGGGTATCTAAACTCTACAACAAGCGAGTTAATCCCCGAAAATTCCAAAATGGGCAACCTGGTGTTTAGAAAAGTGATCGAGAACACCCGCAACCTAGCCGATGGGAAGATGGGGCTTAATTGGGAGGGACCTTACAAAGTTGTATCGATAAAAGGCTCTGGATCATACAAACTTGAGGACATGGAAGGAAACACTGTACTTAGGCCTTGGAATGTAATAAGCTTGAAAAAGTACTACTTTTGAAAGAAAGAACTTGTTGAGTACATTGTCTAGGAAGGGGCATGGCCTCGGAGGTAAGGTGTGCACGCCGCCCTCACCGCCGAAAGATATAAGGAATGAAACTTCCCGAGTGAGCACAACCCTAGGGGCAAAGACGTCTAAAACACTCTTGCACCTGAGAAGACTGAGGGAGCAAAGCCTCTCAAAGGGGTCCAACACCTGGGTTAAGAGCTGCCTAGTGCACGAATGCCTTTATATAAAATATGACGCCTTGAAGACAAGGCTAATGCAAAATGCATCTTGATTCAGGAAAAGAAAAAGGGAGGATGCTTGGACCTTTCTCAAGGTTGGAAAGGATTAGACATTGGCTCCCAGAGGGGACATAGCCCCATAGGAAGACAAAATCAAACAAACACTTAAAAAAGAAAAAATTGGTTTGCGTCCCTCAAGCTACAAAAAGGGAGATGTAATCACAAAAATAGGTCTAAACTGGACTGCTGACGTCGCCCCTGATGCCTCCCTCAATATCGCCAAATAGTTTATCAACGCTAATAGATAGGGAGTCTGTGCTTTATGGACGGGAACAATGTCGGTCGGAGTGGTGGAGACATCGGTCTAAGGGACAGGAATAGTGTTAGCAGGATCAATGTTCTTAGCCGGTGGATTGATTAGGAATCGGAGGGACCCCGACATTTTTGGCTTGAACTTTAGTCACTGCTTGCTCCATCTCGGCAGAAAGAATATATTCATGTTCTTTGAACAGTTGGGACTCGGTGGGTACCCCCGCAGTCCAAAGTGCCTTGTCCCATTCTTTCTTAAAGAACTCCTTTTTCGCCTCCTCAAATGCCACCACGATGTCATCAGCACATCGATTGACTATCTCCATCTTCAACAGACTATTAACCTCTAACTCAAACCTTAATTTGTCCAACTCTTGAGTAAGGGAGGCACAAATCTGCCCCGACTTGGACACCTTTGCCTTAGCCGCAAAAGCCAGCTTCTCGGCGTCGATCATTCTCTTCTCAGCATTGGAAAGTAGGCCTTGTTCTTGTCGGCGTCAGTCTTGGCGTTTTAACTCTCCTTGAAAAGCTCGGCAATCTGCATTCCCTGAGTCTCCAATGTCTTGCCCCGAGCCACCACTTCCTCCTTAGCTACAACCAGCTCCCCTTAGGCTTTTTCAAGGTTGGCACGAAGCTTGTCGCATTTTTGAACCTTGACCCGATGAGCGTGGAAGCACTCCACGATGATGGTAACTTACTGTGACACCTAGAAGACGAAATTAGGGAGGTCAGACACAAAGGTTAAGTTTATAAACGTAAAAATTCACAAGTTAATTAAGCTTACCACTAGAGAGTTCTAAATGAAGGAGGCAAAATAGCTGGTTGCTTCCACATACCCTGTGAACCTCCATGTCGGCGTCAAATCGAAGAGTTTCACTCACAGCATAGGCAACGTAAAGAGAGCTAACAATGGAGTCAGACACTCGGATCAACTTGTTTTTGCAATCGTAGGCCCGAGCACACCATTCTGGAGCCAATGTGGGCAACTGGCTTAATTTGACCATCAATAGGCGTCGGCGTAGGAGAAGGAGCACGCCGGCCACAACCAGCGCCTTCTTGTCTTTGCTTGATTCTTCTCTCCTCAATTTGAGGATCTGTTGTGAACATGATCACGGCTAGGTGTCGGCACAATTGGAGCATCGACAGGAGGCAGAACCCTCGGTGGAACGACCCTCTGGATCATAACCCCAGATGGACGAGTTTGTCGCTAGTTTGAGGAAATGTCCTCGGGCCTCAAGCTGCGTCCCCATTCGACGGTGAGGGCAACCCTAGCTTTGATCATGTCGCGGGTTAGTCGGGGTTGGTTAGACATGGTAAGCTTTAAGGCATTGTCTTCGTCAAAGTTTTGAAGAACTTCGAAGTTAAGCTAGTTGTTCCTTCCTGAAGTGCTTGCCTCAGCATCGACGGTGGTGGCTTGTGCTTCTTTTTGCCACGATGTTGGCAGTTTCACCTTGTGCCTTCTCTACCTCGGCGTTGACAGCTCAATCGAGGCTTCTCTAAGTTCTCGCTGGATAGCTCTCTCCACCTCACTGAGTCAAAGTCTTGGGGGGCTTGGGAAAAATTTATGTATCCCAGGGTGTAATCAAACAACATGTGAGCAATTCGGCTAAGACCGTTTCCCATGTATCCTTGGGCGGTGAAGAGATCGAAAAGATTGACAAGGTTCTGAGGGGGAGGTGAAGACTCGACATTAGTGACTCCTGCAAAGAGAGGGGATTTGAAGCAAAGTACAAAAATGTCGTGGTATGGGAAGTTGAAGTGAGAGTGAGGCCAACGTATTCGCAGTCCGTCATTGCTTGGGGCACCACAAATCGACGTACTCCAAGCCGACTTCTCTCTCCCATTGGTCACCAAAGACAAGCAAATTATCCTTGAACCCCTTGTTGGAGTTCATTAGATGTGTCACGAGGTATATGGTTGGGTCTCGGGCCTTAATTGACTTGAAGACGTTCATTCAAGGGCAGCCTCTCCCATGATGATCGTAAAAGTGTTTAGACAACACTGCCCTAGGAAAAGACAGAATCGGGATAAGAAACGAAGAAGGATAGAGTGAAGAGGGAATCTTATACCTCCCTTTATAATGGCCTTAGTAAAGAAGGGCATGGCTGTCTCAGTGCCGACGTCGGCACAATGGAGTTTGGGTATGAACTCATAAACAGTCAGCCCAAGGGGAATCAAATGGTGAGCCTTAAAGTTCGTAATTTCCTGGCAACCTTTGATCGTGTGCTTCCTCTGTCTAGAGGAACTAGGCTCATCGGTACTAGCACTAGTATTCTGACGACGTCTTTTCATGGAAAGACAGAAGGGGACTCAGGAATAGGATCTTAAGGGAAGATCCACGAAGAGAGAGATGGACAGGGGGCGATCACTGGAAAAAGAAAAGAGAAGGCAGTTATTGACAAACTGGTTTAACTGAGATTCAGAACCAAGCCAAGAGTAGGACTCGTCACGGCACAAACAGACCTTAGAAAGAGGGTGGGGGTGATGGTCTGCTCTTTTCTTTGGCGAACTCAAAAAAGATGGGTGGCATTTTGATGGACAATAGCCTCCTTGTAGAAACTCCAGCAAACCACTCGATAAAATTCTCTCAGTAAGCAAAATGACGAAAAGAAGGAAAAGGATTGCTTAAATATGGCAAGAGGCCATCATTACGCATAATATGCGATGAGCCGCATTAAATGTGGTATGGATCCCAAAGGCGAGAAAAACGACTACATGTCCTTCATGAAAAGACAGCAAGTACAGGCCCTTTAATCTTTATCTGACATGTCGTCCAGCCCGTACGAAGATCAAGGGCTGGGGGGGTAGTTGATGGGACGTTTTAGCAATCGTATGGACAAGCGACACGTGTCCTCGGCGCCATTGGTCCACCTTGACATATTGTCCCGGAGGGGTTGTTGTGACTTCAGCTCGAATGAGGTACCTTGGTGTGCTTTGCCTTCCCTCTGTATGTTGTCCACGTCACCTCGACATACATGTAGCATGTCGGCACTTGGTGAACAGTCACCCCGATGACAATCCCAACCAAGAGATGAGCTGAAATCTCGAGAAAAATAGGAAAGGACTAACTGAAGCAAGTATACCCTTGATCGAGAAAAAGTAGCTTTTGAGGATCATGGTTTGGGAGCGAAATAGACTATAAGTATTGGCTCCTTTCCCCAAGGCATTGAGAATGTTCAGAAAGACAGTTGAATAGCCAATGACAAAGGCATATGGCGTACGAGACAATTAATTCCTGGCCCTTTGAAGGGGGATTGGCGAAAATACCCATGTGTGTGCACAACCATGCCTAAGGCACATTAACTGATTGTGTAGGGGCGTGGGGTGTATTCATTGCTCGGCGGAGCCGAGAAGCGTATATTAAATACTCGGGGACTTGAGTGAGTGACTTCAGAAGCTTCTAGTACAGGGAGAAGCAGGCACTCAGATCAAGATATGCGAACTAGATGATGTCCTTTTATAAGAGCCAACCAGGTGTTTTCTCTCCAAAGGGACCTAGCTGTTCGCCTTGATCCATTCCTGGAAGGTATAAATAGCACCCTCAAGCTCAAAGTTCAGGTACATTACCTATTTCCCAAGCAATAGAACAGTGTTTTCAAACCCTTTCTCGAATACTGACTTGAGCGTTGAAGGGGTCACACCGGAAAATATTCCGGTGCCCTTCTAGCCCTTCTTTCTTGAGTGACAAGATTCCGTTCGAGAACTTACCCTGCTTGTAGAGAGTTTTCATCTATTGTTCATCACCTTTCTTCCTGAAGGCCTTCCATTGAAACGACTTTCTCGACAAACTCGAGCTCACCATAAGAGAGATCTGTTATTTCATCTATTGTGCTAAAATCATACCGCACAATAATGGTCTACAAATGCTAGAGAAATGGACAGACTCACTTTAGAGACCAAATCAGAAAGAAACGTATGGTAGTAACATGGATATGCAGTGTCATCTGTGGTGTCTCCAATGCACTTCATCAGTGTACTACCATCTAGATCATGAAAGAACTTGATAAGTTTCCCAACATTGACTTAAACAGGTGAGGCCAGGGCAAGAGTTTTGCCTCCTTCCTCTATGCCGAATGAACTTAGTTGCATGCTCAGCTGGTCAGGCTGGTTTTTCAATGGAATTGAATATCCAGATTGTCAATTTATTATCAGCATATAGGCCTGTGTCTGTCTTCAAACCTCAGTGTCAATTACTCCGTGAAAGAAGATTCATTGCTATTGAGTTTTATTTTGATTGCTATGCAGACCTATGTTGAAGATATGCGAATGATACTTATGGATGATAACTGGAAAGTTAAAACTACCATATGCTGGGGCCAAAGGGACCGCTGGCTGGGCTTTGATGGCGTAGAAGATTTCTGCAAAAAATCAAAGCTTCGACTGGTGGAACTTCCTATGGTACCAATAGTTCTTTAAACTATTGTAGTTGCTTGGTAAACCTATGTTACACCTTCTATTCACATATGTAAGTTGCTTTTTCAACTGTTCACCCATTACATTTGCTGCACATATCCCATTGAAGTAAAGCAGCCCTCCTGTAACTCCCATGGTCCCACCCCATCGTCACCGCATTAGTTACAACCAGCAGTCTGGCTTGTGGTACAGTAGTATCTACTGTTTGGTGGGAAAAATGGGACTTAGGAAGGAGAAAGATTAGCAATTTAAGTCCATGATGCAATTTTGTATTGTTTCTGGGTGACACTAGGAAATGAAAAGAACATACTTAAACTAGCCATCCACAAATTTTAATTATTTAGGAGTAGAGAAACGGAAATGCTCCCCTCAAACCAACACTAGGCACAATATATGGTACTTGAAAATTATGGGAAATATCAGATTCAATGAAATCCATTTTGAAAGTAACATGGAATCCTAAAAAAATTTCAGGCAACAGATTTCCAGTGAAGTTGTTCCATATTAAAATACATACAAGGAAAATTTTTCAGCAGGATTAGTTTTTAAGCCTTTATGAAATTGCTTTTAAATTGTTTCAGTATTATTTAGATAAATTATCTGCTTCATTGGTTTGTTCTCCATTTGCATGTCCCATTTGACATAGTTGTCTTCAGGAGGGTTGAGTAACCTCTCTCTCTCTCTCACCCCAGAAATCCATGTTTACGCATTGTAACGTTTTCACTTAAATTTTGAGTACAGGGTGAAACCTCTTCTAATGTGCCTTGGTTTGTTTATTTTGTAATCAAGTTGTTTTGGGGGATGAAAAAGATTGCATGACTTGCTGCTTTTGCAGGCTGGGCATCATGTACAGGAGGATTGTGGTGAGGAACTAGGACAACTCATCAGTGGTGTTGTTAGCAAAAGGAGTCGCATTTGATGCCACTTTGAATTTATTAGTCTTTATTGAACCTATTGTCTTGTTTTTGTTTTCAGAACCAGACATGGATATGGTGTGATAAAAGTACAAGTACAAAAAGATCTAATAGACAGTAAGAATGTATATTTATTTGTTGTTATTAGCATGAGTACACTGATGTAATGGTGAAATCGAAGAATTTAACAGGGGGTGAAGTAAATAAGAGATGGTATTACACGAGAGGTGCATACATCACGCAAGAACTTGATTGTGTCAATGGACCCAGATCCCTTTAAATACATTTTCTTTTAATTTTACATAATGGTAGATAATACAACATGTATGGTTGTGGGACTCACCAAAACGGAGTCAGAATGTATTTGAGAGAATTTCTCTCTGCTAACATGGGTATTGAATTGCGTTGAATGACAAATCATTATGCAATAAGCGTCAATCTCTAGTCTGGTGTGTGCAAATGGACTTGCATTGAATTTTGTTAGGCATGGAATCAGCTAGCCAAGATTCATCAGAAAACAATGTACAGAAGAAAAAAATCACACCTATACTTATTTATATAGAATCATCATCGCAAGAACAATAAGAATTTGTCACTGCAATTTACATAACATCTATACTTGTTTTTTTTTCCTAGAGAAACTTTCTATACTTTTTTTATTACAAAGAAAAAAGAACTACCAGTATAGTCAGGTGCCACATTCAGCTAGTCTTCAATGGTTGCTGATGCGTTCAGCCCAACATTTATCTTCTCTAACCGCTTTTCTCCATCTGTTTTTAAATCTTTTTAGCTCAATATAGGACTCCTTTATCACCTGCAGCAAACAGGAGTTACAATGATTTAGTGAAAATACAACTTTATATGTAACATAGATAGCAAATCATTTGTGCTGTGTGGCTATGGCTAGGCTTGGAAAAATGCCAGTGGCCGGTTAACCCAGTGAGCCATGGACCAGTCCAATAGTCCGACATGCATGGCATGGAGTACCTGACAGATCTGCTAGACCCAGCTCATTGACCACCATTAAGTGGGGTAAACTTGAACACAAAGGTGCAAAACCTTCCAAGATGCCTCAACAGGCACCTCATTACCCTTTTCAACATGAAGAAAAGTCGCAGTGTGTAGACAATTACATATCAAGATTCAAGATTCACCTTATCTCTTGTATTGGGTTGATGAGACACAGATGGTGCCTGCAATTTAAAATGACCAGATTATAATATGAATTAAGGGTAAATTTTTTGTGTGATACATTAATAGGGGTTCCACAGATACCATTGCTCCTCCGTTTGGCAAGTTTCCATTTTGAGAAGCTTCGCTGATTGCTTCAGTATTTTTCTGCACCAAGGATCAATGAATCAGTGAATAATAAAGCAGTCTGGCACTATTATTTGGAGAGAGGAAGAAAAGAGAGTCCAGGTTATTCCAAGTTAAGTACTAGCAAAGGTTTGGCCATAAAAATGAACAATTAGAAGTTTGTGCTCTATCGTTCCTCCAATTTTACTTAGTTTCTTGGACCAGATTATACCTGCGATTTATATTCCTTCACTTTGATCTAAAAATCTATCACCTCAACCATGTTCAAATGCCATAAACTAAACAAAAGGTTTCTATTTCCTGATTAAAAAGAAACAAAATGTTTCCAATCCAGTTTCTTCTCAGAACAGCTAACGGATAAGAGGAGTAATGCTCTGATATAACCACAGCGAATTGTGTCTACATGAAAGGGATAGGAAATCATCTGTAGAGAAATACCAAGTGATATAGGAAGCGGTAATGGTAAGACTGTGGTCACACTTGTGACCACCTCTTATGAAGAAATGGTTTACAGTAGGCGTACCATTATATGGATACTTTATGCAAATATTTTGATCAAATGCTGTATTAAAGCATCCTGTTCTTGCATAGGATATTAATTGTCAGCTCTTCACTTTCAAATTATACTTATTATTATACAGTTGGAAGTTTTTTACATTGTACTGTCTAAGGAAAACAAATTGAAAATTTTGTGTGTTTACTTGTGAAAAAAAGAAAAGAAAAATTGCTGTATTTTAAAGCCTGTTATTGGATTCTAAAACATGCTGCCTCATATGCCATAGCAATATTTGTGAGAGGTTTTGAGCAAAACAATAAGAATGTTTACTAATTGGCTGTCATTGTTCTTCCATGCGTGACCATGACCTAAGTACAAGAACTAGGAGGACGAGGCAATATTCAACAAGAAATAGAGGCACTACTAATGAGAAGTATCAGACTGCATAAATGATTCTTAAGACTGAAACAAAAAGAGGATATAAGGAGCAATTCAATTCCTCCCTCATTTAATGGCATACCTGGTTTACAGCTGAACCCCCAAGTGTAGGAAGACCCTGGTGAACCAAGAACTCAGAGTCAACTATTCCTATATTTTGAGTTCGGTTACCCTGTCAACCACACACGTCATAAGTTAGAAATTTCTTTAAGTGAATAGATAGAAAACAAAGTTATTCTAGAATGGCAAAATTGCCTGTGCACAGTAACCAAGCTGGAAGTCCAATCCCCATGCGTGAACTAGATCATTCTGTAGAAAAACAAAGAGAAAACAAACTACATTATCCTCCAACTTTCATGAAGCCATGACTTCAGACATGGCTACTGTAGACAAACTACATTAGCCAATGTCCACAATGATTAGAATCATATATGCTAGGCTACTGCCCACAATAATGAGAATCATATTCACAATGTCAAATTGTGAACAGATATACCAGCATCTTTATCCAACTGTTAAACATCTACATAATATTCGCAAACATTTAAATCTGCCTCCCCTTTTGATGTTATTTTATAATTACCTGAATCATATACCATGCACAACGCCAGGATGCCTTGGAGAAAACAGGAGCCATCATTTCCACCCACCTGTACGATGCATTATTATTTCTTTCATTACTACTAGATACATGGGGCAAGAATTAATATACGAGTAATTTAAGTCAACATATAAAAAAAACAAATGGCATTTTAACAATAACAGAGATCTGTAAGCAGATTCTTTACCCAGTGCATGGAGGCTGTGTACTGTTTGCATTACACCCCTTCCTAGCAACACTTGAATTAATAATCCTTCTGTTAGCACGAGAAAATGCAGTAGATGAAAAGTTTCCTCAACAAAAATTAACTGTTTGACGAAGAAAATGTGTAAGGCCTGCTGAAAAACATCACTTTGTCT
This sequence comes from Ilex paraguariensis, assembly GCA_963454935.2. Taxonomy (NCBI): domain Eukaryota; kingdom Viridiplantae; phylum Streptophyta; class Magnoliopsida; order Aquifoliales; family Aquifoliaceae; genus Ilex; species Ilex paraguariensis. The sequence continues at coordinate 17,344 of CAUOFW020000962.1, read as the reverse complement.
TCTTTGTCAAAGGAAGGCAAAAGCCACATTATATTGTCATGGTAGACCGGAACACTTATTTATTTGAAAGCAAATACCTGTGAACTTTTGAACCCTTTTGTCGTGCTGTAAGTCTGTGATGCACCTTCGATTTACGAGGATCAAGCGCTGGCTGTGATATCTGAAGCCCTTCTTCTTTAATTATTGCCAAATATCTGCATATAACAATAAAGTTGAAGATGGACAGCCAAGAATTTTAAACAGTAGTTACCATATGATGATCACCATTCTTGGTTGTGAAATTCAAGTCCTATATGAGGAAAATATGGCTACTCAACAGAAGCCTATAGCTTTCTATTACATATTAACTCTGTAAAATGGAGCAAGTTTGGGCGTCAGATGGAAATCTTCTGAAGATATGCAATTTCCTATAATTGCCTTCTCAGTTTCATTGATATGTAGAACATTCAGACAAAATATTTCTATAGTAATAGAATGCAATTGTGAAATAGAAGATTCTTTCAATGAAATAGAAGAAAGGTTCTCTTAAGTTTTGAATGAACATTGTCATCAAGCTAAATAAACTGGTGTGTCAGTAATTGTCCAAAAAGTGGAACAAGTTTTCTCAAGATGCTTACAACTGGAACTGTGGGAGTTTCCTATCATGTTTGTTGTTCCTTGAACCAATCTATTCCAAGCAACAAGTGTCGGAAAAGCTAAAAACGATAATATACTAATACTTCCATGTGCAACCACCAAATCCATTTTACTAAGGTTAAAGTTTATAAGATGAGAAACTGCAGCCAGATAATATGTGTGCTGATATGCATATAGGTACCCATGCCTATGCATGTCGCCAGATATGTGTAGGTATATGTATGTGCCATTACCGTGCAACATTGAAATTTTCAACCCCAAGGTCTTCATCCCAAAGGAAAATGTAAGCATACTCTGACACAACATCTGGATGCAGGAACCGCTTGGCGAACCACCTAAGTAATTGGTGCAAAACAGAACGTGTCTAAGAATATATAAAATTTACTTAAATCAAAGCAAAGAACCATTACCATTTAGTTTGATGAACAGCGGAGACGTGTATGGCACGACTACTCCATTCAAAATCCCTCCAATCATCCACCATACCATCATAATGGAAAAGCATAATGACAAAATCATTTGCCGGAAACTGCAATATGAGAAAGAACCAATGATTAGACACAAAATAAATATTTAACCTAGCAACTGGCATATGCAAAATTTTGCTTATTACCTTCATGACAGTTTTATTCACGTTGTTCTTTTGCTTTATTCCAACTGCCATTGCCAACAAGTTCATTGGTGACTTTGATTTCTTCTTGGGAATAAATGCAAAAACAGAAAATTTTAAATCAGATAAATGCAAACAATTCAGATGAATGACATAAATTATGGGTTGAATATCACGAAAAAAAAAATGTCAGATCATGCACGTATCAGATAGGATTGCATTGAATAGACAGAACTATACCGTAAGATTAACCACACAAAAGATTAGAAATGAAACTACAAAACACCTATGATTTATTTAGGTTTCTAAAGCTCTACTTTATGTATAGCCATTTTGATCTAATCAACCCAATTTTTAAGTTCTCGTTTTATTATTCGTGAGGATACCAATTTCGGTTAGGCTCCATAGAAAGGCAACCGAGAGTAGTTAATTATCGCTGGCAGAGACAACATCAAGGCCCGATTCTCAAACATCATGTTGACTCAAAAGGCTCTGCCATATGAATTCTTAAATTACTAACGTCATGAATCATATGCACAAAACGCTGGTAGCAGATATTGTCTGGCTTGATCTGATGAATGCATGATAAATAGGTCTTAAAATGATAGCGTACCATACATTTGCTTGAAGTGGAAATAAAATTATGGTCACCAATTTAAATAGGTAAAAGAGCCGGGATTGAGAAAATTAACAGGAGATGGAAAGAAACCATGATACACTGTTATTACATAAATAGTAGCGCATTTCAATGTTCGACATGTCAAGGTCAAGCAATCAGTTTCTCTGCCTCTTCCATTTCTAAACTTGTTCAACCCATATGGCATCTGAGCCATCCCAAACTTTTAGCCCCTCACTGATGAATCAAACTCTCATGGACATTCGAATAAATTTGGCACTATAGTGAATAGTTAATTCCTTCAATTGGAATTGCAGAGGCCTAAGAGTGATGCCTAAATAGCTTTTGGCAAGTTGAGAGTATCTAATTCCTGCATAAATAATGCAGCAGAAATAACTCCTGTGCATGTCAATGACACTCATATCTACATGGATAAGCAGTAAACACACACGAACACACTTATGCCTATGCATTCTTTCTTTCTTTCTTTGATGCAAGCTTGAAGAAAGAGAGAGATTTTACCTTTTTGTTTCGTGGGCCCCATAATGGCCGCATCTCCAAGTCAGAAGTTCTAGAAACAATTCCGCTAGGCAAAATCTCACTCCCATCAGGTCTGCACTGATTCTGAATCGTAACCCAATGTCAAAGACAGAATTTATTAAAAAAAAAGGAAAGAAAAAAAAAAGACAGAATTTATTGAGTAAAACTTCATATGCTCAAAAGGGACCATACACTACAAAACTTCATATGCTCAAAAGGGACCATACACTACTTTTCAGAAATCAACAACACACTTCAGAAGGGGGGGGGGGGGAGCCGAAAATAGTACAGACAAACCTCACAAATATTAGGTTTTGTCATCTCCACAGCATCAACAACTCGCAATCTTGAATACTTCTGCACACGGAAAGCCCCATAAACCACAATAACTCCAAGTCTATTCAATATAAGTTCTATAAAAACTAGGGAATTTTGTAGGATTACAGGTTGAACATAACGACAACATATATATATATATATATATATATATATATATATATATATATATCTGTGTGTGTGTGTGCGCGTGCGTGCGTGCGTGCGTGTGTACCTGTTTATAATCTAGAACAATGAATGCACTCCCTATGAAGAAAGCAGCAGAAATCAAAATTGCAGTGGGAATGAATCGATAAATGAATGATCGTCTCCATTTAGGGTCAGCCATGAAAGTTATCTGCGAGCATGAATTCTCTTGCCAAGACTGTACCTAGATTTCTGCAACAGAGCAATATGTTTCGTATATATGCAAACGTAGAGAGAGAAAGAGGGAGAGAAAGAGAAGGTAATTGAAGACTGATAGATAGCGAAAGTGAGATTTTCATTAATATTTTATATATTGATTGACATGCGTATAGTGATTGGACTTCTAATTGTGTTCGAGTATTGGATGATGAGCTCGACAAGCTATTGGAGATTTGCTTGAGAAGTTACCATGGAAGACGACGGAAATCGAAGAGAGTTGAGAGAGAGAGAGAGAGAGAGAGAGAGCAAGAGAGAGAAGAGTCAGAGACAGACAACACTTCGAACACCTTAGGCCACTGGTTTTGATGATATGGGAAGCCCATTCGCTTTAAAAATATTTATACATCAACTTAAGAGAAAATGGTTGTTATTGATTGTGTAGTAGTATACGCAATATGGTATCAAAAATTATAATTTTTTAAAGTTAAATTATAATTTTTTAAAATATAAATTACAACTTATAAATGACATGATTGATCATATTAAAATTATAATTTTTAAAGGTTAACTTATAATTTTTAAATGTCAAATTATAAATATTAATATTATAATTTTTAAAGATTAACTTACAATTTTTAAATATCAAATTACAACTTATAAGAAAAAAATTATAACTGCCGAAAAGAAACTCATGACCAATCATGAGTGTTTACGATAGATTATAGATTTTCTTTGAACAATTGAAATTTCTTATTTTAAAGGTGTATTTTATAATATAAAATAAGATAAATTTTAACAAATTTATTCGATAGTTTTAAATAAATTTATTGAATGGCTACTAATATCTCTTTTAAAATTATAGACATTGTATCATGCCTTTAAATACGAATTACCCACAATTTATTATAAACAACTGAATTTTTTATACTATACCAAACAAATTACGATAGACTTTCCCAAACAAGAGCGGGTCATCGCAGCAACCTTTGCTTTATTCAATAAAAGTTGGGTGAAAATGGGACTACCCAATAAAAAAATGGGTTATTTGGCATAGCACCACCCACCAAGCAAGCGCATGATGCATCTGCATGCGGATTGACTTTCTTTATTCATACGAGATCCAACCTAAAACATCCACTCAGAACCTAACTTCAAGCTTTTACCATCATATGATCTACCTTTTGAGGGGACGCCAAATCTAAACGTTTGGTTGCCTTGTTACTTATCTAAGGCATGTTATTCATATAGAGTTAATTACATATAGACCTCCTGAAATTTTTCATTTGTCAACTAATATTGTCACATGCCATTGAATTTGGTAATTATCAGTTCCAATTGGGGTTGATTGGTTTGGAGATTTATTAGATTGTGGATTTGTTGGAATTGGGTCTGGATTATAGGGTGATATTTAAGGATGGCAGTAGATCGGAGAAAAACGAGTATTCGTTCAATTCTGTCTTGTTTGGACCTGGTATGGACTATACGTATTGGACAGTTGACGTATATGGGAATACCTGTATAAACCCGTGCGGGAATGGACTTACCCTTACTCCCGTCCCCGCTACTTGCTAAATATATATATATCCCAAGCCCTAACTTACCTCCTGAGTCTCCTCTATTAGCCGCCCGTCTCTCCCTTCCCTCCATCATCTCTCCTTCACAGGTTGCTAAATATATATATATCACTTGCCTTGAGATTGAGCATCCATTCTTGAGAACTTTAAAAACCCAAGTCCTACCCATTTTGTTGGAACTTGAGAGGAACAAGTGTGTTCTTCTTGAATCCTGCCAAGAGTATATAGATATATATACACACCCATTTGCATAGGTGGGATTTCTTCTTTTCTAGTGGAGTTTTCAAGTGGGCCATGTTGATTGAAGAGGGAGTGGTGGAGATCGAAGGAAGGGAGGAGGTAGGCGCCACTTTAGGCGCTGGTTTGGGAAGCTTAGAGGCTGGTCTGGACCATTTGGGTGTTGGAGGTGCTGTCCTGGACAGCTTTGGTGCCGAAAATGCTGTCCCAGACAGCTTGGGTGTCGAAAATGGTGGGTTGGACAGCTCAGGCTCGCAAACCAGTCGGCTGGACAACACTGGCGCGCGAATAGGCGGACTGGGCAGTGTGCAGGGAGGCAGACTAGGCAGCATGCAGGCGCACGACTGGGCAGTGCGCGCGTGCTGTCTAGTGGGTTGGACAGCGATGTGCAGGCTAAAAAAAGGGCTGCCCAAGCCAGAAGTCGTGCAACATGGGAGCTGGGTAGGCAGCGCTGGGCGCCTCTTTTGGTGCTAACTCGGGCATCTTTGGAGCTGTTTTGTGCAACTTTGGAGCGCCAGGCAACGTTGGGCTGTCCTGTTTTGGCGAGCAGAGGCGGCCAGACACCTATCCAGGGTTTGGGTTGTCTCGTTTGGGAGAGCATAGAGCGTCAGGCACCCCTCTAGGTGTTGGGCTAACCACTGCAGGCGACGATGAAGCTTTGGGTGCCGCTTTTGGTCATCACGATTTGACTCCTTCAAATGTGACTTCTCAAAGCCAAATCCCTCAAGACGATAACCCGGGCCACTCCTTACGGCCTCGAAAGAAGAAGCGAAAAGGCAAACTGGGACTTGATGACGATGGGTCTAAGGTGAGTACCTTTTCTAGTTTGTTCAATTCGGATGGAGATATCTTGAGGCTTGTTTCTATTTATCGTATTCCCCCGATTGTGTTGTGTCGCTAGGCTGAGACGGGTGAGCTTGTTTGCGACACCTCCTCTGGTGATATTGTTGTTTATGAAAAAATGCTTGAGGCTGAGCTAAGATTCCCAATGTCCCCTCTCATTTGTCGTATTTTGCATTATTTCTCCTTGACTCCAGGGCGATTAGCGCCCAATGGTTGGAGAGTTCTGTTGGGTTTTCTTACATTATGGAGGAAAGTGAACTATGAGAATGTTTCTCTTGTGGAGTTCCATGCAACATATAATTTGAGCAAAACTCCTGCACCAAATAGGGGGTGGTACTACTTTACCACAAGAAGTGGTACATGCTCACGGGAATGTGCTCCAATTGTTGCGGTTGGAAATCTTGCTTCTTCTTTGTTGGTGGAGAGGGGGCCATAGAAGCCGATAGAGCTTTGGTGCCAATACATTGGGGTGCTGCCAGAAAATCTAGTACGCCGCACATTTGCTTCTTCTTCTTATTTTTTTTTATGTGTGCTCATCATTCCCTTGTAAATACGCTTGTGTTTTCTCAAGATCAAGAGTGGAAGTTGGAGGCCATCAAGGCTTGCCCTTACAAAGATTTGGGAGCTCTTCTGCCCAAGGATACTAGGATCGTTGCTCCCTCTCAAAAATATGGTGGTTCCTCTTCAAAAAAAAAGGGTGAGTTAGTTTTCTCTTTTAATTTTCCCCTTCTCCTTGGTATTTTTCACCTCCCTAACACTTTATTGTTTTCGCAGCAAGTAAAAGAGTGGTAGTGTCTCGCTATTCTAGCAAGAGCCCTCTTTCTTCTAAGGTGGCGAGGACGGCTGATGCCCCCTAAGTGACTTCTACGGTGGTACCTCATCAGTCAGCGATTTCTTTAGTTGCTACTCCAGAATCTTCCTTGTCGGGCACACTCTCTGTTCCTCCTTTGTCCACTCCTCATGCGGAAAACTCCGCTAGAGGATCGACTTGGCTTAGTCCCATGATGGGCAGACCGCCAGTCATTAGAGAAAGGCTTGGAAGGTTTGTGTTCGCACCCGAAGTTTGTTAACTTAGTACTTCTGGCACTGAGAGGATTGTCAACATATATTTGGAAGACCTGACTTAGGTAAGGGTCTGTTATTTCTCTTTCTCCACTTACTTCTTACGTCTTTTGTAACCTTTCCACCTTTCACCTTCTTCAGGTTTCGACTTCATTTGTTTGCTTGATTTCAAAGGCCTATAATCACAACAAAGTTGAAGCTGGATTTTGACGTCATGCAAAGGGAGCTTCTTATTGCTCAAGGGAGGATTGCCGAGTTCGAGGCAGCTAGTAGTACTTCCCGGGATGAGCTTGTGGCAGCTCACGAGAGGGCATCCAAGCTTGACTCTGAGCTTTTGGCGATCCATGAGAGGGACGCGCTCAAGGAGGGTCAGCTTATTGAGGCTTGTGAGCGAGCAACTAAACTTGAGGCTGAGCTTCTGGCGACCCATAAGAGGAACGCACTCAGGGAGGCTGAGCTTGCAGAGGCCCATGAGAGGGCCATGCTCAGAGAGGCGGCAAAGTTGAAGGCTGCTCAGGAAAGAGCTTCCCGTGCTGAGGAAGACTTGGAGAATGGCCTCACACATACTTTCATTGATGGTTTCGAGGATCTCCGAGGGAAGATCTCTGCTGCTTTTCTTGGCATTGACTTCTCAGATTTCGTGCCTACTGATAATAATGAGGGGGCTCTAATAATGCCGAGGATGACAAGGAGGAGGTGGAGGACGACCGTGAGAGCAGTTAGAGTGTTTAGGACTTTTGATTTTTTTTTTTTTAAGAAAGGCAGTTTATAGCCTCACTTTTGTATTGATACTCCTTTGAAATGAAATGCAAAAGATCTTTTTTGGAGTAAAAATGTAGAAAATTTTATTAATCTATTACTTATTTAAAGCAACATTGGGTAATAATTTTCAAAAAGGTACATTGAATATTGGGTAATAACCCCTAAAAATAAAATCAAGTCCCAAATTCCACTATTTTGATGCTCTGAGGGTGTCATTGGTAATACCTCTTCAAATGCTCCGCATTCCATGGATGGAGTAAGACTTTTTCATCAGAATTCTAGATCATGTAGGTGCCCGGCCTCACCACCTCTGTTACGAGATAGGGTCCTTCCCAATTTGGTCCTACCTTTCCTTCGCGCGCATCTTTTATGGCGAGGATTACTTTCTTGAGGACCAAGTCCCCTGGTTGGAAGGAACGAGGCTTTACCCTTGAGTTATAATATCTCGCTATGCATCGTTTGTACTCCGCATTGTGGACCACAGCCATCTCCCTTGCCTCCTCCACCAAGTCGAGGTTGATACGGAGTCCTTCCTCGTTGGCGATGGGGTTATGGTGCTGGACCCTTAGAGAATGTACCTCAATCTCCACAGGGATGACTGCCTCAGTTCCAAAGGCGAGGGAGAAAGGAGTCTCCCCAGTAGGAGTTCTTGGTGCGGTTCGATAGGCCCACAGTATTCCAGATAGCTCATCAACCCAAAGACCCTTCGCTCTTTCAAGCCTTGTCCTTAGGTTGCATAGCACTGTTCTTACTATGACCTCTACTTGTCCATTTACCTGTGGGTGTGCTGGGCTGGAGTGAGGTTGTTTTATTTGAAAGTCAGAGCAGAAAGAGTTCAGCAGCTTATTGTTGAACTGCTTGGCGTTATCACTGACAATAGCATAGGAAATCCTAAAGCGACAGACCAAACTCTTTCAGATAAAATTTTTGACTTTTGCGTCGGTGATTTTAGCTAAAGGTTTGGCTTCTGCCCACTTGGTGAAATAGTCAATTACCACCACCACAAACTTGCACTGTCCTTTGCTGGAGGTAAGGGGCCTAGGATGTCGATGCCCCACTTAGAGAAAGGCCACGGACTTGAAATAGTTGTTAACTTCTCTGGTGGTTGCCTAGACACAGTTGTGCAGCGTTGACACTTGTCACACTTCTTGGAGAATTCCTGGGCATTCCTTACCATAGAGGGCCAAAAGTAGCCTTGTCTGAGTGCCTTGTGGGCAAGGGAGCGCCCCCTAAAGTGGTTCCCACAGATCCCCTCGTGGATCTCTCGCAGGGCATAGTGAGCTTCCTCGGGTGAGAGGTATTGCAACAACGACAAGGAATAGCCTTTCTTGTATAACGTGTCCTGGAGGACACCTTCCTGGAGGTACGTCGTTATTGGGGTTATCCAGTTTGACTCAGTTGATGTATAGTTTACGTTTGTGGCCTCCATATCCAACTTGCTTTGCTCGAACTGGTGACTGATGAATGCTAGCTCTCCTGATGGGACTTCCACGGATGAGGCGAGCTTTGCGAGTGTATTGATGGCCATGTTATCTTATTTGGGGACGTGGCTTATCTGGAAATAGTGGAATTTTGCAATCATGCTTCTCGCCATGCCAAGGTATTCCTGTATCTTGGCTCCTTTGGCTTCGAACTCGCCCTTCATTTGATTAACTATCAGCTGAGAATCGCTGAAGGTGGCGAGGTGTTGAGTTTCCATTTTCATTGCCAACCTTAATCCATAAAAGAGAGCTTCGTACTCCGCCTCATTGTTGGAGGCAACGAAGTGGAGCTTCACCACATACTTGAGAGTGGTGCCATTAGGGTTGATCAAGATTAGGCTAGCTCCTCCGCCTTCACTAGTTGAGGAGCCATCTACATATAGTTTTCAAAGTAGAAGAGATGAGGGTCTGAAATTTAAAATGGGCGCCTGGGTGATTGGGAAGGCTGCCTGGGCATTTAGAGGTGTAGGCTGGGCGCCTGCTGGGGCAGCCTGGGCATTTGGAGGTGCAGCCTAGGCACCTACAAAGGCTGTCTGGGTGTCCCATATTGGGCATCCCTGTAGCTCCCTTCTTCAGCTGGTGTGAGCTCGGCAATGAAGTTTGCCAAGGCTTGTGCTTTGATGGCTACCCTTAGTTGGTACTGAATGTCGAACTCCTCGAGTTCCACTACCCATTTAAGAAGCCTGTCGGATACGTCTAGCTTTTCCAAGATTCTTTTAAGAGGTTGGTCTGTGACGACCTCTATGCTGTGACTCTGAAAGTAGTGTCATAGTCGTCTTGTCGTTGTGATCAAGGCGAGCGCCAAATTTTCTAATTCAGAATATCTTATCTTTGCCCCTCAGTATGCCCTGTTTACGTAATAAATTGGCTTCTTCACTCCATTATCATTTTTGATGAGTACTGAGCTTACTGTTGATGAGGAAGCAGAAAGATAAAGATGGAGAATTTCTCCCGGAGTAGCACGTGATAGGAGGGAAAGTGTGGCTAGGTAAACCTTGAGTTTTTGGAAGACCTCATCCTCCTCAGGTTCCCACTCAAAGGCTTTTCGGAGAATCTTGAAGAAAGGTAGACATTTGTCTACAAATTTGGAAACGAACTTATTGAGTGCAGTGATTCTTCCATTGAGGCGCTGGAGCTCCTTGGTCGAGGAAAGTGACTTCATGTCAAGGATAGTCTTGATTTTATCGGGGTTCACCTCAATTCCCCTCTAATTGACCATAAAGCCCAAGAAATTTTCAGACCCTATGTCGAAGGCGCACTTCTCAGGATTGAACTTCATGTGATAGGACTTTAGGACATTGAAGGTTTCTTGGAGGTGATCAATGTGGTCTACTACTACGAGACTTTTCACAAGCATGTCATCCACATACACCTCAATTGTTCGTCCGATCTGAGACTGGAACATCTTGTTCACCAACTGTTGGTAGGTTGCTCCTGCGTTCTTTAGTCTAAAGGGCATGACCCTGTAACAATAGGTTCCCTTCGGAGTGATGAATAATATTTTCTGCTGGTCTGGGGGTACATGGTTGTATCCAGAGTAAGCATCCAAGAAAGTGAGCAATTCATGCCCCGCGGTGGCGTCAATGAGGAGGTCGATCCATGGCAGCGGGTAGCTGTCTTTTGGGCACACCTTGTTAATTTCTGTGAAGTCGACGCAGACGCCACTTTCCATTAGTTTTAGTGACCATCACCACATTGGAGAGCCACTCAGGATACGCTACTCTCCTGACGGCCCCGTTATTTATTAGCTTTTCCACCTCCTTGTCCATAGCTTGGGCCATTTCAGTGGAGGCACCCCTTAGCTTTTGGCAAACATACTTGTGGCGTGGGTCCACATTGAGACAATGTGTGGCCGCTTCTGGGTCAATTCCTTCAAGGTCTGCATCTGACCACGCAAAAACGTCCATGTTACGTCTCAAAAAGTCTATTAGTGGGCCAACCAGGTCTTTAGGAAGGGAAGAACCGATATATACTTTTCTGTCTGGGTGCTCCTCATCCAAGGCCGTAGAGGTGAGCTCCTCGACTGGTTCTCCTCTCTCTATAGTGGTGTCATCCTTCGGATCAAGGACCTCCACTTGCAATGCTTCTTGTGGCTTCCTGGTCTTCATGGAGGAGACATAGCACTCCATCGCTGCTATCTAGTCTCCTTTGACCTCTTCGACTCCATTCGTGGTTGAAAAGCAGAGGATGGGGTGATAGGTGGAGGGCACAGCTCTTAATGTGGTAAGAGCAGGTCGCCCCAATATGATATTGTAGTTTGATAGGCAGTCTATGACCAAGAAATTGACTATGACTGTGGAGCTCTGAGGTGACACTCCGGCTGTGATAGGTAGGGTGATGGACCCTAGGGGATATACCTTTTCCCCTAAGAACCCAATGAGGGGTGATCTGATAGGCTGTAGTCTCCCTCTGCCCAGGTTGAGCTTGTCATAAGCATCTGCGAATAGGATATCTACAGAGCTGCCACTATCCACCAGGATCCTGCGCACACCTGAAAATTGGCCACGATCATGGTGAGCACCAAGGGGTCGTCATGGGGGTGCTGGATTCTTTTTAGGTCCTTATCTGAGAAAGATATGACTTCGCTGTCGCCCTGATTTGGCACTTTGGATGGGCATATCTCGTTGAGGTGTCTTGCCTTTCTGGCGTGGGCCTTCATGACAGAGAGTGATTCTCCACCTCATACTAGTCCTCCCGAGATAGTGTGAATTTTTCCCACGGGCTGCTGATCTTCTTGATTATGAGGTGGTGGTGCTCATTCTCTGCCAGCAACATACTGACGTAGGTGGCCACGGTGGATGAGTTCATCAATTTGTCTTTTGAGGTCATAACAATCGTCGATGTCATGTCCATGGTCGCGGTGGAAACGACAGTACTTGTTAGGATTTCTGCGATTTGGAGGAGATTTCATTTTTCCTGGCAGCTTTATGGCGGAGTCATCTTGGATCTGGAATAGGATGTGCCCAACAGCGGCATTGAGGGGAGTGAAGGCTTGTCGGTCCCTCTGAGGTGTAGGACCTAGCTGATCATTGGCAGGAACTCTCTCTGTTCTATTGCGTTTGTTGCTAGTCTCCTTCTTGTCTTCTCTCTCCCTTTTTTTCCTCTTTTCCCCTACTGCTTGGAGGACTCACCTTGCTTGCCCCTTGTGATGTCCTCAACATTCATATATTTTTGGGCCTTTGCTAGCAGTTTTGGCATGCTCTTTGGTGGGCGTTTCATCACTAAGAAGAGGAAGCTTGATGAGCGGAGGCCTCTTAAGAAGGCAGTCATCGTCACTTTGTCGTCGGGCTCATCAACTTGGAGTACCTCCTCGTTAAAACGAGTGAAGTAGCTCCTCAGGCTCTCCTTCTGGTCATGTTTTATGCTAAGCAGATGGGTGATAGGCTTCTAGTGGCGACGTCCCCCAATAAAATGAGATACGAATGACCTGCTCAGCTCAGCAAAAGAGGCGATGGAGGCTGGGGGGAGCTTAGCGAACCATTGTCGTGCGGACCCCTTCAGTGTGATTGGAAATGCCCTGCACTTGATTTCGTCTAGGACATTGTGTAGCTGCATCAGAGTCTTGTAGGTGTCGAGGTGGTCTAGTAGATCTTTTGTCCCGTTGAAGGTCTCCACGGATGGTATTTTAAACTTTTGAGGGAGGGGATAGTTCGCCATGTCAGGTTTGAAAGGCGTGTCTGTACGCCTTATCAGGTAGTCCACTGTCTTAGGTCCCTGTGCCTTCGTGGTATTGAATACATCACCCAGTTGATTTTGTACTTCCTTGATCTTCTCATCCCATTGGTTGGGGGGTCCCCTGGAGTGATAATGAAAATGACTCTCATGCTCTATGCTTTGATTTTCGTCATCATCCTCCTGAAAATGAGGGTCCTCACCATGGGAAATAGGAGGAGGAGGAGGAGGTGGGATTCCCTCATGATGGGCTCCCCTGTGTGGGATGCTCGAGGGGACTCCAAGGGGGACGCCCAGCCCTACAGGGATGCCCAGGTGTGTTGCAGTAGGGTGTGGAGCTCCTTGATGCCCAGGGAGTGGAGCTCCTTGGGGTCCTCTGTGCTGTGCACCTCCAAGTTGCGCTCCTCCTCGTCCAGCGAGCATGAGTTGTAATATCTGCTGTTTTGAGCCACCAGCTGCTGTATGGTCTCCAGCATTTGCTGTGGATTTGGAGCTGGAGCATTTGGGACAGGGTTGGTGGGTGGAGGAGCAACCTCCTCTTCTCGTCATGTTGGTTCATGGATCTGGTGGTGATCGCCATTTGTTCAGCAAATAGAATGTTTAGGAGTAAGAATTTGTCAATTCCCACAGACGACATCAAATTGATGATGCACAAAAATTTTGCACACCACCTGTCAAGTGTGAATAATAAATATAAGAAAATAATATCAAGAGATAGAGAGACACAAGCAATTTATAGTGATTCGGTCAGCATGACCTACTTCCACTCTTCAATGGTTCTGGTTGCCGGGTATTTTATTAACTCAAGGGTGTGGAGAGCGGAAAGTACAAGCTTTGAGGGAGAAGAGAGAGTCGTGCTCAGGTGATGTGTGATGGCCCCCAAGTGTTGTGGGGCATGCAATTTATAGTGACCCCCTAACAGGTTGAGGCTATTTTACAGCAACTAGACAACCATTTCGGTGGAGCTCACGACTTCTTCTCAACGGGTGAGGTGGTTGAGATGCGGTCAAGGATAAGGTGAGGGTGGACTGTTTTTTTGGCGATGCAGGTAAGGCTCCCGTGCTCTCTCTCTCTCTTGAGACTGGACTTGGACAATATTGGGCCTAGTGAGTTTTTATAAGACTGGGCTCTTCAATTGAGGTTTGAATTTTTCAAATAAATTGGGTTCTTCTTGGGCTTGACCCATCAGTTCCCATTACAAATATTCAAGGAGTATTTTTTGACATTTATTGTTTGTGTTATGTTGAAATATGTTATGCTATATTATGTTGTGTTAGATTATTTAGAATGTTGTTGAATTATTTAAAATGTTAAATTTATTTAGAATTTGGATTATATTGGCTTGCGCTTGGACTTAGGTGGATACAGGGGAAGCGGGGATGAGAATTAAAATTTTACCCGCGTACGAGAAAGGGGATATACTTGTTAACGGGGGTAGACCGAGGATGAATAAAATTTTTTAAGCAGGTACAAAGATAGAGATTATACTCCCCGTCCTCGCTTCGATCCAGTGAAATCTCTAGTGATGTTAGTGTTGTGTGGCTTTTAATAGATGTGCACTTTTATGTGTGAAAAAACAAAGAGAGACAAAATACGAGGATATGTGAGGGTTTGCAATGCAACAATCATCGTGATGAGTGGGAATAGGAGAGAGAGAGGAGAGAGGGGCGGGAGAAGCTGATTGTCTTTTTATTAGTTCGGGATTGTAGTTTTATTTGTAAAACTAGAGAGTATTTATTTGATTTATGTGACAAAGCAGGGGGTTGTTGGTGTAGTTTTCCTTTAGGGGAGAAGAAAGAGTTTTCATAATTAAAAATGTTGCTATTAAAAATCTGGAAATCATAATCAATTGCTTTAAAAACTAGGAATTGCCTTTTCTTTCTTTATAGTTTTCGAATCAATCATTAATTTCAGATGTATGAGAGACTTGCATTACAATCCACAACGATCAGTTCAATCACCACCTAACTTCCCAATATTGCCTTGATAACGAATCCCAAAATTAATATTACCCATTAATATCATCATTAGTAAATATATTGAATTGAATATTTGCCACAAACTATTATTCCATTTTAATGTAACAAAATCGTACGAATATGGATCGATCCATAGATGTTTCTTTCTTCGTCCCCATCACTCAACATCTTTCTATCTTTCAAATGTTGGATGATGTACATTGCTTTGTACGACATTTTTTGTTGTATTTGTTTTATTTTTTATTTTTGTATACAATTATATACATATTACTTAATTTTAATTATTTTATATAAAAATTTTGTATTCAATTTTCTAAAATAACCCACATTGCCACCTTTTTAGATTAAGAATACAATATGTGAATTTCAATCTTTAACGAGGTAAATCACCCCAACTACTAAAAAAAGAAGAATCAGATCTCAACACGGTATAACTCACTACACAAATTAGGGTAATGCTATGCTATTGAAATTTTTTTAGTACCACATTAAAAAAAATGTTTTTAGCCATAATTCTAAGATTATAAAAATAATAGACTAATAAAATCTTTACATGTGCAATGTTCTTAAAGCGGAACTATAGATCCTACAAATTATGAGTTAATTAAACATATACCATATTTTTAAAATATTTTTATTGCTTTACCGTTATTTTTAATTTATTTATCAAACTACAATACTTTTTAAAACACTTTTAAGTAAAAATGTGTTTGTTAAACACGTTTTCAAAAAGTATAGTAGTTTAATAAATAAGTTTAAAATAAATATAAAATAATAAAAATATTTTTAAAATGCAGTATATGTATAATTAACTATACAAATTATTGCAGGGAAAGTAATGGAAATGACTTAAGATTCTCTTCTAATTTTTTTCTCCGCAAATAAAATCCTTTTTTTTTTGATAATTACTTTTCTGGTCATTAAGAAAAAGAGGAAAGAAAACTTCAAGAAGATTGCATAAGTGTGGTCAAGAAGAGTTGCTAGAGGACTAACTCAATGATATCTTTATTGGTGATTAATTTGACTTGTTAAGCGTCCGACCCATCGAGTACAACCCTAATTTAAAATGTAATTCAAGTTCAACCTTTTTATATTCTTCCATTTATCCTAATGTTTCAATATTTAATCTTACAATCCGATTCAATGTAAATTTGATTCTCGAGTTATATAAATTAAATCCGCTTCAGTCTAATTTTAGTGCGGAATTTATTGTCTAAATACTAAATATTTAGATCCAATTACGAGTAAGTTATCAACGGATTGAGTTTGAATTAAATTTTGATTGATTTGAATTCGATTTTAGAAGTCAGTTTTAAATATGATCTGATAATTCGACGAATTTTTATTTTGTGGTCTATATTTGAAATCGTTAACAATCGAAATCTAATGCAAAAATTAAATTTGATCTAAATAACTTAATTAACTAAAATTTAATAAATTATATCTAAATTTTAATTAATTTTTTAAATAATCATTTAATTTATTTAATATTATATAAAAATATATAAAAAATACAGATTAAATATACGTATATCCAAACTCAATTTTATAAAATATAAAATATCAAATTTTGATTAAAATTCAGATATCGATAAAATATTAACTCATATCCGATTAATCTTATTTGAATTCGGATCTGGATCTGACTTATTTACAATTTACAACATTGTAAAAAAAAAAAATTAATATGGTTGTTTCAGTTTTTATCTAAACACGTGTACAAATATAGTCCAAAACTGACAGGCAGACCACCGCCGCCACCCTACAGCTCCGCCGCCGCACACACCGCTCATCGCCGCCCCAAAATGCAACGATCCACTCTCTCTCTCTCTCTCCCCTGCTTCAATACTTCAATTTACGCGAAAACCACCTGCGACGGCCCACACCAAACCCCATCCTCTCACTACCACACAGATTTTCCCCCGTTTCAAAACAAACAGAAGACGACCCACCGTTAATCAACAACCCTAAACCTGTAACCCTATGCCTTACAATTAGTTAGGTCGAATCCATCTGCGCCGCACCCAAATTCACCACCCACCACCCGTCTTCCTAGAAGAGAGCGTGACTACGAATTACGACCTCCACGACGATTGGATTGATGGCTACAATCCCGCATGCAGTGAAATTAGGATCTCTGATTTGAAATTTTCTGGATTGGATGTTGTAGCCCATCCAAGCACGAAATTGGGATTTTTGATTTACTGAATTTGTTGGTTATGAAATGAAAATTTCTGACTTGGGTGATGAATTGTGGTGATATTCTGTGGACGAAGGGGGCTCGTTTGTGATTATGTGTGTTGTAGTGTGGCATGTGTGTGTGATTTGAGAGTTTGTGAGAGAAAAATGGTGAAACTCAATGAAGAATAGAGTTGTTGACCAAATTGTTATGCTGTTCACACCAGATACTGGCTCTAGGAGGATGCCAGAAAACCATGGCTACCGCCTACAGAAGCTTCGAGGCAGGCGGTCACTACAAAAGAAAAATTTTGGAACAAGAATCTTCAGTAAGTTATTATTATCTATGTAATTATAAAAACCCAATGGGATGAGATCTTTTCTAGGAGTGTCTTAGATTGGTGGGACGCGGTTTCTTGGCATCAAAGAGTGTTTTTCTCGCTTTTGCCAGAGCCACGTGTCCTTAGTCCCAG